>VZZY01012927.1:187343-224238 GCA_013400335.1 Eurystomus gularis | reverse complement strand
GGGGGGGGGGAATAACCTCGTCCCACGCCTGCGTCTTTTTTGTTTGTTGATTCTTTTTTTGAAAGGGGGTGTGTCCGCAGCCCCTGCGTCGTCGTGGCCCCCTCCTCGTTTGAAACGCCTGGTGCTAATTAGATCGTGCTCTGTGTGTGTGTGTGGAGAGGGTCCCCAGAGCCCCTGGGGGAGAAGAGCGGGAGTTGGGGTGTTGCACCCAAACCAGCACCTGGATGCTGGACCCAAACATCTTCTGGATGGGGGCCTCAAATCTCTGGGAGGATGCTAGACCCAAAGCATCACCCAGATGCAGGACCCAAAGCATCAACCAGATGCTGAACCCAAAACCATCACCCGGATGATAGATCCAAATATTCACCCAGATGCTGGACCTCAAACCATCACCCAGATGTAGGACCCTAAACCATCACCCACATGTAGGACCCTAAACCATCACCCACATGTAGGACCCTAAACCATCATCCAGATGCTGGACCTCAAACCATCACCCAGATGCAGGACCCAAAACTTCACCCAGATGTTGGACTCAAACCATCACATGCTGGACCTCAAACCATCACCCAGATGCAGGACCCCAAAGCATGGTCCAGGCGCTGGGGCCACCTCTGAGCAGGTCACGGAGCTGCAGCTGGCCACGGAGGAGATCTCAGCGCTCTGGCCTTGCCGCTGAGAGCAGCAGTTTGGGAGGTGACCTTCCCACCTGCCTGGGCTGGGGAGGGATGGTCCAGATCTCACGTGGAGGGAGTGAAATAAAGCTTTTCATGAAGTGTTTCAATAGCACCAAAGTGTGACCACTCTACCTTCTCCTCTTTCTACTTTAAAAGTAGCTTTTTGGAGATTTGCATTTTATGGACAGATAAAATACATTTAAAAAGTAAAATTGGAATGAGAAGTATTTCAACCCACCCAGACTTTTTTTTTTTCCTATAATTTAATTTTTTACAGGAAAACTGTTCTTAAAAAAAAAAAAATAAATTCCTGAATGAAAAGCCTATCCCTGCGAATTTCCGTGTGATGGAAGGAGCTGGTTCCACCCAGCTACAAGCTTTGGTGGCCTCAGCAAAGACTCCAGCAAACCCATCGGGTTTCCCCCCCCCCAAATAATGTCCCCTCGGGGGGACAAACAGAAGGAGGACAGGGCAGGGCTGGCTCCTGGGCTGCGCCTACCCTTAAACCCAGGTCTTATCCCAGCCACTCTGGAGGCCTGGGATTTTCCGGAGAGCTCGGCTCGTTCTCTGGCACCTCTGGAGCTCCCGTCGGATGAGTGTTCGCCGCAGACACACTTCTGCAGAATCAGGTCCTGACTTTCTTGGAAGAGGCCCCCCCCGGATGCGTTTCTGGGAAGCGGGGTGCACCAGCCCTGGGTGCTGCGGGCGGGGGGGGCTCTGCTTCCTGCCAGCACCTTCCTGCGGGGAGGGACAGATTTCCCTGCTCCATCGCACCGAAAAACCAGATGAAACCCCCCCGACTCAGCCCCCTCCGTGCTCTCTGCCGTCCGTGGCGTTTTCTCCATCACAGGGAGGGGATTTACGGCCTTTCAGTGCTCGGAGGGTGTCTGCCAGAGAGATGGGGACAGGCTTTGGAGCAGGGCCTGTTGGAACAGGACAATGGGAGATGGTTTGAAACTAAAAGAGGGAGATTTAGACTGGAGAGAAGGAAGAAATGTTTGATGCTGAGGGTGGTGAGCCCCTGGCGCAGGTTGCCCGGAGAGGTGGTGGCTGCCCCATCCCTGGCACCATTGCAGGTGAGGTTGGCCGGGGCTCTGAGCAACCTGCTCTCGTTGCAGATGTCCCTGCTCCCTGCAGGGGGGTGGGACCAGATGAGCTTTAAAATTCCCTTCCAACCCAAACTCTTCTATGATTCTATGATTTCCTGCAAGAGTCGGACCCGGTGCAAGCAGCCCCTGTTGTGAAGGCATCTTTTTTCTTTATTTAGCCCCTTATTTGCTCCAAAGGGAAGTGTAAAGAAGGCGTTACGAAGACGGGAAGTCCTCAGTCCTTTCTGTGCTGAGGATTCCAGGATTTGGAACACTCCAACCCATTTCAGGGCTGGGTACCCCCTGGGAAGTGGAGCAGCTTTAATTCCCCCCCCAGCTCAGACCAGAGCTCTCCTGGCACATTGCAACCCATGAAGTGTTGGTAGCTCTGAGAACGGTGCAACGACTTTGCTCCCCAGGAGCAGAGGGGCAGCCCCGCAGGGATTCGAGCCCTCCCCAGCCCCACCATCGCTCCCCAAGGCAGCCTGGACCCGCAGCAGCCCAACGAAGGCACCGCAAGTCACTGCCTGCCCCCAGCTCGGCTCAGAAGATTCTCTTCAGGTGGAGTTTTCTTTCCCTCCTAGATACATTAAAGCTGTTTTCCCATTCGCTTCCCCAAATTTATACCCTAATGCCCAGCAACTTTATGAGTTACCCACCCAAATACTCCGACTTTGTGAGTTATTCACCCAAATATCAGCCTATGAAAAACAGAATATATACATATATATTTTTAAATCCCAAACTGGCACTTTTCTGAGCGAAAAATAGCTTTGAGTGACGAGCCTCGTCAAACCTGCGCTTGCCCTCTTTTCTCATCACAAGAATAGCCCCTTTGAAGACATCAAATAGCATCTGAGCGGGGAGGATTTGCACAAAAAGACACGGGCAGCCTTCCACCGAGGGGAGTTTCTGAATTGAGCGTGGCCTGAAGATCCCTCTTTGTTCATCTGTGTCAGCCAGGAAAAAAATAATAGGAGTGAGCAGGAATCTGGGTGAGGAGACGTGGCCCGAGCGGGCTTCAGTCGGGGTTTTGTACCGCACCGTGCTCGGCGGGGTTCGGTCTCCAAGGGACCACCTCGCTCCTGCCACCAGCTGATGGCCACGGGGACGTCAGGGATGCTGGGGAACAGTTGGGAGATTCCCAGGAGGTGACAGCAAGAGGGACACGGGGGTTTGTGCTGAACTCCCAACAGAGAGACAGCAGGGAAGAACTTCCTTTTGTTCTGCAACAGGCGAAGCTTGGGGCATGTCTCACCTCCAAAAGGGCGTCACAGAGGCAGTGGGATTTACAGCTCTTGGATTAAGCATTTCGCATAATGCCGGGTTATAAACCACCGAGACACGCGGCTGGAGGAGCAGGAGTTAGAGTGGGGCAAGCGACGGGTCCCAAACGTCGTGTCCATCATCTCTTCTAGGAAAATTACACACCCCAGCTCTTCCAGGCTCATCCTCACTCTCATGCCTCTACCACCGATCCCCAAACTCTTCTCTGTGAGAAATTATTCTTTTGGAAAAGTTGGGTTGGTTTTTTTTTCTCCTCCAGAAAGCACGTGCCTTCTGAAAATCTTTAGCAAGTGACTACTTTCAACCAAAGGTTTTCAATCCTGTGCTTGCCTGGAATGGAAACATTCCCAGTTTTTCTGTAAGGTTGACAGGAAGCTGAAATCTTCCGTGGAAAAGGCCAGTTTGGGTTTTTCCTAAATCCCACTCAAAGCAAAGCAGCCCCGAACAGGGCAGCATCCTCATCCTTCCAGGGAAGTCTTCTCCGAGCCAAATCCAAAGCCCATTTGCCACAGGCTATGGATTGGCCATTTTTGGCATGTGGGTGCTGGAGAACATCTCATTTGTTTTCTATTTTTTATTCTATGGGGTGAGTAGCTTCAAAAAGAAAACCAGAATTTTTTAAAGATGCTCATTTGAAAAATCTGTAGTGATGACGTGAACAAGTGCCCTGAAATCCTGTTTCCTGCCTTGCCTCGGATCCTCTCCCTCCTTAATTCAAGGCAAAATGAAGAAAAAAAACAGATGGAAAGAACAGAAAGAAGAAAATTGGGGATGGGAAAAAAGAGAGGACAATGGAAGAAAGTTACTTTTTCCCTTCCAGAGTGGTGTGCTGGGGAGGGAGCTGTGTGTTGACACAGCTGAGCCCCAAATTCCCACCCCTTCCAAGGTGGAAATTTCGACAAATGGGCAGAAAAGCTGTTTTTGCACCCAAAATACACCAGCCGTTTCCATGCGGTTCTTGCAGCACCTTGTGACTCTGCCGTACGCGGCACCTTGGCAATCCGGCGCTGAACCACCTCGGGGTTCATCTCAGGAGCCTTCACACCTCCTGGGCATCACTGGAGGATGTGCTGGAGAACGCCACGGGATCTGTCCTCCCTGGGATAAACCCAGAGCTTTGGGTGCTGCAGCCACTGCAGCACAGGGCTGGTGGAGCTGGGGGTCCCCAGGAGACCTCCAGAGCCCTCGAAGGAGGACGTGGGCTCAGCCCACGCTCGCCGCCCGACAAGCACCCGGAGGAATCTGGCTTTGCCCGGACGTGCTGGCAGGGCCGCGGCCGACGCCGAGCTCTTGGACCCCGCTCGCCTCTTGCGTAAGGCAAAAAAATGATGCACTGAGTTACTGTAAGTGATGAGAAGCTCCTGGCTCCCTTTTAAAGAGACAGGCTGTTGTCTGCCCAGGGTCCAGCATCGCTCCCTCCTGCCCTGGCCGGTGTGACCCCGCTGCCCTTGGAAAGCCCTGCGGTGTTTCCGTGGGCGAGCAGCCCCCGGGGATGGGAGCACCCACAGGGGTTTGTGGCTCTGCTTTGGAGCTGCACACAGACAGGGGACATGAGGGGAAACATTGTCGGGGGGTGCAGCAACCCAGCACAACCTCAGACCCCTCTGGCTTGCGGCTGTGCCATGCCTCAGTTTCCCCTGCTCGCACAGAAGAGGGGGCTCGGCTGGCTTCTAGCGAGCTGAAGCTGATGGTTAAAGCAGAGACAGCAGAGCCGTGAAAACCCTGGCGCCTGTGTGTGCTGCTCCCACCCACGGAGAGAAAGACGTGGCATGGGGGGTCTCCAGACAGTGACCGATTTTCCTCGGTGCCTGTGAAGCCTCAACGCAGGAGAGGAAGGAGACAGTGAGCGGAGGGGCCACAGATCGTCCTGCAGCAGCGTGCCATGGCATCCCGAACAGAGACATACCCCACTCAGAAGCCAGCATGCCATGCCGTGCTGTGCCATGCCATGCTGTGCTGTGCCATGCTGTGCCATCCTATGCCGTGCCATGCCATGCCACCAGCACACCAAGACACAGGACCTTCTCTCTTCCACCCCCCCAGCATGTGCCGTGGTTTGGGTTTGTTGGTTAGGTTTCTTTTCCCTTTCTCCTCTCTTTTTTTTTGTGGTTTTTGGTTGTTTTTTTTTTTCATTTATCTGCTTTTCAAATAACGTTACTCATCCAGAGCAGGACGTCTGCGTTCCCCACTCCCCGTGTTTGTCTGCATTGTTTCCTTCGGGAGATGCTTTACCCGCACGTGGTGACTACTTGTCTGAGTCGTCACAGTGCCGAGCGGCAGGGATTACTCATGGTGTAAGGTTTGAGAAAGGAGGGGGGAGGCCAGATTCGGCGCTTTGTCTGCAGTTGTTCATTTCGCACTCTTTGATATATTTTTTTTTTCCCTCCTCTCTTTCTTCTTCCGCCAGTGCTCTCCATCCTGGCTCACCGAGCTCCCTCCTCCTCGCTCTTACACCGGAGCCAGAGCATCTGGGTGAATCCCTGCGGGATGTAAACCAGCCTTTGCTGCGCTGCTCTATGGGTGCAAAGGGGTTGAATATCCCGTCCCTTCGCACCCAGCCAGCACAACCAGTCCCTCCTTTGGGGACCCCCCTCTTCCCACTCTTCCCTCCGTTGCCAGCTCTTCCCGCACCCCAGTTGCCCACTTCCACTCACTCTTAGCCCAACTTTCCCCATCTCTGCCCTCATGACCCCACGTGGCACCCGGCCAGCATGGCACAAACCACTCTGCCCAAGCTGGACCAGAGCTGACCCCGACATCCCCCCCGTTGATTCCTCCAAAGAAGACCCAAACCCCGTGTGTCAACCCCCAGCCATCGTTAGGCATAGCAATGAGATACAGGGGGAAGGAAGAGCACCCAGGACACCCCAGGTCCTTGTTTCAGGCCGGGGGCTCAGCCGGGCTCCCTGAAGGGTCCCTGCCAAGGGCTTCTGTGTGAGTTACCATGTGTGCAATGCCAGGGCACGACCCGCTGGTTGAAGTGCGTGCTTGGGAAGACTCAACAGATAAGCATTTGGGACACGGTCCTTCCCTTTCTCCATGCAAAACCCGCGGCAGATCAATGAATATTTTAACAAAGAAATATTTCATTAAAGGAGTTGATTGCTTAATGAACTGTCCCTGTGAGCCATCAAAATGCAATGGGCTTTTTTTTTTTTTTTTTCCTCCCTTTAACGAAGGCAAAGATTCATATCACGAAGAACTGGCTTATCAAATTACCGTAATAGCCTGTGTAGACCAAGCCCGCGGAGCAGCGTGGGGAGGCCGGGGGCTGCCTCGCAATGGGGACACGACTCCCCACACTCCTCGGGTGCATTTAGATGACGCTGAACAAGACGGGACCAGACCAAGTGGGCACTATGGCAATACGACGTGAAAATAGCAGTGGGGTAGAGTGAGGCAGGTCTGTTGTCTTTTGGGCTGCCAATATTTGATGGGAAAAAAAAAGATCTGCCTTTTTTTCTTTTTTTCCCACCCCGAGAACATCGCGATAAAGGGGCAGCGACTGGTTCATTAAAAGGCAGTTCTGGTGTCTAAGCCCACGAATTCAGCAAAGCTCTGCTGGGTTTGCAGCTGGGCTCCAGCCTTGTTTACCTGGCTCTCATCTTGGGTGATTAAAACAGAAAGGCATCCAAAAATGCAATCGGCTCTCCCTTATCGACGCTGTTTGCTCGCTGGTGTGCCCTGATGAAAGAGCCGAGGGCTTCCCATCACTCCTGCCGCTTCCCCCGGGGCTGCCGGGCAGGACAGCAGCTCACCTTCCCCGCTCCTTTTTAAAGTTTCCATTGCACTGCCTTTTGAAGGTTTATTAATGAAAATATTCCTCTTCCTCCCAGGTTTCGTAAGGGCTCTGCGCTGCTCGCGGGGCTGCGGGGCCGGGCACGGCTGGCAGGAGCCGAGTCATTAGCCGGTGGGAAATGAACAATAACCTGACAAGAAGCGACCAATTTTCCATCAATTAGAGCGAAGCCTCTTTTTGTCTTTTTGTAAAATTAAGTTTTGCTGACTGGTGATTACTTTGGTCTGATGACAATTCATTAAAATTTACACGGCGAGGATGCTAATGGCACGGCCGGGAGGAGGAGGAGGAGGAGAGGGGAAGGCTGCGAAGCTGCCGGTGCTGAGGTTGAGATGGAAACATGGGCTTGGAGGAAGGCTCCAGAGGTCAGGGTCTGCCTGTTTCATGCTCCAGCAGCAGGACAGGACATGGAAGCAGAAGGAAGCAGCTCCCAAAAGCGGGGCGGCAGGAAGCCATCCCTGCTCGCTCTCCGGCAGGAGCACAAAAGCGCTTTGTTTGGGGCTGGAGTTGGGTTTCTCAGGCTGCTTCCCCCACCAAGGGCTCCTTCACCACCTCACTCCGGTTTAACGATGCTGCGGCATCCCTGGGTCTGCCACCAGCCTGGGATCCTCACCAGGGCCACCGAGCAGCTCCCGTGAGCTTGGGCACAACAGGGACACGTGCCACGAGCCCTGGTGCAGCCAGTGCTGGTGCTCCCGGCACCCTTGGGATGGGGACTGGATGGCAGCGGGGCTTTGGCTTTGGCATGAGTGGGACCAGTGGCAGGAGGGAGCTGGTCCTGCAAGAGCAGGAGGGGAAGTCACCACCAGCACCTTGAGCAACCACCCAAACCAGACACAATCGAGACCAAACTTCTGTTCAAGAGTGAGGGGAAAATACACCCCGAGTTTTGCACTTGCAGACACGCGTGTGTGAGCGGCTGTGTGGTGCCGAGCTGCTGGGCAGGGTTAAACCATGATGCTGTGTGTGCACATAGGCACAGGAACCTTCAAAAATCAAGTCAAACGACGGATCAGAGCTGCCTCTGTGGCAGGATCAGGCCTCCTCGTCCCCCAGCTCATTCCCAAAACCAAAGGCAGAAGCTTCTCAGGCTGCTGCTCCACCTGTGCACACACCTTGTCTGTGCTTGGGCAGGCAATGGGGGGCCCTAATCCTACAGGACCCCCCCCTCAACTATCCTCTGCGCTTTGGAAAACTTCTCTGGGCGAGCCTAACCCCAAACTTTCACCTCTCTTTACTTCTTCGTAAGCGTTTCCCAGTGATTCCGAATTTGGCACTCATCCGCGCCGGTTTTCTGCAGAAAGGAGCTGCCTCGGCCATCCCTTCCCAGGGAAACGGGCAGGGATTAGATCATCAGATGGCGATTGTGAAAGCTAAGTGAGTATTTACTGTAAGAGGGCTTTGATTCAGCGAGGCGGGTGTTTAAGTGCTAAGTCAATGGGATGGGAGTATGTGCTTCTGCGCCGGGCTGAATCAGAGGCGCAGCCGAGCCCTCCCTGCCCACACCCCCCTGGGTCTTTGGGGACATCCACCCAAACCCCGACCCTGCCCGAGGGCAGCGCTGGCCGGCGTTGAGGGATGCCATGGTTTAGTAGGACAAAAAAGAAAAAAGAGTCAGGTTCTCACCAGGTTCTTTTCTTTTCCTTCCCCAAACTCACTCCAAGATCAGAAGGGGTGAAATCCGCGGTTGGTTTAAGCTGGGTTTTTTAACAGTACCCAACTGGGCATCCTGGGTAAACACGGGGATGATTCGCTCCGTGCGTGTTTTTTGTCACTCTATTCATCACTTTATTGGGGAGGGGATTTCCACAAAAAGCGATAAAACCTGGGGTTTCCCATCGAAAAGCTTTTCATGGTCTTTCATGACCTTTGTTCAACAATGACCTAATTTCACTCCAGCTCTGGCACAGACTATTCCTGAGGTGGGAGGAGAAGTGGCATTCAAAATTGGGTCAGTTTTCATTAAAAATGCTTCCGTTTACTAATAGTTTTTCAGTTGTTGGAAGGACTTGGATCCGCTCAAGACGCCACTTGGCGCAGAGGGGACGGCCGCTGTTCCTGACTTGAGAAATGGGTTAATCTTCATGGGAAATCACTCGTCACCGCGGTTGATGCTCAAGGACTTTCTGGCTCTTAGCTAGCACCTTTCTCCCTTGAAAGGCTCCGATGGACACGGTGCCTCGGTGCTCCGTGGTGCCCTTGACGGCTGCACCTTCCCGAGGGTCCGGTGCTGGGTGCAAGGGCTGGGGAGAGACGGGAGCTGCTCAAAGCTGGCCCGTGGTGGTCGTGCCCATCCCACGTGTGTAACTTGCCCTTTGGGCCACGAACATGACCTGCATGTTGGCCAGGGCGGCTCGAGTTCATCCGTGCCCCAGGGAAGATGCAGGAGGGACAGACGAAAGCAACTGGAAGGCTGAAACATCCCATACCCTGACCTAATTCAGAGCCTAATCCAAAGCCTGCCCTAATCAGGGGGATCTGAATCTTCAAGTCTGATCCCCGCCTTCCCCAGTAAAGCAAATGGGAAAATGCAGCGGGATTCGGGAGACGGGGGCCAGCTGCTGTGCATCCACGGAGGCTCCTGGGGATGGACCAGGGCACGGGGTCTGGACCGCAGAGAGGCAAGAGCTGCGAAACTTCACTTTTTGGAGCTATTCACGATGGGATGAGAGGGAAGACGCATTTGGAGAGCGGTAGAGCTCACAGGCCCTGTGATTAAACCCTGTGAGAGCCACGGGCTGGGCAAAGGCTGGCAATAAAACCATCCAAAAACCGAGCGAGGTGGAGAAGGAAGCAAAGCAAAGCACCCGGCTCTCAGACCCGTTCCTGCCACCGCTTCTCAAATGTGCCAATTACGTACTGCCATTTCACGGGACACTTAGGAGTCAATTTGCAACGCGGCTCCGGGAGGGGAAATTGGGCACATAATTCCCCCGAACAATAACCGGGAGCGGCTTAATTTAACTCAGAGCCTGCACCGACTTCGCGCTCGCCGAGGGGAGGATGCTGTGGGTGCTGGGGCCATGTGCCTGCATCCCACTGGATCTTGGACGCTGGTGGAGAGGCCACGAAGCCCAAGGGGCAGTGGGATGAGCTGGGGACCGTGGCTGGTGTGTCACACAGCGGCTGGGACACCCGCGCAGCCGCTCGCACAGCTCCGGCAGCCCCGAGCACAGTGGCAGCAGGCTGTTCTCATTACAGCCCAATGAGGCTGTTTACTCACCCAGCTGGAGACAGTTAGAGAGTGATAAATAATGAAAGAGAAAACATGATTTTCCCCTCTGTGGTTTCTATTTGTGTAACCATATGTCACAGCTCAATACGGCAGCATTTTTTTTCGGCTTTATTCAGGAAAAGAGTTGATTTTTTCCACAGAGCCGCTGTTTTTTTTTTCCCAACTTTCTTTTTTTTTTCTTCTTTTCTTCTGGTGCACTGACAAAAGTATTTCTGTTTGTTTTCCTGCGAAACTCGCTCATATTCAGTCTCCTTAAAGTCTGCCTTGTCCCAATAACCACGAAAGTTTGATAGGACTATTCTCAGCTTCTTTTCCAATACCTGTCACGGGGCTGCTGGTGAAAACCACCCTGAGAAGAGCTGAGCCCACATCCCTTTCAGGCTGCAGCAACTTCATACCAGAGGATAAAACATATCGGAGTTTGCCCTGGCAAGGGCAGGGAGCGTTAGGTGAGTGATAATTGGGATGTTTTTGCAAGCAAGGCTCTCCAAGTGCTCTGCCCAGGTCATAAAGCATCGCTCCTGATGTTTTGCGGGTAGGGAAACAGAGGCACGGCGCTGCAGGGGTTTCATCCAGGCAGAGCCCAGCACCCTCTGCACCCCCCCAGGCATCTGCACTGATCAGTCCCAGGGTGGCAGGAGCAGAGTTTTAAGTGGGGGAGAAGAAGCTGGTGGGGGAAGGAGGCAGCTTGACAGGTAAAGGAGAAGATATCACAGAATCATGGAATGGTTTGGATTGGAAAGGACCTTTCAAGCTCATCTGGTCCAACCCCCCTGCAGGGAGCAGGGACATCTGCAACTAGAGCAGGTTGCTCAGAGCCCCGGCCAACCTCACCTGCAATGGTGCCAGGGATGGGGCAGCGACCACCTCTCTGGGCAACCTGGGCCAGGATCTCACCANCCCAACTCTCCCAGCCTGGCCTCCCAGCAGAGGGCTTCCAGCCCTCCCATCATTGCTGGGGCCTCCTCTGGCCCCGCTCCACCAGGTCCATGTCTCTGCTGTGCTGAGGACTCCAGAGCTGCCCCAGCACTGCAGGGGGGTCTCACAGAGCGCAGCAGAGGGGCAGGATCCCCTCCCTTGACCTGCTACCTACATCTCAGAGGGCATGGCTCTTTCTCCAAGGAGAAGCACTCCTAGCACCATGCACAGCCTGGGTTGGTGTTGGGGAGAGCTCAGTGAGCATCCCCTGCTCTGCCTGCCCACTGTGTGTGCCCTGGGGAGGGCAGGTCCCTGCACGGCCCCTCTCCCATCCTGCCAGGTACCACACATCTTCCTCCTGCAATTTTCCCCCCCGGGTTCCCCCAGCACCACATCTCGGCTGCCAGTGTCTCTTCTCCTGCCATGCCCCCAGAGCCTGCAGTCTATTGTTCGGAGGTCTTGGCACACTCTGCTCATGAGTTTCCCCTCGGAGCGCTCTCGGCCAGGGGTGTGCAATGTATTTTTTTGCCCTAGCAAGTTCTCCGGCTTCATAACATCCTCTTCCCGCAAGATACATCGTTTTGGGAGAGCGATTATCCGTGTGACCTCATCCATGTCTGTGGCATGAGGTCACCAACATTCAGGGAGGTGCACACCTCGCCAGGGTGTGCTGGGGAGCTCAGCACATCCCACTCCAGCACTTGGGCTGGCTCCAGAGCCCCATCCCACCACTGAGGAAACTGGCAATTAACTGCGGCATAATTCCCAGAGGCCAAATCAGGTACCTGAATGTAGATGCAGCAGTGGTTGGGTGGCTGTAAGAGCCCGAGAGGCACCGATCACCCTCCCAAGAAGGCTCAGGAGGGACATTTCACAAAGGCCTGTAGTGATGGGATGAGGGGTGATGGGTTCAGACTGGAAGAGGGGAGATTTAGATTGGAAATTAGAAGGAATTTCTTTACCCTGAGGGTGCTGAGACCCTGGCACAGGTTGCCCAGGGAAGAAGTTGTGGATGCTCCATCCCTAGAGGTGTTCAAGGCCAGGTTGGACGGGGCTTTGAGCAAGCTGGTCTAGTGGGAGGTGTCCCTGCCATGGCAGGGGGGTTGGAACGAGATGATCTATGATCTCTGAGGTCCCTTCCAACCCAAACCATTCTATGATTCTATGGTTCTATGATTCTATGATCCCTGCCCAATGCACTGCTGGGGTCTGGGGGAGCTGTGCTGGAGCTGAACGTGTCCCTTTGTCCTGAAACAGCACTGAATATCATGTCTCCCTCACACAGATCTTCTGAACCAAGCCCCACTGACCCACCTGCCTTCGATGGGGCCCAGGTCCCGTTACTCAGCGTGTAATCACGGCGCGCACACAATGTTAGCCTCGACACCTAATCCCCCCAGCCAGGCTCCCAAAGCCTTCGCCGTGTTTGAATTACCTCAATTAAATCTAGCAAACACACCTCCTCGTGCAGCTGATCACTTTTTAAAACGTAGGAAAACCATTTCTCCAGAGGTTTTGTGTGTAGTGATCCCAGCGTGCCTGGAAGGGAGAAGCTCGTCCCCTGCTCCCGCAGCCCTGCACACTCACACAGGCACACACGTTTGCACAGCCCTTGGCTTTGTTGGTTCCTACATCTGCCCCGATGTAGGAGCAGCGACCGCTTTGGGGGGAGACCAGCATCTCACTGGCTTCACGAGCATCCTCCAGGTCTGGGAGGTGAGGTGCCACCAGTGAGATCGTTGTCAAAAATGGGACCAAAATTCACTCAAATGCTGAAACATTAGGTGTTACCCAGACTGGAGCCACCGTGTCCCAGTAAAAACAGCCCAGCTCCAATTCGGAACCATGCGCTGAGCGCCTGAACATTGCTAGTGTCAGAGTTGTCCTTTTTGAAGGCAATTTAACTGAGTGAAATCAGTGTCTTCTTGCTTCAGGTCTCTGCGAGCTCTCACTGCAGGCCTTGAGCTGGAGACAGGGGGAAGATGGACCCCACTGGACCTCACTGGTTCCCTTGACCCTCTTCCTGCCCCAGCAATTTTTACAGCCTTCCACAATCAGCCCAAACTCGCTCCTCAGGCCTCCAGGTCCTGCTCCGCTCTCCTGACAAGCACAAAAAAATAAGGGCTGGGAATTTGTTGCAGGTTAATTGGGGTTATTTCATACTAAAGCCCCTTTGCCTCTGTAAACCGAACCCTTGCTGCACGGCATCAGTGGTTTCCACGTGCCTTATTATAACTCTCTCAGTGCGGAGGGGGTTTGTGGTCCACAAAGGAGCTGCGGATGCTTCCCCCATCAGCTCCTCCAGCCCCAGGTAGCTCTCCTGGCTTATATGGGACATGCCACCTCTTTAAATCCTGCTGTGGGTCACATCAGCCAGGAGGTGATGAACCCCAATCCCTCTTGCCTCGTGTTGAACACTGGTGTCATCCTGGAGACCACCTAGATGGCATCTGGAGGGAGCCTGCAGCCTCTGGAGAAGACATCATAGAATCATAGAATGTGAGGGGTTGGAAGGGACCTCTGGAGATCATCAAGTCCAGCCCCCCTGCCAAGCAGGACCATAGCCTAGGGCAGGTTACACAGGAAAGCCTCCAGACAGGTCTTGAAAGTCTCCAGAGAACGAGACTCCACAACCTCTCTGGGGAGCACGTTCCAGTGCTCTGGAACCCTCACAGCCAAGAAGTTCCTCCTCATGTTGAGGTGGAACTTCCTGTGCTCTTGCTTGCACCCATTGCCCCTTGTCCTATCGCAGGGCACAAGTGAAAAGAGGTTGCCCCTTTCTTCTTGACACCCAGCCCTCATTTATTGACACACATTAATTAGATCCCCTCTCAGTCTTCTCTTCTCCATCAGCTGGTAACCATATCTAACACAATTGCACGGGAATATCAAACCAGCTTCCTCCAGGCAACACTTCTACCCACAGATCTCACATCTCCAGGCTCCCAGCCCCTACTTCTGCAGCCACACCGGACAGTGGTCATGCCAGGAACCATTAAGGTTCTCCACGGCTTTTTCCACTCCTGGCTGTGCAAACACCCAGCCCCTGCCCCCACATCCCCCCACTCCCCGTGCTCCTGCCACCCCGCCCAGCACTGGTTGGGTTAATGGGAGCCACTTGGATGGAAAAGGTCCTTTTTTTTACTGTAACAGCAGATAGGGAGAAGAAAAAGCACTAGGATCATTTATCTGGCTCACAGTTTCGCTAATGCCCTCGGCTTTAGGCCAGCGTGAGATATTATGAGGTAAATCGGCCAAGTCATGCTATACAAACATTTCAAAAAAGAAAGATATTTTCAGGCTTTTGCAGGAATCCAGCCCTCCCCCCCGCCCCACGCCTGGCTACCGCAGGATTCGCCCGGGTTTGTAGCCTGCTTTCATCTGTGGGGGTTCAAAAAGCAGGAGAACTTAAGACAGTGCTTGAATTTGGCATGGGGCTTGCTGGGTGATGCAACCACCCTGGCATCAGCCGGGCACCTTGCAGAGCATCCTTGGGGCACCGCGGTGTGAACTGGGCCCCCACCGTGTGCCCAAACTGGCTGGGATGTGTTGCCCTCACCCACTTCCCTGCCTGCTGGGAGCTGGGGAGAAGGGGAGAGGAAAGGGCAGGGCTGGAGCTGGGCAGCAAGGGGAATTTCCCAGGGGAGAAAATGCCTTTATGGTCCCTCTGTGGATAGACAGCTCTTTCTTCTTAATGTCTAGGACCTCACTGGTGAGGCTGCACCTCGAATCCCGGGGTCAGGTTTGGGCCCCTCACTCCAAGAGGAACCTTGAGGGGCTGGAGCGTGTCCAGAGAAGGGCAACAAAGCTGGGGAAGGGTCTAGAGCAGGAGTGTGGTGAGGAGCAGCTGAGGGACCTGGGGGTGTTGAGCCTGGAGAAAAGGAGGCTCAGGGGAGACCTTCTGGCTCTCCACAACTCCCTGAAAGGAGGTTGGAGCCAGGTGGGGTTGGGCTCTTCTCCCAACGAACAAGCGACAGGACAAGAGGAAACGACCTGATGATCTTAAAGGGCTCTTCGAACCAAAATGATTCTGTGATTCTATGACTTGCCATATGGTGCAGTGACGCTCCAAGATGCACCTCTCCAGCCACACCATGCTGCTGGGCTGCTCCAAAAAGCACAGTGGACAAAGGCAGCCCCTCCACTGCATTCATTCCCTCATAAGCAACCAACCCTCACACTGGTCTGTCCTGTCTCAGGTGTGCGGAAGAGCCCAGAGCCCCCAGCATCTATTGGCAACTTCAAAAGTGAAAATATTCTTGTTTGGGTAGTGGACACAATGAACTTCTCAGGTTAACAATGGATTTTAACTTCACAGGAACTATGTATAGATTAGAGAGAAGGAAGGAATTTTTGATGCTGAGGGTGCTGAGCCCCTGGCCCAGGCTGCCCAGAGAGGTGGTCGCTGCCCCATCCCTGGCACCATTGCAGGTGAGGTTGGCCGGGGCTCTGAGCAACCTGCTCTAGTTGCAGATGTCCCTGCTCCCTGCAGGGGGTTGGACCAGGTGAGCTTGAAAGGTCCCTTCCCACCCAAACCCTTCTATGATTCTACGTACGTTCAGCAATATATACATATTTTTTACTGCTTGCAACACTTAAATGGTCGGGTTCTTGATTATTAATTGAAGGGCCATTGAAAATGTCTTTCCATTCTTGTTCCCGTGTTTTGAGCGATTCATTAAATGCCCACCTTTCCTGTCATAAAACTCACGTACTCAGGCTAATAAAATCCCAACACGTGCTATTAATGTCCCCACACACAGAATAAAAAAAACCCCACCCATGGCCCATGTTGCAAGTGCCCACATAAAACACAGTAAAAACACAGGGTGACATTGCCTGGGGGTGTCCTGGCTGCCCCGGCTGGGTTTAGCAGGGGAGCAGACCCCCCCTCATAGTCCTCAGCTGTGGGGCAGACCCTGCCCGTTGACCCTATAACCGAGATCTGTCTTTTTTCCAGCTTGAAGGTGCTAAAGACACTGCTCCTTTCCTTACTGCAACGCCCAGTGGGGTTGAGTTTGGGTATCCTGGGGAGCTTACAACCTCAGGAGTACCCAGGGATGCCAGACTCGGTTCTACTCCACTGATTCCTCACCGGGAGCTGATGGAGAGTGAAGAAGGGGCTGCAGAGCCTAAGGGTGGGTGTGAGAAATCACCAGCCCTCCCAAAGCCAAGGGGAATGTCTGGTGGGGAGTTCGCAGTTCGCTCGGCTGGTTTTACTGAGGAAAGCTGGAGCCTGTGACTCGCAGTCATGGAGCAATCTCAGTTTTCCACCCACGTTTTTCCTTTCCTTCCCCCGTCTCAGAGGGTCCAGACAAGAAGGGCTTAGCTCAGGTCCCTGCACCATCACCAGCAGTGCCTTCTCCAGTGTCACACAGAGCTCATGGCACCTACTAGAGACCTACCCCAGACAAACCCCTTTGCTCTCCTGTAGTTTATCCCTAGCTAGGCCATGGGCAGCATGGGTGAGCAAGAGAAGAAGCAGACTGGCTCCTCCAGAGCCGCTGTCCCACAGCAGCCCCTCACCCAGTGATGTGTCTATCACGGAGCATTTACAGCCTCCGACTGATGGCAGGCTGGGCAAAATACTCCAGCGCATCATTATTGGGCTGACCCCATAGCAAAATCGGTAAACGCTGTGCTGGGGTGATGGTTTCACCTCCACAGGGCACTGGTGGAAGCAAGAAGCTTCCCTTTTCCCATCCCTTGCTTTTGGCCGGTCCCCATGAGCTGGTCAGAGCCTCTGGCCACCACACACCATCCCCAAGCCCTGGCTACCGCGTTGGAGCATCCTCCAGCACCGCATCGCAACCCACGTCCCCCCTCTGCCTGCATCCCCCCTCCCCCCCCGGGGAACCCCAGCGCTTTGCTGGAGGGCACGGAGTGAATCATCCTCCAGTAGCACAGAAATCTCCGAGTCCTCTTTAGCTGTCCCAGGAGGAGGCAGATCTGAGGGAAGGCAGCGGAGAAGATGCCTGCAGCAATGTCAGTGCTAGAACAGCCGGGCTGACAGGATTCAGAGCGAGGATTAAGGTTGGGATCAGGGATGCAGGGAAAATGAAAAAAAGACTCTGGCTTTCAGGCGCGCCTCTGCTGTGTTTGTCTTCTTGTTTGCTTGGGAGGACAGGCTCTGGGCTTTAAAAGGCCCCTGATCGCCTTCCTGAAGGGACCGGGGTTCACCTTGGTGCTGTATGTGGAGAGGTTTGCAAGGGAAGGGAGGATGCAGAGGGCATGTCCTGCCATCCCTGGTGCAGCTGGACCAGTGGCAGCAAGGAGAGGGTGGATGGACTCAAGGCTGTCCCGTGGGAGGATGCATTACACAGCATGGAGCAGCCTGGGGAATATCTGCCTTTCCACTGGGATTTCTGAGATGTCACCATTTCACTTCCTCACCAAACTGTTCCCACTTTCATTCTCCACAGTGCTTCTTGGCCAGGCCATCTCCACCTCCCTCCCGGGCAGGAGGCACACCAGGGTGGCGACAACTTCCTTACCAGCTCCAGATCCCTTTGCCCTAAGGTGGCATTTTATTGCACATGGGAAAGTGGAGCAGCTGCCTCTCCCCACGCTCCAGCCCCTGCTAAAGCAGGGCCATGGGTACCTCAAGTAGAACAGAAAAAGAGGAAGAAAAGCCAGGCCAACAGTGCAGCTTGTTTAGGTGCAGAAAACTGGGACCCACCACAGGTAGGGAGCATCCCACTCCCCCTGGCTGCTGCCTGGCCCTTGTTTGCATTCCACCAAGAGTCCCAGGCACTTGTCACCCAGTGTCACAACCTTGCCCTGCTTCCCCTGTCATTTCCCCAAGGTCTGCCCTGCTTTTGCACCCTGGCAAGAAGAGCTGGAGGTCCTCTGGGGTCCTCTTCCCCCTGCCAAAAGGCACGGAGTAGCCCCCAAAGAACAAGCAATGCTGCATTTCCCCTGGGCGAGCAGAGGAGGAGAGGAGACAGCAGAAACTTGACGCTAGGGAAAGCAAAGTCTACCTAAAATTGCATTTCCAAGAAGGAAAAAACAAAAAACTTCTGGCCCAGACAGAGCAGGCTGAGGGTCCCCGGGTTGGTCCCATCTCCCCCAGCCCTCCTCATAGCTGAGCAATCCCAGGCGCTGGAGCAGGGTCCCCCCCCCACGCTCCTCCCGCTCTTATCTCCGGGGCAGGGAGGGGGTGCGGGGTCCCTCCATGCTGTGCAGGCCCCAAACACTCTCCAGAGCACTGGCGGGGCTGCTTTAATCCACGGGCTCTGCAACCATCCACCATCCAGGCAGCGTTTCCAGTCAAAGCCAATCTGGACTCTCTTCTCTTCGGCCTATTTCTCTCCCTTTCTTGCCTTCCCCCCTCCTTATCTCCACATGGACCACTAACTTTCTCCTCAGTGCTGCCCACCCTCCTCCCTCCCTTCCTCAGAGCCCCTGGTTCACACCGACAGCCCCCCACGCACTCCGCACTCACGCAGGGACTCAAGGACGCAGAGCCCCACGCAACCCCCGGAGCTGCTCACGAGACACCCGCACAGTTTACACGCTCCAACAGCCTTCTCCACTTCACCATTCCAGCTCTCGTGTTGAAGCTCCCTCTTTTCCCCGCCATCAAGATACAAAAAGCACCAATTTTTTCCTTCACATCCCCTTTCCCCTTCTCCTCTCCCCTTGATTCGCAGCATCCAACCCTCTGTTTTCAATGTTTTGGGGTTTTTTTCCCCTCCTTTCCTACCCCTCTCCCCTTTTTTTAATTTAAGTTTCTTTTAACTTTCAAGGTCAACACGGACAGACAATGCCACCAGTGCCTGTTTGATATGTGAGCGCTATTGGCGTCCATTGCCACGGTTTCCGTGGTAACACAGTAACCATTAATTTTCAATTAAAGTAGACAAAAAGCCCGATGACAGCTCCAGGTCTGCTGAAGATGTCAAGAATCCGTATTAATATACAGCAAGAGAGCATAATTGTGTGTCCATCTTCCCGAGCAACGAAAATGGAGGGATAATTACCAGCTAGAAAGCCACTCTGTAATTTTGTTCTTACTGTCACCACAACCCTACATATTAGCATAAATTAAAAGCAGGGTTTATTGTTACCAAAGTGCATTGATATTTCCAGCCTATTTTCTTCCTTTTAACTGTTTGTTGTTGATGAGTGACTCCTGGACACATGGTGGGTGAGCCCACAGGAGCAATCGAGATGCCAGAAAGTAATGGATGAAGCCTTGCGATGCCACCCAGGTGGAAGGAAGGGAAGAGCACGACGACGCGGGGAGGTGGGCAGAGAAATCCCAGAGCGGTTCCACAGCCCTCTTCCATCCTCCGGATCCACGAGGAGCTCCTGTCCCCAGCGTGGCCCATCCCAGCTCAGCTCCTCCACGGGTGATGTGATGGGGGCTCTGCCGCACATCCCATCGCCACCTCCTCAGGCTTCGCCTCGGAGCTGGAAGGGGTGTGAAGTCCCCGACTGCTGCACGCTCGGTGACAGCCGCTGAATTCATGAATTTAAGTGAATGGAAAAAAGCGGGTTCCTTGTATCATATCCAGCGAAAGCTGTCCTTCAAAAGGAAATTTAGTGTAATTACCCTTAAGGGAGCGATCCTCACTCAGTCAGTCACAACACTGACCTGCTGCTCGGATCTGACAGGGAAATTACAGGCTGTGTACTCAACAAAAGGGGCTTCCTTCCTTCTTAGAGGCAAGATGAAATGCTGAGGTTTGAAGAGAAAAGTATTGGCTTCTGGGGTTTAAATCAGTATCTCGTACAGGGCTTTCCTTTGCACAGAAATTTGAAGGGGGGGGGGGAGGAGAGCCGAGCCAGAGAGGGGAATGGGCGTTTTGTGGGCTAGAAAAAGAACCGAGAAGCTCCAAATTTTTACCGAGGGAAGCAAGTTGTTTCTCAGAATCTGCTTTCATGATACACAGTGAGGCGACGGGCATGGCAAGGAGAGAAGTGAGTTGGCCTCGCAAAGAGGTCTGCTGCACGTCTCCATCCTTCTGCAGGAGCAGCATCATTGCATCAAAGCCAAGATCAGCCCCGTGCCTCCCTGGCTGCCATTGTCTCTGTATCTAACCTGGTGGCTCTTCACACAGACCCCCAAAGCTTGAGGGGGGGGATCACAAACTTCCCTCAGATGCTGTCATCACACTAAGTGAGGACAGGCTTGGAGAAACCTCTGTGGTTCCCTCTTGTACCCCAAGAGGGAATCAAGCCCTCTCTGATCCACTGGTTTTGCATCTACAGGTACTCAGATGGTGAATTCCCAGAGGACTGGAAAAGACAATCATAACATCTATGATTAAAGGGGGGAGGGATTAGTCAGAATAAATTGATACTCAGAAAAATACACAAATAGATTATTAAGCAATCAATTTGCAAGGAGCTAAAAGATGAGATGGGTTTGTCTGGAACCCTGTGTCAAGGCAATTTCCTTCAGTGCCGAGGAATGGGGAGAGCTGCAGAGGTGGCACGGGCTGGCTGCAGGAAGGCTTCGGTCCAGCCCCACCCCCCCAACATTCTCACAAGCAAATAGAGGTAACGTGGTCTTGAGATGAAATCACCATCCTTCAGAGGCACGGCTGGGTGGGAAACCACACCAGGAGTTAACAGCAGCTTGCTACCGAATGGGAAAGCCTTTCTCAGGGCTGAGGCAGGAGGGGTTGCCCTGGAACTCACCACCTATTTTGGTCGCATGGCTGCGACGTCTACAAGAGGGGCTGCCATTTGGGGGGACAGGACTGGCCTTCCAGCCCAGCTCAGTAAGAGGACTGAATGACTCAAGGAGCTGCAGTCAGACCTGGTCGACCAGGAGCAAGAAGCAAAAAGCAGAACTAGAACTTTTCTATGAGCCAGTGGCTCAAAAGCGAGATTTAGATTTGATCATAAGCTCGGCATAAACCAAAGTGCCCAGTGCAGACAGAGCCCGCAGCGGGGTGCCCGGGATGCGGCAGGACTTTGCTCCAGGAGGAACATGGGCGAGCTGGAGGAGTTCAAAGATGAGCAGAGAAGCAATGATAAGAGGCTTGGAAAACATGACCCATGAGGAGGGACTGGAGGAGCTGTGTCTGTTTAGTCTAGCCCAGAAAGGGCTCAGGAGGGCAGATGATAACGGCCTTACAGCATGAAAGGTTGCCGTGAGGAGGCCAGGGATCAACTGCTCTCCATATTCCCGGCACAGGAGGAGCAGGAAGGGGCTTTGCTTGCAGCTTTAGGACAGGGAAAGCTTTGTAGGAAGGCTCTGCAAGATGTGGCCAAGGGAGGTCACAAGCTTTCATAACAAGACTGAAAGATTAGAGGGAGGTGTTGGTGTCACCTGTGAGACCTGACCCTCAGAGCATCCTCTCCCAGGCAGCATTATCCTGCAGGCTCCAGACTCAGGCAGAGCAGTCTTGGGGTGCTCCCCCCAAGCTTGTCTTGTTAATGCTTGGGGTAAGACGAAAACGAGGATTTCCACAACAAACTTCAAGGTGCTTCAATGACCAGGTGATCTGAAGGGGCAGTTCAGTGAGTAACGAGGGTAAATACAACACAAATTGCTGGTTTTGGCCAGACTGAAGCATTTCAAAAGCAGGTCATCTTTAGCAAAGCAAACAGATTAGGAATAAGGAAGCAGGAGCAGGCTGAGAACATCTCATTGTGTGGTTCAGAAACAGGGGGCCAGTTCTGAATGTGTTTGTTTAGAGAACATTCAGTGCTTCTAACACTTAAAAATATGACAACAGCTCTAAAAGCTCCAAACAGGATCATCTGATTTTCTGTAAACAAAACCCTCAGTCAGTTGAAGGGTTTGGTTTTCTTTTTCCCTTACAAACTCCAGTTCATGCTAATTAAAAAAAAAAGTTTCTTTTCTATCCCTGGAGAGAATTTTCTTTTTAAATGGTGAGATTTACACTGATTATGAATCTATACGATGCCTGCAAGAGCTTGGGGCCCCAACAGCTTGAATACTCAAACCACAGCAGGTTAGGAGAGCAGCCTGTGCACTTTTCTGGCTATAAAACATCAAACACAATTAGACTTGTTACCCATGTCAAGACTCACCTTCCGGATCGAATGCTCCTGTGATCCCCACACGAACCTCATCCATCATAGGAGGAGTTATGAACAGTGGTGCCAACACTGGAGGGGGTAAACACCACTGCAAGGAGAGAGAGCCCATATTTCTGGAGAAACACAACCTTCAGAGCGAGCTCCTTTTATCCAGGTGCCCCCGGGCTGCCCGTGCTGGGCTCTGCAAACATTGGCTGGATTTCAAAACGCTCTGGGCCAAACCAGCCCCTGTAAATTGGTGTTACTCCACCCGCACCAGTGTTGAGATGCTGATCAGAACCAGCTGAGCTCTTGGCTTTCATTTCCACCTGACAGGGTCAGCTGTTGGCAGTTTTCCCTTCATTTCCCATGTCCAGTGGGTGTGTAGGACACTCTGATCCTGATCCCAGGATCCGTCCTAGAAGTGGCAGAAGGAGCATTGAGTACACCTGGAAGATTTGTATGTGCTATTGGGATCCCTCAGGATGAGGGGAGATGCTCTCAGTGTTATTCACGTGCCCAGCTCAGCTGATGGATGTTGCAAACCCTCCTGGTCCAGGAAACAGGCCAAATTCTACTTCTTGTTACACACGGGGAAATCTAGAGCAAGTCCCTTCTGACTGCACCTCCTTCCCGAGACAGCCTGCTAAGCATCCACGTCTTGTTTAGTTTAGGAGGGGGGGAAGCCATCCAGATGATTTACAGGGGCAGGTCTGAAAGGGAAGGTGACAGAACCAGCTTGTCACCAGCAAAGTCTCTGCTCCCTTCTTTGCTGGAGTGCCCGAGAGCAGCCTGACCCCCCTAAAGCTCTTCCTTGCAGGAGGGGCCCTGGTGCAGGACCTCACGGGTGCTGAGCGCCGGTGCTCGGTGTGTACGTGGCTGGGACAGGCTGCAGGCAAATCATAGAATTATTTAGGTTGGAAAAGACCTCTAGGATCATCAAGTCCAACCTTCATCCCATCTTCCTGACCACTAGACCATGTCCCGAAGCGTCACATCTACTCGTTTGTTGAGCACCTCCAGGGATGGTGACTCCACCACTGCCCTGGGCAGCCTGTTCCAGCGCTGACCATTCTCTCAGTAAAGAACTTCTTCCTAATATCCAATTTAAACCACTCCTGGCACAACTTAAGGCCATTACCTCCTGTCCTGGTAAAGCTGCTCTTGGACCTAAATGGGGCCAGTCACTGTTGAAAGCAAGACACGAGGAAAAGGCACATCCCAGCCTGGTGTTGCTGCTCCTCTGGGGTGGTACAAGAGCTCCTCGGTTCTCCCAGGACTGTCCCATCTCTGGGATCACCGTGATGGGGACATGCCGGCATGCTGCTAACCACCTCCAGTGTCACTTGAAATACAACACACCTTCACCCAGCCGGCCTTCTGCCGAGCTGCCAGAAGGCAGTTTCCAGCTGCAGCTAAAGACAGGGCACAGGCGATGACTTTGCGCTGCCAGGGCAGCCCCAGCTGCCGCACGGCCAAGGGCAACCTGGGCTCAGCTTCATGCATCTGCTTCCCGAGGCCGTGCATCCTTCCTTCCTCCCCTTCCCGCCGTGGGGCTTGTTTAGTTTGCAGCCTGTCCCAGGCAGGGAATCCCTCACCAGACATTTATCTCCCCAGTGCCTGGCACGGCCATCTCAGCCAGGACCTCTGCCCAGCAGAGAAATGCTGATGCTCGCCCAAACCCTCCTCGCACACCCTCCTGGCTCTGTCCCCAGCTGGCAGCCCATGGTCCTGCGTGACACCCAGCCCAGACCCTCCAGCTCCCCAAGCACCCCAATCCATGCAGCCATAGCGTGCAAAGGGTCAAAAAGATCCTTGTCCTCCTCTCCCCCCCTTGATATAAATACCAGCCTACCAGTCGACACAGAGTACATACATCTTAAACAAACACTTGGCTGGGCTGTTTATCTCCACAGCCTTTAAACAAACTCTTTCAAAGGTTTCTGCTGATATGAGAGATTTACTGAAAACCATTCGCCCTTCTTAAAAGCCTCTCAGTTTATGCTGCTATGGGTGAAACGAATAGTGTTTTAGCCTGGAGTTTTCTGTCTTCTGACCGCATGTTTATCCGAGGGGCCACTGCTGGCTTTGATACGAGAGCAGCACGGACACAAATCTTTACGAGGGAAAATATAAAATAAACCCAGGAACTCCGTGTGTGCGGCACGGGCGGAGGAGACCGGGCAGGGAGGAGTGAAGGAGAAGTTTTGTCCTTGCTAGTGTCACGCTCAGCATCTCCGGGCTGTGGCTCCAGCATCCCATGTTGCTATCCCATGGCGTACGTTATTCCCATGAAATTTATCATCCCAGCCATCAGTGTGGGGCTCCCTGGGATTAGATATTTCTAGCAGTGCCTGTGACAGACAGCTCAGCACCTCCACGGGGCTCGCCGCCGTCACGCCGATCAGTTTGCAGAGCAGGTTTCATTAAACCACTGGCGAAAAACGAGAGGCATCAGAGTTACTGGCAGAGCGGGAGGATGTTCGTGCAGCCTCAGGCACTTTATTTGGTCTCGGTGCATTTTCAGCCCCGTTTCACGGGTGGGGAACCTGAGGCAGAGGGAAATGATGCGCCCAAGGACGCTTGGGAAGTAAACTGGAGGAATTGGACCTGAGTTTGAATACTAGATGGTCCTGCTTTGAGTAAGGCTGGTCTTCTAGTGCCAATTCCAACATGAGAGGAAGAAATGGGAGAAGACAAATTGATAGTGCTTTTGGAGGAGCTGAACCATTCAGTGGGAAGAGCATTTGCCCGCAGTGCTTAGAAATCACACCTTGAAAAATCACACTTTGATTTTAACTGGGGCCTCCTGCGTCTCCCCCGTGGCTTTGCAGGGACTGCTCCAGGCTTCAGCCAAATCCCCAGGTCCTCCCACAAGGTGGGAGGCTTTGTCAAGCTGGTCTGCAATGGGCAGAGCTGAGGCCTCCTGAGACCTGGCAGTGACAGCCAGGGACGACCCCAGGGATGGTTTCATGCCTGGGAGCCCCTGGTCCCTGCAAGCAGGGAGAAGAGCAGCGTGTGGGGGCACAGGACTGTTCCCTAGGCCCTGCCAGCGGGAAGGGCTGGGGTCGTTGGAGCAGGAAGGCTGGATGCCGTGGGATGTGCTCAGAGATGCCTGGGGAAGGTGGGAAGCAGACCTGGCAGCCTGTGCATTGGCTCCTGGCACCACAGCCGGGACAGCTGGCAGGAGAAGGGGCATTTTGTGTCCTCACTTGTATCTCCAGGAGAGCTGCTTCAGTGGGGCTTTTCCTACAGACCCTGGTGGGCTTTCTGCTGAAGCCCAGGTTAATTCCACCAGAGCCTGGCACCCACAGCAGCATCATTCGGAGATTCTGGCACAGCTGTAATTACTGCTCCTTGGATGTGGCACAGGGGAGGATGCAGCGAGGCACGATCCGGGCTCCTGCCATGGCCCCAGGTATAGAGGAGACCTTGGCTGAGCAGCTTGAGTGCCCTGGATCACTGTCCATGTGCCAGAAGCTGTGACAATGCGGGGTTTGCATAGGGTGCCTCTGCTCCAGGGCAGTGCCTGTGACCCAGCGCATCGTGGCCCTGCGGGGCTGTTCCCGCAGCCCTGCCACAATCCCCCAAAAACTCCGAATAAAAATGGCCCCTGCCTCAAAGACTCTGCGATCTAGCGGCACGTAAAAGCGCCTTTCTCCTTTCTTTCAAGCACTTTATGTCACTTTCTCCAGTGATTTCCAAGGAGACGACCGAGCCTTCGATTTGCTTCTGCTGCGCCGTGCCACGCAGAGGCAGAATCTGCTCCCTTGCTTCCAGCAGCCCCGGGCTTGGCAGCGTTACGTGTCATTTCTTATTTACCGTCCTCCCTCGCTTATGACACACTCAGGTAGAGACCTGTTTGTTGCCAGCATGACACCCACGTCGGTAAACAAGGCGAGTTTACCCAGCCGTCAATCAGGGAGTTATCGATAGCAGGCAAGAGGCAACGGCAAGAGCAACCTCGGGCTGGCTGGGAGCTCGGAGCCGGCACAGGCGATGCTCTCGCATCCAATATCCTTGGGGTCTCTGCCAGGCAGCCAAAGGACGAGGGTCTGCTCTTGTATCGCTGAAAATCAGCAACCTGCGAAGCAGGCCCCACAGGGAGGAGGTTGAGATCAGGTCTAGGCTCCGAAAGGTTTTATTTTATTGCTCTATGAGCAATAGAGCAATTCTTCCTCCTCCGTGGCTCTCTAGCTCCCTGGATCCCCCGGTGTTTTAGCAAGCCGGAGCGAACAAAGCCACACGACAGGTTTCAGAGCAAACACCGGCTATCACGAGACTCCTGATACAATTGCGAAAGCTCCGGCCACCCAGCCACACTTGGAGATATGACCTTGCTAACCTGGCAGGCCTGGAAAGCAGAAGCCAAAGGAAACCCCAGCAAATGTTGGGGACAGCCACCACAGCACCATGGCACGGGGGTTTCAGCCTGTTTTGGAATAAGCCAGAAGTCTCATGTGGGATTTGTGAATGCTGGCATCGATGGTGCTGCTTTTCCATCCCTTCTCCAGCCCCTCAGCTCCTGGCAGGAGAAGCTCAGATGCTTCTGGGTCTCTTGTGAGCCCAAGGTCCAAGGCTGCAGGGAGGGAGGACGATGAAGAAGACAGTTCCCAGATGTCTCTTGGCACCACCACACACACAGAGACATGGAGACAGGGTGATCTGGGCTTCTCTGGGGATAAAAGGCAGTTTCGTGTGCTCTGCATTTAGGAGAAACCCGGCAAAAGAGCAAAGGTCAGGAGAGAAATGCTGGTATTTATTTATACAGGAGAGCTTTGCGAACAACATGTATTTGGGAGCCTTTCGAAACAACATAACTCGCCCTGGAGAGCTGCTAAACCAGTTTGGTAGCGACACTCCCGCACGGGCAGCAGGAGGGACTCCCGTGTGGAAATGCAGCTGGAAAAGCAGCCGCCAGCCTCAAACTCCCCCCACGACTCACCCAAGATCCCGGGGGGCTCAGGGCAGTCGGCCCTTCCCCAGCATCCTCCCCAAAGTCTTCTTTCCAGCGCAGTGGGAGCCCCGTTTCTGGGTGCTGGTTAAGCTGGGCTGAGCAAAGGCCAAGCAATGTGGCCTGACGCTGGGGTGAGGGGCAGGGTGAGCTTTGCTCTAGGTGCAAACCAAGGGAAAAAAGCAAAAAGCTGCTTTCTCAGAGGGGAAACCTCAGAGCGTTGCCCTTGGGCTTTTCAGCCCCTGGATTTATGGCGTGTGCTTTAATGGGGTGGCTAGGTGCTTATCCATGTGAGTCTGTGATCCGGGGTGCTCGGGGTCTCTGCACCAAACCCTGACTCTGCTCAGCCCCCAAATCAGTAGCCACTTCTGAAAACCCACGGCCAAAACATGGAGCAGCTTTTGTGCGGTTGGCGTGGGAGCAGAACCCAGAATGGGTCCAGGAGGCTTCAGGGGCCCCCAGCCTATAACAACCACCCCTAATGGAACCTTCAGGTTTGCTCTCCCCACCCCTTTTTGGGGGGAACCTGCATGTTGAATGAGCACCCAACACCCCAACAACCCTTAATGGAACCTTCTTTTCTCACCGTTTCACTGCTTGGACCCAGATGAACACCCCAAAGCTCAGCTGGGACAGGAGCAGGAGCTGGGCAAGATGCTGGTACCTCTCTTGTGCTCATGCTTCTAGTAGCTTGAGAGTTGTTCATAATAAAAAGGCTTTATCTGAAGCCTTTCCCTGCTGGACCAGTCCTGGTGGGATGTGCACCCATCCCGATGGGTTCACCGGGCAGCGTTTTGGTGAGCAGGGTTCACCACGGTGGATGGACCCTGCTGCCTTGGCTCGGTGGCACCCGGGGCATCGGCTGCTGGACCAGTCCCACTCTGCTGCTGGGATGGCAAAACCACACTGGTGAGGGCTTGGGGTGCTTCTGGGCACTGCATGAACACGTGCAAGCTGGTGATGGCAGTGAGGTCAATGGCCTTTCCTGAGTCATGTCTGTCAAAGCTCAGATTTGCCCTTCCCATCCCTTTTTTTTGGGGGGGGGGTCCTGCCTTTGAACGAACGCCCCACACCCCAACAGCTCAGCCAGAACCAGAGCTTTGGAGCTAAAAACTAAACCCAGGCCAAAGCTTTGGCCAAGCCCTGGCGAGGCTGACTTGGAAGCGCTCCTGCAGCGCTGCTGGGGATCGGTAGCTCATTTTTTTGCACGCCCCTGCCCTCCCCTATGGGCAGCTCAACCCCAGACACACCCCGGCCCCCATCACACAACCGCCCGTGGCTCACGGCTGGCTACCAGGCTAGCGGCGAGGTGGCCACGGTGGTCCCCGCGCGGGGCAGCCGCGACAGAGCCCCGCTGCCGGCAAAACGTGGGTAGCACAGACGGGCCCTTGAGCATAAAGCGAAGAGAAGACTTTTTGTTCGCATGTGTTGGCTCAGCTCAAATAACTCATCGGGGACCCGAGCTGCAGGCTGGAAAGGGAAGAAACTCTCTCCAGATGAAAGGATGTCAGAAAATTGTATTTAGTCAACTGCGTGTGTGTGTTAGAAAGGGGCGGAGGGAGGAAGGGGCCGCGGAGGCTGTTACTGTGACTGACTTTCTGACTTCTTAACTTGTCAGCATATCCTAAAGTTAAAAATGCACATGCACACAGGACTGCAGCCAAAGAGGCTGTCTAGCCGCAAATCCAGATGTGGGGGCCACTGCGCAGCCAGCCAGCCCCGCTCTCCCTGAAACGACTTTCAGACTAAACAATTGTGACTTGGCTGTGAGAGGCAGCGCAATTCCAGATGCTGCTTTCCTTTCACGTTGTTTTAATTGGGCTGGCAGGCGCAAGGGCTCTTTCAGTGAGAGGAAAGCTTCCCCACGGGACCGCAATGTTTTGGCAAAGCTCCCACGCTGCTACCTTAAGAGAGAGAGGGAGGGAAGGCGAGGGAGAGGAGGGGAGGCAGGGAGGTGGCAGTGGGGAGAAAAATTGAGCGCGACTTTCCAAGGTGTTTACTGCTGCGAACGGCTGCCGCTTTGCCTTTTTATCTGCTGAAATTCTCACCTTCTTTTTTTTTTTTTTTTCGGTTGGGTTCGGTTTGTTTAATGTAACTCTGGAAAGAACAAGATGCACAGGACACGGGGCCATGCTGGGGAACGGGGAATTGTCCCAGTGCAGCCTGGGGTGCACCAGGACAGCCCAGCCCAGCCGGGATGGGGGTACCCAGGCTCTGCGCCTCAACCAGGGGCAGCATCTGAGTGCCATGGTGGGTTTCCATGCTGGCCATCTTCATGGCATTGCCATAGGGACGCTTCTCCACCTCTTCCCAGATGTTTATAGCCACAACAGCCCT
This sequence comes from Eurystomus gularis, assembly GCA_013400335.1. Lineage (NCBI taxonomy): Eukaryota > Metazoa > Chordata > Aves > Coraciiformes > Coraciidae > Eurystomus > Eurystomus gularis. The sequence continues at coordinate 194,939 of VZZY01012927.1, read as the reverse complement.
GGCATGGAGCAAGGGGAGCCAGTGGGCTCACCCCTCACCTTGCACTGGTGGAGCGGGAAGCAATAAGAGCTCCTAAAGTCACTGCAAATCCAGTCCTTCTAGATCTACTCCTTAGTAGATCGTACTAAATCTAGTAGGTGCTGACATCCAGCCTATGCTCCAAGGGGAAAAACCCCGTTTGGGTGGTGAACACCCTGGTTTTGTCCTGCCCTAACTCCCCATGGTGGCTGGTATAAATGGGTTAAACAACCCATTTTGGTAGCCCTCATTCCTGTCTACTCCCCTACACCCAAGGAGAAGGCTTTTCCCCAGGGCCGCAGGGCTCTGCCCTCGCAGGGTTAACCCAGCACGGTCCTTCCTCCATGGGGTGAGACCCCAAATGCTCTTTTAACTGCCTTGAAGTGGTGTCCTGGCCTGGAAGCTGCTGCCAGCGGGTGAGTCAATAGCCCAATTTTAGCCTGGGCTGGGCTCCTCTCCTAAGCCAGGCTGAGCCAAGGGAGGCACAGCCGCTGCCGGGATGGGATTTTAAGGAGGAGGCTGGAAAAAAAATCCTGGGAGCCCCACAGGGATCATGGGAGGCAAGAGGGGAGTGTGGAGCTGATGTCCAGCGTGACGTCCCCACCGGAGAAGCCACGGTGCTGGGATAAAGCAGCTCTTGACAGCACCTGGCCACACGCAAAACACCCAGCACGGCGGAGACGCAAAAATACAGCTTTGCTATTTTTAGGGTGAAAGAGCAAATCCTGGGGAACGCTGCCCAGGTATGGGGAAGGGGTCGGCAACCTCGTCCCCTTCAGCGGTGCCACCAGGATGGCTGCCCTGTGAGCACTGCCCTCGCCACCGTCCGCAGCTCGCTTGAAACAGGGCGGTCTGAATTCCCGCTGGATGCTGTCGTTGGAGAGTCAGGGAAGGCTGGTTGGTCATCGGCCTCCTCCGTCCAGCGCTTCCAGGAGCAACAGGTACTTCCGAGTCATGCAAGGCAATAAAAAAAAGCGCTTTTGGGGTTGGGGGGGAGCTCTGGCAAAGCAAACAGAGCGAGGAACTGAAATCACCGTCCCCCAAACCCAGCCTGGTTTCTGGGCCAAGTGCGCTGGGAATGTTAAAAAATAATCAGGAAGGTTTTCTAGACAGGAAAAAAAAAAAAAAGTCCCAAACACATCCTCCGCCTGCGCCCTTACAAGTCCCTTAACTCTTTTTTCCCCCCCTTAAATGGGGAGGGAAACAGTGTGTTTTTTTGCTTGGGTTTGTTTGGGGGGGTTGTTTGTTTTGTTTGTTTTAAAACTTTGGCCTCATTAATTTCCAAAAAAAATTTCCCCCCAATAAAAGGAAAACATGGAAAGAAAAACAAACTATTAGAAAAGAGAGGAGGGAGGAAATGTTATTTAAAAGGTTACCAGACCACATCATTTTCCAATGATATTATATACTCCCTGCAGTATCCAAAATATATATGGGCCTTAGGCCAAGAATGTAAAAAAAAAAAAGAAGAAGAAGAAAAAAAAACCACCCAGCGTAGACACAACATCTGGACAGAGGCTGAACAAAACCTCCATTTATCACACTTAATCCTGCAATGAAGCAGTCAACAGTTTACTTCTGTTTTGCTAATTTAGCTGCTTTCATGCTTCCGAGGTGGAAAAGCCAAAGTAAAAGCTTTGAATTAAGTGTCACTTTGTGAAGCTACTTCTCCTTTTTCTCTTCATTTTATTATTTTTTTTTCATAAAACTTCCTTCTCCGTTCTTTTTTTAATCCCGTTCTTTTATTAATTCCACCTTCCCTGCCCCCTCCTGCTTTTTTTTCTTTGCCTTTTTTTTTTTTTTTCTTTTTTCCCTTCAGATCATCTAGAAAATCTGGTGTCCCTACGGACAAACCCACTGGATCCTGCCCCTGTTTCCACGCAAACCCCACGAGGGTCGGTGCCAGCCTGCCCAGAACGGGTCCAGCACCGGTGGGATTCGTGGCTCCAGCTCCTCTGAAGCCCAGGGTCCTGGTTTCGCTGCCCAAACCCAGACGTGTGTGCCCAGAGCCAGGCCCACAGCTTGGAAAAGTTTGAGCCACGCAGTTGATAATGGCCTGAGAGGTGCGTGCGTATAAACCTGCTCTCAGCTAGAACCCGCCTCAGAGGGGGTTTGCAACGGAAAATTGGGTTTCTCCCATGCTAACGTGGGTAGCGAGGGCTCCTGTGTGTGGAACGTGCCTTTTTCCCCAGGAAAAGGGGAGAGCTGCTCAACTTTTCACTGAAAACCAAACCATACCATGGCTGGACCCCCCCTTTCCTTCCAAAAAGGCAGTGACCACCCTGGGAAACTCAGAGACCGGGGTCTGGGTGCATCCCTTGACTCTCCTCCCGCATTTCAGGGTAGCTCCGAGACGAATTTGTCTTCTCCCTTGAAGAAAAGCTTTCAGGAGAGAACCCCTCCCCATTTCCTGACCTACTGCGGTGCAAATCTGAGTACGTACACATGTCTGCCTGCTATCTTCCGCGCCCGCAGCTCCTCCGATTAATTACAGAGGCAGATTTCGCTGTCCTCGGAGAAGAGACTCTTCCTTCCAACCGGCTATAAAATACCCAACACCCTGCTTGGGGGTTGGCGATGATAACGACAACCACAGCACTAACCACAGCACATCTCCAGCACCCCAGGCGTTACAGGCTCCAGAGGATTCTTGTTCAGCTGCTTAAATATGGATTTGGGAGCCCAAATGCAGGCTCTTGAGTCGGGAAAAGTTGGGTCGTTGAAGCTGTATTGGCCAAAGGATGAGGGGTTCGGGGTTCCTGGAGGAGGGTGGTTAGTCTCACAGACTCGTAGACTGGTTTGGGTTGGAAGGGACCTTCAAAGCTCATCTTTGAAGTCCCCGCAGTGAGCAGGGACATCTTCAGCAAAAGCAGGTTCGTCATCCCAAAGTTTGATTGAAGTCAAGGTGCAGAACCCAGTTTCTATTGGCAAAACATCCCAGTACACCCAGCTGGGCCAGGCTGTTTGCACATATTTAGCAAACACAGTTATTTGTCCGCTCTTGTAGCTTCTTCAGATTATTTTTGTTGTGTCAAGAGCAAAAGATACAACAAACACCCATCCTCAGAGGCTTAATTAATATTTGTTAACACCAAAATAGCCTCCATCTCAGGAGCTGCAGAGCATCCTGCCTCGTCTGAGCTGAGCGTTATCAGGCAAGCGTTTAATGCAGCGTGGGGAATTAGGTTTATTTTTGGGGCTGTCTGGCTCTGCTCTTCTTGTAGGGACGGTATTGCCGTCGGTTGCCTTGATTTGATGTGGTTTCATGTGTGTGTCAAAGGCTGGCTCGTCTCTATAGGCACTACTTATTACCGGTTTATAAATGTGGAAGAATAATGAACTAAGTAAGTGAGTGCTTTAAGAAAAAAAAGCCTCGTGCGGCGTGAAATGCGAAAAAAATATTAATAGCTTATCCAGAGCAGCTCGCTGGTCCTGAATGCTGGTATTCAGGAGTGACACATGCTGCATACCTTGTCTAACAGACACATCAATACGAGATTAGATAAGGAACAGCACATTCAGGCTGTCTAGAGCAAAAAAAAAAAAAATGTACCTAGCTTTGAAAAACAGGAGTGGAAAATTGCTGGCATGCATGATACTGTTACGGCCTCCATCCCTGCTTCAGTGGACTAATTTTGTGAAAACAGGCATCGGGCTGAAACTAAGCAACAAGCCACCCTTCCACATCTGCCTTCACATGAACCGTGGGATCCCCCGTGCCCTTTTGGGGCAGATGTGTCGTATGGAGTCAGTGTCCACAGATACTGAGTGCTTAATACATCGTAGCGTGGAGCCCATAATGTGAATAACAAATTTTCTCTGTCATATAATGAAGTTAATCTGTTTGAAATGAGGTTACATGTGGTAATGGCCAAGCCTTCTCTTCTTGGAGATGTCAATCGATGTTCACAGGGTGGCAAGATGCGGGTTCCTGCCCACACGTGGAGTTTAGTTCTCTCCAAACAGGAGGTAAATCATCCTGTGCTGGTCGCTGTGCCTTGACTTCCCTTGGTGCACGGTGTGGTCATGCCACCAACATGCAACCCCCCCAGGCTCCTGCCTCCTTCAGAGCATGGCTACGTCCATCTGCTTTGGGTTGCAAAGCCTAAAAAATGGCTCAGTGGCCTCTGGGCTCCTGGAACAGCCCTCTTAAAATCCATGAAATGATATTAAAGTGCAACGGCACGCACCCGGATTTGTTCTTTCTGGAGCTGCCCGGCCACTCGAAGAACAGGCGTTTCCCATTTTGCTCCATCCAGGCAAACTTCTGCAAGGCTTTGAGCTATTTCCCTGCAGGGGTTTTTCCCATTTCTTTCCAGAAGCTTGTCCCAGATGGAAGCAAGAGAGCTGCGCTGCTGTAAAAAGCCGTCCCCTTATGTATCCTGCCCAATTCTGCCGGCTGCAGATGTTGACGGATATTTTGATATCATTTAGCTGATGCATCTTAGCGTCGAATTGTCAGTTCCACACATCCCAGCCAGCTGCTGATAATAAATAATCACATTATCTTTTCCTCCTTGCAAAGACAAGGCCTGGCAGCTTGCACGCGTTCGCTGCCCAGGGCACGGCCGGGCCGGGGACCCCCCATCCCTGAGTCGCGGAGGCCGCGGTCCCCAAGGCCACACCGTGACGTCTCCGCCGCCGCCTTCCCACGGCTCCGCAGCGCACGGACAGACTATCCCAACCCTCGCCTGTCACCGCGGGGTCATCCGTTCATGTTTACTGTAGGGGAAGGAGGCCGCTGCAAACATTCCTCCTTGGTGCCTCACCCGGGCGGGAGCTCTCCCACCGCGTCGGGCGGCCCCGGCACCCTGGGAAAGGCAGCCAGCCATGGCACCCGGCTCTGCCCGCCTCGGGCAGGTGCAGCCGGCGGGGACAGGGCCCTGGGTGGCCTTTCAGGGGCCCTGTTCTTGCAATGAGGCTGGTGGGGTTCAGGATTGTATCAGTGCTAGTGTGGCCAGCAGGACCAGGGCAGGGATTGTCCCCCTGGACTGGGCACTGGGGAGGCCACACCTTGAATCCTGGGGTCAAGTTTGGGCCCCTCGCTCCAAGAAGGACCTTGAGGGGCTGGAGCGTGTCCAGAGAAGGGCAACAAAGCTGGGGAAGGGTCTAGAGCACAAGTGTGGTGAGGAGCAGCTGAGGGACCCGGGGGTGTTGAGCCTGGAGAAGAGGAGGCTCAGGGGAGACCTTCTCACTCTTGACAACTCCATGAAAGGAGGTTGGAGCCAGGTGGGGTTGGGCTCGTCTCCCAAGGAACAAGTGACAGGACAAGAGGAAACGGCCTCATGTTGCCCCAGGGGAGGTTTAGATTGGACATGAGGAACAATTTCTTCATGAGAAGGGTTGTGAAGGGCTGTGCCAGGCTGGGCAGGGCAGTGGTGGAGTCCCGATCCCTGGAGGGGTTTCCAAGCCGTGGAGATGTGGTGCTGAGGGCCATGGGTTAGTGGTGCCCTGGCAGTGCTTGGTTAATAGTTGGACTCAATGATCTTAAAGATCTCTTCCAACCAGAACAATTCTATGATCCTATTCTAGGATATGCCCCATGAACCTTTGGATGAAGGGCCTGACCGTGCTGGCCCCTTCCTAGATGCAGTGAGCTGCATTTCCACAGAGCTCAGCCCCAACCCTTTTCCATCCTCACACTCAGGGTCCTCTGGCGCTAGGCAGGGATTATGGCTCCCAGCTCCCTCCCCAGATCAGTGGATAAAACCCCTCCTTGGGCTTTCTACCCCCACAGCCATCAAGGTGGCAAAGGTCCCCCTGAAGCTTTCCAGCAAAGAAACACCCCCAAAATCTGGCAAGAGCTGCTGTCTGTCCCTGCTGCCCCGCTGCCATACCATGAGGAGCTGCCAAGGAAGGGCAGGAGGTGGACGGGAGAGGTCAGCGGGGAGAGCCAACATCCCAACTGGCCTGACTTGTGCTCCAGCTGCTGCACAAAGAGCCCACTCGGACCCACCTTCGCTCATCCTGGGCTCAGCAGGATGTGAACAGGAGGAGTTGTGCTCATCAGGAGCTGTAGGGTATGAGTTTGGCCCTGTCCGGGAGAGGAGCGCGGTCCCTGAGCCAGGCTGGGAGCATTGCTCTGTGGGCTGGTGCAGAAGGGATGCTCAGCTGACATTTGGTAACCCCCTGACACAGTGAATAAACAGCCCAGTTCCCAAACCCACCTGTTCCCCTCCATGCACAAAAAGCACCAGCACTCCAGAAACGGGGTCTGTCAAATTAGAGCAAAAAGAAGCCCTCTGCTCAGCTGGGAAGCTCCTCTCTCCCGTGCTGGGATGGGAATCGCTTCTCCTCCTGCTCAACCAGGGCTTCTGGTGGGAGAGGGACCTCTGGAGCCACCCGCTGCTGTCTGCGCTGCAGGGCTGGTATTTACAGAGCCAGCCGGGGCTGCTGGGGCGAAGGCTGAGCAAACAGGCTCCGGGAGGATCCCCCGCCCTGGAGAGCCCAGGACTCGTTGGAACAAAGGAAACCTTCACAGAGGGGGAAAGGGGACAAAGAGCTGCCAAGTGCTTTTCCCAAGGCCACCTGTGGCAGGGATGGAGCTGGGGGGACACTTGGACACCGAGTCACAGGCGCTTCATGGTGGGCTTGGGGTCACCTTCCCCCCAGGCCCTTGGCTGAGTGAGGTCTGGTGGGATGCTTGGTGAGCAGAAGGCATGTGTTGGGGGGGATAAGGGACTGAGGTTCTCCATGTGCCTGGGTTTTCCTGGGTTCCCTGCGCCGTGCTGTGCTGTGCCAGGCTGTGCAGACACACCACTCCCTCCTTTCTGGCCTTCCTTATAAACATCTCAGCTGGGGGAGACACCACTAAACCCAGCCACCAGCCCTGCAACCTCATCCAGCAAAGTCCCCAGAAGAGTCCAGCCAAGGCATGGCCAGCTCCTGCTCCTCTGCCACCTTCCACACCCCCACATATGCCAAGAAACCCCGGGTTTGCTGCTTTCTGCTGAGAAAAGTAAGACGAGAGCCCCTGGCTCAGATAGTTTAGTCGCACCAAACGCTTTGGCCCCAGGGGACAACTTGCAGCCAGACAAACTCCTCCATTAGCCGAGCATCCCTGGAGACCCACCTCCTGTACCCCGGCTGCGGGTCTGGCCCAGGCCACCGGCTTTACCTCCGCGCCTGCTGATGCTTCAAAGCAGCCTCTTTAAGGTTGTTGTCTCACGCAGTTTTCTTTTTTCGTATTTAATATTAATAGTAATGACTGTGGCAGTAAGATAATAAGCTTCAGTCAGATTAGAAGGGGGTCGGCTCTTATCTGTGACTGCTGAAGACGCATGTCTTTCACCTGCTCCTTTAATATCCCCCATCTTTCATTCCTACCGCCGAGCCCCCTCCCACTGTCCTAGAACAAAAGGGGTATTATTGTCCGGGGTCTTTTCAGGCTGGAGCCAGGAAGACCTCCTCCTCCCCCAGCCGCTCCCCGAATGTGCAGCAGTTTGAAATGAGCCTTTTTCCTTCCCCGGCAGGAGATTAGCTCGGTTTGACAAGGCGGTGAACTTTAGGCAGGGTGAAATAGGGTCTCCTTGGGGAGTGGAGGCAGTTCAGCCCTGACTAATTCTGACAAAGAGAGGC
>VZZY01012927.1:173119-187296 GCA_013400335.1 Eurystomus gularis | reverse complement strand
AAAAAAAAATTAAAATAAGAAAAACAACCAAGCTGGAGAGGAGGCAGGGAGGGGGAGGCTGTGGGGAAGGAGGGAGCGGAGGCTGCGGGAGGATGGAGGGATGGGAGGATGGAGGGATGGGAGGACGGAGGGATGGGAGGATGGAGGGGTGGGAGGATGGAGGGATGGGAGGATGGAGGGGTGGGAGGCCAGAGGGCATGTTCCAGAGTGGGGCTAGGCTGGAGCTCCAGGGTTTGCTTCCTTGGGTCTGGCTTTGGAAGAGGGAATCGCCTCCCTGTGACTTCTCATCCAGCCCTGGCACTGCACGGGGAGAACTGGGATTCACCAGGATCCTGCTGCTCTGGCTCGCTTTCTCCTGAAATTTCCTTTCTTTACATTTTTAAAACTTCTTTAGGAACCCTTTTAATTTATCACCATGGAAGCAGCGCCTGAGACTCGCAGCTTTCTTTTAAAAGCCAAAATTCAGTGTCAAGCTGCTGTGGCCAAGGTAGATGGTTGAAACGAAAAAAAACACCAAACCCAAACAAACCCCACAAAGTGAAAATCAGGATTTGAATGGAAAGAAACCAAACTGATTCCATTCCAAAATGCTGTTTGTGCGTCAGAGGCCTGAGTTTGTGCAGAGACTTGTGATGGTGACGTGCTCAGGGTGGGGAGGGTGCGGATGGAGCCAGGGGTGACGTAGGTAAGGGATTAAAGGAGAGATTGGCAGAAGAAAGAGCAAAGCATTTCACACCGCGGTGTCTGGTCCAGGGGTGTCTTCCGTCACAAAAAGGCTTTAAAAGGGTCATGATAACTGCAAGAAGGGAAGGTCCCCTGCAGAGTTTGGAAGGTCGTGGGGGCTGGCAGCAGACTGAGGCACTGCGTATCCCGAGGGCTCCGGGCACAGGAAAGGGAAGGTTTCTCTGTGACCTTGCACTAGCCCAGCGACAGTGCCCTGTGCAGGTGGTGAGCAGTTCACAGCGTACGGCTGGAGAATCAGCTTGGAAATATCATAGAATCATCGAATGGTTTGGGTTGGAAGGGACCTTCCAAGGTCATCTAGTCCAAGCCCACTGCAGGGAGCAGGGACGTCTCTAGATCAAGGTTGTTCCCGGAGTGTTCTCCTGGCTCAGGGGGGTATGAGGGGAACGCACCACGTTCATCTGCAGCTGGGAAACTTTTTTGCTTCATCAGGCATTTAAGTTGCAAATGCTTGCAGGTGAAAGTTCTATGTCAGTCTTCCCCACTCTGCTACACAGAAACATTCCATAGGTATCTACAGGCATGCTCCTGCGTGCACGTGCATGGTCATCTACCCTGACCAGGAGAAGCAGACATATGTCACGAGGCCCTGGCACTCTGAAAGCCCCCATCAAGGAGAGAAAGAGGAGGAGGAGGCTGCACAGACAAGCTTGTGCACGGCAGAGGTCTGACCCAGCAGCAGAAACCAGGACAGGCCTCGGGTTCTGGGTTAACTCGTCTCTCAAAAATGCCTTTTGAGCCCCACAGAGAAGGGAATCTCACACCACCATGTCCCTGAACACACCAGTGAACTGTCACTGGGGATGTTCCTATCTCAGCTCCGAGCTTGGATTCAGGATCTCGACAGCAAACCAAGGCTGCTGTCATCACTTCTTGCTGATGTCCTGGCCTGCTGGTGCACAAAGACGTATTCTCCTCAGACAGCGCCAGTTCTCCTCCCTGCCTGATGCTGACTCCCTTTGCTGTCACCCACCTCTGGACTAGCAGCACCCGTGTCCTGGACCCATGGCACCCATTGCTGCAGGGTGAGGTAACAACCTCCAGCAATGCATCCCTGCAGGCATCACCTCCTTGCACTTCCCGGTGCTCCCGCTGCCCCAGCCCCTGTCCTGCAGGACACGCCGCATCGTGCAGGACATTTCCTGCCAGTGGCTCGGCAAACCCCCGAAATCTCCCCGTCCTGCCAGGAGATTCCTCCCTAATGCTCATTAAGCCGCTTGCAAATCCCTGGCTGAACATGGCTGCACAAGTTTAATAAAGCAAAAGACAGATGCCATCAATCATGTGGGCCCGCCACACATCTGGGGGAAATCCAGGGCCATTACTCTCCTTTCTTCTCCACACCTCTGTGTCCCAGCAGCCAATATCCTGGGAGCTACGCAGGACAGGTCTGCTCCCCTCCTGGACTTGCTGCACCCTCTCCGCTCCTCCATCCCCCGGGGTCCTCTCCCATCACCTGAGACCCAAACCTTGCACGAGTGCTAAAGGGGCTTTACACATTGCAGAAGCTGTTCTGCTCCAGGCAGTGGGATTTCCATCTTCCAGCCAGTTTTTTTTCTCTTTGAAATGACCAGGGAGGTCTCCACAAAGGGCCAAGTGCAGAGGAAGGACCTCACCACCCAGCTTTGGTCGTGCAAAGCAAGACAGGGTCCAGGGAGAGAAGGAGAGTGGAGAAAAGGCACAGGAGGCAGGGGAGGAGAGCAGGGACCGGTGCTTTACCCTTGCACCTTCTCATTGCACTTTCTCTCATCCATTTTTTGGCATTGTCTCCTGCTTGGAAGCGGTGGGAGCAGGGAGGAAGACGATGCCTTCAGCAGGGCTCAATTTACCCTCAACCCTTCTCCCTTTGGGAGGTGGTCGGACCTCTGCGCGCCCGACCGCGACAGCTCAACACATAGATTTTTGGTTTGAATTCAGATGATGGCACCTATGCTCCCCATCTGGAACAAATCCACGCCTTTGCTCAACTGCTTCCATCAGGTGGGAGACAACATTTATGGAGCAGATGTTCACTCTGGAGGAGTCAGGACCTCGCTGGTGTGTCTGAGCAACGCACGGCCCGAGCATGCACTTCACGGAGGAAACACGGCTTTCTTTCAGCACAGCAATCCTCTGCCCTGCCTCAGAGAGACTCCCGAAGAAGAACCACTATTTATTTGTTTTACAAGCTCCTGCCTTTCTAAAATCTTTGTTTAAAAACACATGTTGCAGCTGATCAGCTTATGACAATGCAATGGAGGTCACCTGCCTCCAACAGACCCTGGTTTCTTTTTGCATTTGCAGCCCTGCTACTAAGGCGAGAGGCAGGTGAGAAAAGCAGGGCTGATGGGTGGACTGACCGATTGATCCGCCCCACTTTCTTTTTGGGTAGTCAGAGAGAACTTCTCATCTTGGCCTCTCACCCCCAGAAGGACATTGAGGGGCTGGAGCGTGTCCAGAGAAGGGCAATGAAGCTGAGGAAGGGTCTAGAGCAGGAGTGTGGTGAGGAGCAGCTGAGGGACCTGGGGGTGTTGAGCCTGGAGAAAAGGAGGCTCAGGGGAGACCTTCTGGCTCTGCACAACTCCCTGACAGGAGGTTGGAGCCAGGTAGGGTTGGGCTCTTCTCCCAAGGAACAAGTGACAGGACAAGAGGAAATGGCCTCAAGTTGTGCCAGGGGAGGTTTAGGTTGGACATGAGGAACAATTTCTTCCTGAAAGGGGTTGTGAAGGGCTGTGCCAGGCTGGGCAGGGCAGTGGTGGAGTCCCCATCCCTGGAGGGGTTTCCAAGCCGTGGAGATGTGGTGCTGAGGGCCAGGGGTTAGTGGTGCTCTGGCAGTGCTGGGGGAACAGTTGGACTCAGTGATCCAAAAGGTCTCTTTCAATCAAAACAATTATTTGATTCTATGATCTGGGGGGGATCAACATCTGCATGCCCTGCAGAGGTTGTGGTGTTGGTGTGTGCACATGTGTGGATGTGTTTTTTTGTAGAAGGCTCTGTCTCAGTGGTGGAAGATCAGTGAAAAGCCAGTGGCCACTTGATTTTGGAGAAGTCCTCTCAGTTCTGCTTATTTCTGTAGATCTCCAGGTTGGGCTGGTGTCACCAGGAGGACACGGCCTCCTCGGGTCTCTCCTACTTCCAAGTGTGGGTGGGAGCACAGCTTCGACAAGGAAAAGCTGCCTGGGATGGAGAATTGTAGGACAAAGGTGCACGTAAAGATTCTCATTAACCTAAAATCAAGCCAAGCCATGTGGTCAGACAGACTCAACTTCCAGAGAGCATCGAGGCCACATCAAGGACAGCAAGTACCACCCTAGGACAACGGGCACGTCCCAATTCTGCCTCAAGCCTCCTTGAAAGCAAGGATTATACCTCTCCTCTCACCACATCCCTGGGCTGCGCCGGGAAATTCCTGTATGTGAGCTTGGTGCTGAGACCACGGGGAAGCCAGGAAAATAGCCCAGCAGGAACCAGCGCTTAACTAAAGCTATCTGTTAAATAATGTGGTCTTTAAAGGTTTAGCGAGGCTCTTCCCCCCCAGGTCTCCAGGGCTCGTGTTGTCCCCTGGGTGCTGGTGGCATTGACTTGACTGGCAGCTCCGAGTGACAAATAGCTCTGGCAGGCGGGACAGCGCGTTGGCTCCCACACAAAGTTCTGCCAAACACGCTTCTCCTTTCTGTTTTGCAAAAGCCTCGATATCTATTTATTAAAAAAATAAAAAGGGATGCAGCAGAGAGATGGAAGGATTTGATGATCTGATCTTTTTATGTTCATGCTTATGAACGAGGATGTGTTATTGACTAACACAGCGCCGGGGGACCGGGATAATGCGCGGGGTTTACTTGGGTTTTGTCTCCATCAGCCACAGAAGGATTGAAACACGTTAGAGCTGAATGGTTTAGTGCATCCAGCTGGGATGTCAGGGCTCCTGGATGCCTTTCCCAGCTCATGGAAGGGGAATTCATGTGTGGTTATACGGCACAGAAAAGTCAAACTCTTCCCTCAGCCCTGCGGATGGTTCTGGGTGGGATCTGGGACAAGTCACCCCGACTCGTGCTGAGCTGTTTCCCCAGCAGTCAGTGGGGAGGATGGTGCCTGCTTCCCAACAGGGTGACCTTGAAGTGGAACGTGTTACCTAAAGGTATTGAGATGAGCAAAGATTGGCTTCGTGGCATCCTTCAGCTCAGCACAGGGACTTGAGGTATTTACACAGAATCACAGAGTGGGAGGGGTTGGAAGGGACCTCTGAAGGTCGCCCAGTCCAAGCTCCCTGCTAGAGCAGGATCCTAGAGGAGATCACACAGGAACACATCCAGATGGGTTTTAAATGTCTCCAGAGACATTCCACAACCTCTCTGGGCAGCCTGGTCCAGTGCTCTGCCACCCTCACAGCAAAGAAGTGTTTCCTTATGCTTCGATTGAACCTCCTGTTTACCAGTTTGTTGCCATTGCCCCTTGTCCTGTCACTGGACACGACTGAGAAGAATCTGGCCCCATCGTCCTAGAGGTCTTTTCCAACCTTAATGACTCTATGACACCCACCCTTTAGACATTTATAAGCACTGCTCAGATCCCCCCCCAGCCTTCTCTTCTCCAGGCTATACAGCCCCAGCTCCCTCAGCCTTTCCTCATATGGTAGATGCACCTTGTCCTCCTCATGGTGACCGCCTCACCCCTTTGGCTCAGACCATCAAACCAACTACAAGAGGAGGCAGAAGAGCCTTGGATGGCCCATTCCATCCCCGGTGCTGCTCTCCGTCGGTGCAGGGAGGGAAGCATCTGGGCCGGAGCCCGTGAAGGGCCAGGCCGATTTCAGCCGGAGCCGCGCAGTCCGGCCGGGCTCCGGCGTGGGATGCTCGCCAAGTCCCACATCTGGGATAGATTATCCACAGTGGCTTAGAGGGGCTTCTCTCGCTGCCACTCACCTATCCGCCCGTGTGGCAGAGGGGATGGCAGAAAGGTTTTCACAGCTGGAAGGAATTGCAGGGAGGAGGAGGAAGAGGGGGTTTGGGAGAGACAAAAAACAACATTGAACTCAAGATGGAAGAAAGACAGTATTAGCGGAGGTAATGGAGAAAATATGTGTGTGTGTGAGAGAGAGGGTATTTTATTTACAGTCTGTTTGTTTGGTGTTGCCCACACACGGTGAAAGCTGGGCAGTGGCTGGACTCCAAAACCCCGGCAGGCGCTTTGGCTTGGAGAGGTATGGAGAAGTAGGAAGAGGGGAAAAGAAGGGAAGAGGGAAATACAGAAAGAGGGAGAAAGGAAACAATTGAGCAGCACTTGTTTGGACAGTGAAGGGATTTAGCGGACAGGGCGATAGAAGATTGCTGGGACTGCCTTTGCCTCTGCTGGTGGTGGAGAGGACTGGACAGGGAGGTCCCTGGATGTTTGCTTGACCCCTGTGGTAAACTGTTGGAGCTGGTGAGGCATTCCTCAAGGGATTTCAGTGCAAAAAAGCCCTCCCCATCCTTCCAGAGCTGAGCCAGCCATGGTTCCTGGGCACAGGGTGCCTCGCCCGCATTGCTGCCTGGCCCATGAGCAGAGGTCCAGAGAACCCTCCTCTGAACCTAGTGCTGGGCTAACACCAGGGTGTCCTGCAGAACCAATGTCCCAGCTCTCAGAGCTTGGGTTGGGGGCAGCCAGAGCCAAGCACCAACAAGAAAATCAAGTGCAAGCTTTGCTCTCCCCATGACATCCCTGGATCCAGCTGTGGCTTCTCCCATCACAGCCAAAGTTGCTCCTTCCCAAGCCCTCTCTATCTGCTTCCCATTGATGGTGGCACAAGCTTTAAACTGCAGGTCATTAGTCAGCTTTATCCAGCCATCCCCTCTGAACCCACCACACTTTAGATGTGAAGAGCCACCCTGGGACTGCACCTCCCACCAGGAGCCTCGACATCTGCCTTGGGAGAAAGCAGGGGCTGAGGAGAAGGAAGGGAAGGTGCCTCTGCTGACAGTGGCATTGCTACCCAAGGACCCCAGCAGCCTTCACTGACCGCTCTGCTCACCCCTGGGCAGGGGGAAGACAACCCAGAACTACCCACTGAAAGGTTTTATTTTTCACCCTCTCCCCCCGCCCCATCTCATGAAATATTGAAATTAATATAATAACACACCTTAATAATATTATCCCTTGTCGAGTCCATAAAAGTTCCCTCTTGCATTACGGCATTTGAGAGACTATTAAGTTTTAAGGCCACGAGACCTCTGTGAAGGAGAGAAGTCATTTCCATTTTTTTTCTCTCTTTTGAGGGTGCTGGGGTTTATGGGGCAGTCAGCAGCCGGGACTGAGGAGGTTTGTGGCCAGCAGCACATGGGCCACCACGCTGGCTGGGGAGCACAGTGGTGATGGGGGTCCTGGCATGTCCCCAAGGATGGGGCTTGCGATAATGTGGGCTTGGAGTGGCTGATGCTTTTTGTTTTTGGCACTTGGCTCTTCCTAAATCCCAGGGTTTCTTGCAGAGACAGGGGTTTAGGGGGAAAGGAGGCAATTGTTTTGCCACACAACAGCGTGAGGATGTGGGATGAATAGGGCTTGAGATCCTCTCGTGTAACCCTCTACACGTGTGAGCGTGCGAATATCCCAGCTGAGCACCGAGCAACCGGATCAACGCGGCACCCTTTGCTCCAGAGCAGACCTGTTGGCTATTTATTCTGTATCCCTCCAGCAGTACGGACAGAAAAGTGCTCAATATTTTCACTTCTATCCCATAGGAAAAGGGCCCACCTTGTCCTGCCTGCCTGTGCTGATTCTGACCCTATGTGAGAGCAGAATAAAGGCCCTGGTTGCTGGGCAAAGGGACCTTGTCCTCGTGAAGGCTTCAGGCACTTGTAAAGATAGCAGAGAAAGGCAGCGCTGGGAGACTGCTTCTTTTTTTTTTTTTTTCCCAACACTCAGTCCAGAAGTGATCGGAGCATTCATGCCCCACAATCCAACGCTCTAAGGATTTTGGCTGCGGGCAGGTCACTGCTGCTGGCCAGGATCTGGGGGCTGTTGGGCTCCAACCACTGCTCAGCAGTGAGGCGCAGAGCTCAGTAAGACAGAGACCTGCTTCCTGGGGCCATTCGCAAGCAGGCACTTTGGCACGTGCACGGCCTCGCTGACAAGAAGACACCTCAGTTTCTGCAGCCCAGAGCTGCACTGGGCTTAGATTTAGCCACCACTTTGTCTCAAGAGCTTCGCGAAGCAGGGATGGACTTCACGCCGCTCTCCGAGTTACGCAGGTGCTTACGCACGTCGCCGAGGCACAGAACCCACAGTGGCTGCAGAGCCAAACACAACCATGGCTGCTGAGCTGTCCTCAAGGCAGGACACAAGCTGCCGTCCGGGCAGGCTGGTGGCATCCCCCAGCTCCCACCATGGTGCTCCGTGAGATGTGCGGGGAAGGAAATGCAGCTCTGCAGTGGGGTGGAAGTGAACGTTCCTCTGCAGTAATACCGAGAAGGTGGAAAATTCAGCATTTTGCCTCAAGATGGGTGCAGTGAGTGCACCCAGCCCAGCCTGGCGTCCCTTCTGCTGAGGGCAAGCGGGCAAAATAAGGCAGGGTTGTTGTGCGCTCTCTCTCTCACTTCTGCTCAGCCTCATTTGAGAGTAAAACACCAACGGGATTAACATGCAAAGACCAGGTCCTGCGCTTGCAGAGAGCTGTGCAGAAGCTGTCGGTGACAGCGGTGGTGACACAAAGCTGGCTTGTGTTAACTGGGCTAGCACCGGTTCAGCCAGAGGCACTCAGATGGCGTGTGCCAGGAGAGAAAGGGGTTTGCAGAGCTTACGGTTAATAATGTGCTAGCGTTTGGGGCTTTCCTCCACAATTTTCATGTGCTCTAAGAATTTCAGGGATTCTCCCCACAGAGAAGCGAGGGTTCGCAGCCCAAACCCGGCGGCACGGTGGGAAGACGGGACGGACTTTGCTGGAAGGCAAAGCAGATAAAGGCAAAGCGAGAGGCGCGCGTCGCTAAGAACATTCTGCGTGAGCGAAAGCAAGAGGATAAACCAAAGCGAACGATGAAAGGAAAGGAGAATGTGAAAACTACTTCCTTTACCAGGAGTATCCTATTGATTTTCAGCAGATTCAGAGAACTATTTACTCTGGGTTTCTGCTTCTGCTGACGGCAGCAGAGTTGTTTGTGCTTCGCCCCAGGTTCGGGAGCTCCGATTCGCAGCATTTAACCTGCTGCTTCCCCGGTTGCTCCCCAGCCTGCGCCGTGCTGCCAGTTCAGCATCGGCACCGGGAGCTCAGAGCTTCAGCCTCCTCGCTTCTCTTTGCTGTGTTGCCAAAGAAGAGGCTCATGAGAAACGTGGGGGGTTTTTTTTGTTTTTTTTTTTCCCCCTAAAGTGCAATTTCACAAAGATAACGGCGTTACGGTCAGACCTCCACCTTCACTAAAAAACAAATAATGCATCCTTCCGATCGCCAAGGAGAGCTTGAAAATGTGACCACTGCAGGCTCAGAAAACCAGAAGGCCAATTAAAAAAAGAACCCTTTCACATTTATTATTATGTAAAATCTCATGCTCTTTAGGGCAATCTCATGATTATGAAGGGGTCAGGGGAACTGATTTATGATTAGAGAGCTCTTGGCATCGGCAATATTGTATATGTTTTAATTTTGAACCTTAATAATCCATCCAATATGCAGCACTTGATCATGACACTCATTTCTCACATATAATTTTCCAAGACTCTACACATCCACCTTCACCTCCTCTCTAACATCTACACCCGCCTGCACAGTGCCGAGTTAAACCCGTTTCCCTGCGCCAAAGTCAAACTCAACCCAACTTTTCCCTTTGGAAAATCAACCCTTCCTTCCCAGCAGGACGCAGTGCCGATGCCGGCTGAGAGCAGCGGCTCGTTCCCCTTCCACGGACCCAAAAATCTGCTTTCTGCAGCAGCACTAAGGCAGCCGGTGCTCTCACCGAGTGGATGTTTCTAGGCAGATGAAGGGAAAACCAGGCATTCCTCTGGATTTTTTGTGAAGCCTTCCCCCTGAAAGGGAAGAAGAAAGGCTGACTTTTCGCCTGAAATCCGGTATTTGTAAAGATCCGTTGCTTTTGCTCATTGGTGTTGATCATGAGGCGCTTTGTGCCTTGCAAAGAACCATCAACTATTGGGTACTGCCAAGGCAGCATCTTGGGTCACGGTGCCTCGACGTGAATCAAATTACGACCCGGGTCCATTGGGGTGAAAAAAGGGGAGATAAGGGCTGGTGGATTAATACCGTGCTGAGGAGGAGAGCCCACTGCCCCGGAATCCTTGATCGGTGAGGACACTGGTGGCATAGAGCTGGATGGAGGCGGCTCAAGGTCTGTCCTGCTCTGATTTAACAGGATTCCCTTTCAAGCAAACCCGGGCTGTGACTTCCCTGCCCGGGATGCCCTCCTCGCCTCTATGGCCATCTCCCCTCTCCTTCTCCTGTTCGAGGTGTTTATTTAATTGTTTTCCCTACTCCTCGGTGGCAGCGCTTCCCTGCCATTAAACCCTGCCATCCACGTTCTGACTGTGTAATTTAAAGCTATAGTTAAATTATGACTTCTCTGAACCTGTTGTGGCACTGACGCATAACCCTAATTAAATGATCGCATCCATTCTAAAGCCAGTCTTTTCTCCCCTCAAACGTTAATTACAACATAAGAGGCTTTAATGGCTCGCCTCACCTCCAGCTCCTCGAAAGAAAGGTCATGCGATTAATTTTCGTCATTAATCTTTTCCCAATGTGGACATTGTGCTGTCACTGGAGCCTATTAAACCCCCTTTGTCCCCCTCCCCTTCTTCTCCCTTCTCCCCCCTTCATTCCTCCCCCCACCCTTAAGTGAATGAGAGAACAAAAATATTTAAGCTCCACTTTGGCTCTGGCGCTTTCTCGGGATGAGCAAGACCCAGGATGGCGGCGGTGGAAGACGTGCTGGGAGATGTCCCACATCCCACCACTGACCCGAGAGCGGGCTGAGCGTGGGGATGCTGCTCAGCTGCACAGGGGACAGTTTGGGGGTGGTGGGGACCCCCCTGGGAGCTGCACTGGGCCCTGGGGTGGCAACGCGAGGGCACGGCCACCTCTTTGGTGCTGAAGGCTGAGAGGCCTTGGGGAGGGCAACTGCTGGATGGACCTCTGGCTAGCAAAACGCACTGGGGGTGTTGAGAAAAGGGGGGCATGGAGCAGCAGGAGGGATGCAAAGAGGGTGCAGAGCCCAGCTGTGCCCAGCCAGGGTGGGCAAGGTGCTGGGAGCAGAGCCCAGCACCGCAGGAGTGTCTCTGGTGCGTGGCAGCTGCTGCAGCCACCGCTGGCGCTGGGGCCTGTTTCAAGGCCCTTTCCTTGTTTTTTTTCCAAAGGAAATGGGCGTTTTTCTAAACTCCACCAAACTGGCTTCAGTGACTTAATCCCCCTGAACTGGGGAGCAGGTCTTAGTTGAACCTGCACCAGGCAGCCCTTGGAAGATGGGCAGGCGGGGGGCGGCTGGGGAGCGCAGCGCACGTTTAGCTCATTTGCAGTATTGTTTCAGCTGAAATGAAGGCCTGAATAATTCCCTTTTATGCAGGGTGACGTAATCGGGGAACAAGTTGCTGCACGATGGGGGCTGGCAGTGTGCACGGCACCGTTTGAAACGGCTGCTTTAGGCAAAAAAAACCACCCCGGGATCAGTGGAGCAGCCGAGTCCAAGCAGCGCCGTGTCCCCGGACTCGCGGCGTGCCCCAGTTTGGAGGGGCTGAAGCGCTCCTGAAGGGTATGACCCACTTCCCAGTCCTCCCTCCAGCTCGCTGACATCCTTTCCTCCCATTCCCAGGGGCGACGACTCATGGGGGAAAATCCTGGAGTATTTTAATAAAGAGGAGACAGATGGTAGTCACCTCGCTGGGTAAATATGTTAGTGGGAAGTGGTCCAATACCGCGGTGATGAAAATAGAATAGAAGAGAGATGAGATGATCCTATTTTGACCAGGATCCTTCCTTCAACGCTGGCTACTTCACACCCTCAAGGGTCTCTCTGGATTCAGACATCTGGGTTCAAATCCCTCTCCCCACCAAGGGCAGGGTGCTCACAGCCCGGCCAGCTTCGCTGCACCTCTCTGGCAGCTTCTGAGCTCCTCCTGCACTCTGCGCTTGCTTCTGGCTCATCCCTGGCTCTGGCTCCAGGCCTGGGGTGAGCAAGGCAAGGAAACCCAGGCATGCTTTTGTCAGAGGATTTGTTGGTAGCAAGGGCAGGGCAAACAGCTCAGGATGGGGCTGGCAAAATCCATCCGAATTTGGGAATTAGACCTGCGAGCACGGAGGCTGGGTGCCGAGCCTGTCTGGGTGTCTGCGGGTTGCAACTGCACAAACAGAAATCTCGGCTCTTTGTGAGACCTTTGGGCTCCTTCCCATGGGCATTAGGGATGGTGAAATTCCCAGAAATGGGTGGTGAATCGTCTCGGGAATGAGCAGGCACAGCAATACTCCTTCCTGGCATGGGAGCCCTGTCCCATGGGAGCCCTCGGTGAGACGGGACCTCAGTGCCTCCCATGTGGTGAATTCAGCTGGTAAATCCTTGATGTTGTGGGAGGGGGTTTAGTGTGTGGCTCTGGGGCTAAAATCAGCTTCATGAACTGCCAGAGGATCCTTTGCACTGAAACAAGCCTGGAAAGAACCTTTGTGTAAATGCAGAGAAATCAGGAAAGCGTCTGGATGCACGGCCTGGGGCTTTGCCAACATCTCTGCACAGCCTGGGATGGATAACGGAGTTCCAGGGAAAAGAGGGGATGGCGAGTGTGAAAGCAGCATCCCGAGCCGGGGTAAATGCCTCCAGTTCTGCTGAGATCCACAGATTTGGGCTGATTTTCACTCATGGAGCCCTTCTCACCTTGAATGATGCTAAATCTACTGATAGGAGAACCGCAGCCAAAATAGGATCTCTGCACAGGCTTCAGACTCTGTCATAATAATTAATACACCTCCAACTAGCACTTTACTGTTAGAAAACAAACAGCCGATGGATAAAAGCCTTCCCATAGACCCCTGTGTGCCGGAGCAGAGGAGCACAGCAGTGCGTGTCCATGCACCGACGTGAAATTTCAGACCAACCACAGAACGTAACTGTGGTCTCCACAGACAGAGGTGGAACAAGAGATTCTTTACCCTGGGGCTGATTTTTGGATGCAGATTCTCCCAGTGCATTTCTCTGACATGAGTGAGTCGGGGAGGGAAAGGGCGGCTGGAGGTGTGTCAGCCAGCACAAGCCCTCTTTCAAGACACGCTGAAGTCATGGACGTGGCCAGTTAGTTGGTGGCCTGTGGACTGGTGCTGGTCCAAAGCTGGCCCTGCTCTGGGTGACGTGGCTGTGATTTAGCTTGGCGAGCGCTGGCTCCATAAATACAGGTGGAGGCAGCTCCGGGCTGGGCGATTTCTGGCTTGTTCAAGGAAAGTCTTTTTTTGGTCTCTGAGGTAGGTGCGTTTCTTTTCCCCCTTTCACCAGCCAGCAAGGGGAGAAGCAAAATCCCTCAAAAAGAGATTGCAAACTGTAGATTTTTTTCAGGAGTTAACAACCGAGTCGTCGTCAGGAGCTGGGGGAAATTTCTACATGGCTGGGCGAAACAACTCAGCGATCCAGAGAGAGAACCACAGCAGGGTTAAAGTGATGGTAGAAAGAGTGCAGAGGGGCTGCGTTGGCCCTGGGGCTCCCTGTGCCAGCGACGGAGGCAGAAATCACTGCTCCCCTCCATCTTTATGTTGCGGAAGGACAGCCTGGAGACTCGCGTCCCTCGTTTTCTGCAGAGACAGGTTTGCCACTATAAGATCCACATCCGGATTTCTGACGCCCTGGGTGCTGAGGGGGCCTGGTACGTGCAGCTCAGGTGATCATAATGGTTCTTTCTGGCTTTAAAAGCCAGCAAGTAGGAAAATTCAGCTCTGAAGTGGGGTCTGGTTTCAGGGGTAGCAGAGCAGGACCCGACCCAGCTCTTCTGGGAGCGGTGGGACGCACGGGCATGTCCAAGACTGGACATCGAGGAACGATGACATATTTGGGTTCATCTCTAAGCACGACCCAAAGCCGGGGGATAAAGGCAGGCAGCGGGGCAGGCCGGGTTTTTTATTTCACGGTTTCAACCCCAATAAGCCCTTGACCCAAAGTGTGGGCAGGAGCTGGCAGCGGGACACTGCGCATCGAGGCACACCAGAAGAAAAGCGAGCTGCGGAGAGCTCGGCTGGCAGCGGGGCCTGCCCGAGGCTCCTGCCAAAACACCGGCACGCCCGAGACAACGGCAAAGCCCCTCTCGCTTCACACCTCTGGCTGCCAGGAGCCCGCCCCGGCTCGGACACCCTGCTTTTTTTTTTTTCTCTTTGTCCCAAGGACATTGGGGACATCACGTCCGCAGTGCTCTGTGTAGCAGGATAATAATAATTAATAACCATTAGCAACAATAAGGATAATACCAGAGCCAGGCCGGACCGACTGTGCAGAAGAGACACTTTTTTTTTTTTT
>VZZY01012927.1:146964-173027 GCA_013400335.1 Eurystomus gularis | reverse complement strand
CTTTTAATACTCTGCGTTCTATCATGCAAATCCCCTTTCAAATTATGAGAGTATTAGAGCCATCAGCGGTAATGTCACCGCCACAAAATGAGAGCAGGGACTTAAGCACCTAACGAACAATGAAATGTGCGAGCCCTGGGACAGGACAATTAAGAACTGGGCTTAGCCAGCCAGGGAAATTTATTGCTATCAAATCCATATTTCTATTTTCCCCCTGAACAGTAACCTATTTGAATATGATTAAAGGGTTTCATTAGAGCTGAGAGAAAGGCCCGTGTCCCGCCGTTCCCTGTGAGCTCACAAACACGCGCTCTGCAGACCGCGCTTTGGGGAGGAGGAGGAGGAGGACGGGGAAGGAGGGGACGAAGGAGTGGAGACGCGCATGGGATGGATGTCCGGGGTCACCGGCTCTGCAGAGGGATGAGGGGGCTCGCCGGGAGCAGGACTGCTGGCACGGGTTCGGTGGGAGCTGGGAGGGTGACCCCACATCCCTCCACACCTGCTGGGTCCATCCTTGGTTGAACACGCTGAGTTGTGACCGTTCTTGTGGGCACGTCACCGTCAGCTGGGCGGCTCGGCACGGACAAGAGGACAGGGCGAGCAGACAGACACCCCTTCCTTCCTTCCCCACACACAGGCTCTGTCTGACCACTCACTCGGGAGGTGATGGAGAAGAGCAGATGGTTTGGCCAGACAGGAATGAGCACTGAGGAACATCTGAAACCCCAAATCGTTTCACCATTGTTCCCCTGACTCTCACAGGGAGGTGTTTGTGTCCTGAGCAAACCCACAGCACCACACAAGACCCTAAAGGCACAATCCCAGGGGCTCTGCAGGTAGATCATCTACCCTGTCTTTGGCTGGAGCCCACTGTTATCAGCACTGGAGCTTTCCATCACTTCAGCGCTCTAACTCTCACTAATTCGGTTATGAGAGCAGTCCTACCCTCTGCCAGACTATTTATTTACTCGCTATTCCCACTCTACAGCCTATTTATCACAAGAGCCAGTTCACGGGATCTTTTTTCAGCTAAACTATAATTCCTGGCATTTCCAAGCTCAACCGAGCCCTTCATTTTTTGCACCTCAGCTTTTGGTCTTGCTGCAGAGACCATGTCACCAGAGTGAACCCAGGAGCTGGGTTGGATGGAGTCGAGATGGAAGGCCAAGGTGTGCTGCTTGCTTCAGCGTAGCAAATCGGGGGAAATAAAGCACACAACTTTTGGAGAGAAAGAAGGGAAGGGAACAGGTCTGTCCCCTCGTGCACCAGCGTGAGTCACTCAATACATGTGCCCTTTGCCATTGATATTTTGCTTGCCATGAGTCCAGGAAGCAATGACAGTAGAAGGGTTTGTGATACTGCTCTGCTGCTGGGATTTCTGGAAGAGGGTGGCCCCTGAGAGTGTACTTCCCACCTTTCCAAGGCAGTTTATCCATAGGTCAGTGTTCTGCCAAGGCACCCTGAAATTCCTGCCTGCCTCCTTCCCCTGTGCCTGGAGAGCCGTCCGTTTTATACACAGGCTACCGAGTGATCGGAATTGCCAGCATCACTTTCCAGCTGTTTATATCATATGCTTTTAAAAGAACAGAGAGGATTTGAACTTAGGTGTGAATTTTTCTCTCTTTCTCTGTCTCTTTTCTGAGCAAATATGGATTAATTCCTCCCCGGTACTTCTCACTCACCCCCCCTGCATGGGCAAATCACGCGGGGGTTGGAGCCAGGCCTGGCACGGAGCCGATGACCCCATTCCCTTGCTTGAGGTGTCTTGGAGGAGCCCTGATGGAGGCATGGGGCTGAGGATGACAAGCAGGGATGAGTTCCCTTGTATCTTCAGCCCATCCAGCCTCCGGGAGGACAATCCTGCCCTTACAAAGGTGCAGAGCTGCTGCTGTCACAGGGTCCCTCTCCTCCGAGCTGGGTGCTGGAGGTTGGAAACTGCAGGAAGATGTTGCTGATGTCTGGAATGAGAGGTGGCTGCATGTCACGCTGGGTGACCACCGGGGACACGGCGGGGACCTGGACAGATCTGGGCTGCACGGTTCTGGGAGGCTCTCGTGTTTACTATGGGATTGTTGTGAATAATCACTGATTTGGGAAAACATCGTTATTCCGGGCAGCATTTAAGCATGTAGTTAAGTCCCATTAGAGTCAACGGGACTTATGGACATGCTTAAGTTAAGCATGCGTTTAAACACTTTCCTGAACGGATGCCAATAATAATAATTAGTGTATCTCCTGGCAATTACCGAACCGTAGGTTTTAAGGCCACGGAGAAAGCGGCTGCCTCTCTGGAGTGACCTCCTGCGTTGCACAGCCCAGAGGACGCAGCGCAGGATTTCCGACATGGGGGCCAACATGAAACATGTCCACGGCCCCTCCTGCCACATCCACCTCGGCGGGTCCCAACATCTCACCTCTTTTGGAGAGAGAAGCACGCTCCTCTTCAAGCAGAGCTCCGAACCGAGCTCGCCCCAGGCTGTGCATCGCCGGCCGGCTCTGCCCGACGGGTGCTGGCAGCGGGGAGGGCTGGCAGAGCCCGCAGCCCCCCCAGGGTCCTGCGTGTGCCAGGCAGCCCCCATGCCCGAGCCCTCCTACCGCTGCCTCCCCTGCCCACCCCCCACCCCGGCGAGGCATCACAGCTCCTAACGAAACGGAACTGCTGCCAGATGAAATATATTACTATTAAATACTTAATTCTTCTAGTGAGCGGAGAGCAGCCAGTATGAATACGATTATTAAAGAAAATTACTTTGGCTGATCAGATATTTCTGCATACTAATTTCTGACCCTTCTTTCCTCTCTGCTTGCTTCTCATCCCTTAGAGACCAGGACAGATAAAATTCCATCACAAATAGCTGATTACTGGGGCTTGCATTAAAATCAAATTTTTTTTTCCTCTCGGCGCTAATGTCCTTGCCTAAAGTAGAGGCAGCAGCTGTCAAAAAAAAAAAAAAAAAGCCTAGAGATTGGTCTAGATCTGAATATCCCTGAACTTTGAGGCTGTCGGTGCTATCATCTGGATCCAAATGTTGCAGTTGTCTCTGGAAGCAGCCGGGCTGGCAGGTTTCGGCGGCAGGATCAGCAGGAGAGATGCCTGCAGCTCGAGGCAGAGATGTTGGGGTGATGGCGAGGGGTTCCACAGCCCCTTCCCTGCCCTACTCCTGCTCCAGCCCCACTGGTTGACCCTCCAGCCAACATTATCTGGTTTCTGGTGAAGAACATAGACGCTAAATCGTGATGATGGAGGCGGGTGGATTGAACGGGGCAGGCAATGGGATGAGCACAGCTGTGACACTCATGACGGTTCAGATTCACGCGGCTTCACCTCCTCTCCCTGCCCTTCCACGCAGCCATTTCGAGAGATGGATAGATGTAGGACCTACACAAATTCTCTTCTGACTGAGTCCAACCAACTTCCTTCAAGTTTCCGCATCTCCCACCCATCACCCAGGCCGCAGGCAACCTGTCACTGCACAAGGATGCCACTAAAAATAATCCACCCCTGGCTCATCCCTTCCCCACCATCATCACCATCACCTCCCCCCTGCTAACGTACCCAACCTGGAAGCCTCCAATTTACCTGCTTTTAAATAAAGACACTTGTAAAGGTGTCAGGGCGCTGAAGCCCTAATTACAGCCTGAGCATGTTAATTCCCTGCTCCGGCTCCGCGAGCGCTTGTCGCAACGGGGGATCCTGTCTGCCCTTTTCCTCTCCCCCTGCCTCGGGAGTGGGAAGGGATCGGGCGCCTACAAGAGTGAGGGGGATGGAGGGGTTGCAAAGCTCCACTTTGTAACCTCCGGAGCTTGCTGGAAAGAAATCCCTTTGGAGGCAAAGCTCGTGAGGTTTGGGTTTCACGTCCGACCCTGCCGGACTTGCTAGCGGGGATGTGTCCATGCACTGGGGAAGGGAAAAGGGAAATCCCCTTTGCAAAGGTCTTCTGTGGCTTCCCAGCTGTCCTAAAGCAAGGTTTGGGGCCATCCCCACCAGCCTTGGCTTCAGGGACCATCTGGGAGGCCCTGGTCTGCCAGGCACAGCCGGCCAGCGCCGCGGAGGCCCCGGGGATGTGTGTGCACAAGGACGAGGAATGTTTGTTTTTCCTTATTGACTTTCTCCGAATAAACGCAGGGCGGGCAGAAAGGGGCTCTGGCGGCAGCTGTTTACCAAGTGTTTGCGATAAAAAAGCCTTCTCCATAGGAACAGGTGGCAGCGGGACTGTCCCCAGGAAGCGCCGAGAAGGGGCCTCTGCAGCCGGCCGCGGTCGGCGCTTCGGTGTAAGGGAGAAAAGGTGTTTTCTGCGGGGTGCAGCCAGGCACGGGGTTAAAGCTCCAGCGTGCAGCAGAGGCTGGTACATGGGCTGAATATTGCTGGGGATAAATGAAGGCTGAGAGGAACCTCGGAAAGAGGGAGCTCTGCTCGGACACAGCCTCCTGCGTCGCTGCGTGGGGGCTGCTTCCCTTCTGCACGTTTTCCCCCTCTAATGTCACACAAGAGCCATGAGCTCTGCGGAGCTTTCTTCTGGGTCTCAAAGCACAAACTCACAGAGTCACAGAGTCCCAGCATGGTGGGGTTGGAAGGGACCTCTGGAGATCATCTCATCCAACCCCCCTGCTCCAGCAGGTCACCCAGAGCAGGGGGCCCAGGATCACATCCAGGCGCCTTTGGAATCTCTCCAGAGAAGGAGACTCCACAACCTCTCTGGGCAGCCTGGGCCACGCTCCCACACCCTCACACCAAACAAGTTTCTCCTCCTGCTCCCATGGAACCTCCTGGGTTCCAGTTGGTGTCCGTTGCCCCTTGTCCTGTCGCTGGGCACCACAGACAAGAGTCTGGCCCCATCCTCTTGCCCCCCATGGGCCCTTTAGCTCTTGATCAGCATTGATCAGATCCCCTCTGAGTCTGCTCTTCTCAGCTCAACAGCCCCAGGGCTCTCAGCCTAAGAGAGAATTTTTCCATTTTCGTATTTCCTTCAGCCTGAAGGAAGAGGGAAGCAGTGGCCACGGGGTCACTGCTGGGCTTTGATTCACAGCGGCAGATTTTGCTCCTTATCGCAGGGGCAACACGCTCCAAGCTGGAATTCCACACACATTGGAAGCGATGGCTCCTGCTCTGCTCCCAAACACGCCCCAGTCACACCCTGCCCTGGAAAACAGGGATGGGTTGCTCCCAAACGCAGCTCTCCTTTCCCACCCCTCCTCGCCCAGCACCCAGCGCGTGACCTGGCTCGCTGGGATTTGTGCGGTCCCGTGAGCGGGAACATCGGGTGGAGAGGGTTCAGCGGCGGGTGGTTTCATCTTGCATTAGCGCGAGGCAGGATCTGGACTTTGGTGGGGCAGGCAGAGGGCTCGCGCTTTGCTGCTAACCACCGCAGGCTGATTTTACAGGGACCAAAGGGCTCTGGTGAGGTCCCAGCACACAAATCCTAACAGCTCAGCCGGCCGACAGCACAGGAGGGTGGGGAAGCCGACCCAGCCAGCTCTGCTGCAGAATTAGCCCTGCTGCTAACAACCCAGCAGGACTGATCTTCCTCCCTTGGATGCAGACACCTCCATCCTCCTCCAAGGATGCTGCCCAGCGTGGGTGAGCAGAGGCTGGCAGGAGCATCACACCGCACTGGCAAGCCCCAAGCTCCAGCTCAGCTCTGGCCAGACCTAAAAGTCAATTAACAGCAACGTGCTGGCTAATCTCATTACAGAGGCATCATCTTCATCTACAAGGATAGCCCCTTGTACCTAAACCCCAACAGAGGAGATGTATAGAATCATAGAATCATTCAAGTTGGAAAAGACCTCTAGGATCATCAAGTCCAATCTTCATCCTAACATCTCCCT
The DNA here is from genome assembly GCA_013400335.1 of Eurystomus gularis. Classification (NCBI taxonomy): domain Eukaryota; kingdom Metazoa; phylum Chordata; class Aves; order Coraciiformes; family Coraciidae; genus Eurystomus; species Eurystomus gularis. The sequence continues at coordinate 167,198 of VZZY01012927.1, read as the reverse complement.
GACCACTAGACCATGTCCTGAAGCTCCACATCTACTCATTTGTTGAACACCTCCAGGGATGGTGACTCCACCACTGCCCTGGGCAGCCTGTTCTGATGCCTAATGACTCTTTCAGTAAAGAATTTCTTCCTAATATCCAATCTAAACCTCCCCTGGCACAACTTGAGGCCATTTCCTCCCGTCCTGGAATTAGTTACCTGGGAGAAGAGACCAACACCAGCCTCACTACAACCTCCTTTGAGGTAGTTGTAGAGAGCAATGAGGTGTCCTCTCAGCCTTCTCTTCTCCAACCTAAACAACCCCAGTTCCTTCAGGCACTCCTCATAAGACATGTTCTCCAGACCCCCCACCAGCTTCGTTGCCCTTCTCTGCACCCACTCCTGATGGCCTTGCTGTTATTTACAGATGCTGGCAGGTTTGAGCATCCATGTGCTGGTTCAGTTTCTTCTTCCACCTTGCTCAACACTCATCCTCAAAAACTCTTGGACATGCACTGGTGTAAGAAAAGTACTGCTGTTTGCTGCTGTTGTGAGAAGAGATACCGAGAGCTGGGTTTCCAAACCTTCTGCCTCTAAACCAGTCAATATTTTATCTATTATTTCCTCTATTAACTACTAGGCATAGGAATGTTGGTGTAAGACCAGAGCTATGCTTGTTTTGGTGAGTTAGCAGCAAAGAGGGATGGTGGAAGAATCACAAAGGGGTGGACAAGAGACTGGAGAAAGGAACTGGGATAGGAGGGGAAAGAAGTGGCTATCAGAGGAGAAGAAAATAGAGGAATGTCTGGTTCTCTGAGGCAATACTGGTACGTCCTTGCCCTGCCTGCGTTGGGTCCTACTGTAAAGGTAGAAGGAAGTAAGAGGAAAATTACTTAAAAGAGCAGAGAGAAGGGATAGGGAGAGTTGAAGAGAGGAGATGATATATGGAAGACGTTGGCATCACTCAGGAAAAGACGACAAACTTTGGCAGCTGATGGACAGAGCACTTGGAGGATGAGGAGAAGCCTCAGGAGCAAATAATCCTGGCCTGGAGGATTTGTTCCAGCCCCTGAAGCTTCTTGCCTTGAAGGTTTCAAGAGCTTGGCAGGATTAAAGCATAGTTTGGACATTTACGTGGATAACAAGAATGTCCAATGTGGTGGAAAATCGTCAGAGGCTGGAAAGATGCTAATCCCCTCTCTTTCAAGACGTTTGAACTCTCAGGCCTCCCTGCCTCGGTTCACATCCCCCAGATTAGCATTCTGGGGACACCCATGGTCCCGAGCACCCCGTCCTCCTGGTGCAAAGGGGAGTTAGCTCCCGCTTTGCCCACCCCAGGGAGCCGATTTCACCCGAGACCTGGAACATCATCTTTGACATTGAAAAGTGGATATTTTATTACCTGGGAATATTTCTGCATCTCTTTAAAATTTCCCCCTTCACTCACGCTCTTCCCTACCCCTGTGACAATTAACAGTGTTCTTCCCTCAGCTCTCCCGGCTGCAGCCAGAGGGACGGGGCTTCTTCCACCTGGCAGCAGCTCACGACATTTAATTCTTCCCCGTCACATCATTCATCTGCTGCTCGCGTTTCACTGGCTGCAGCGGCAGATTCACCCGTGCCCAGCAATGCAGCTTTGTGCTCGATGCACTTCAGTCACTGCTGGCACGGCGGACCCCCGTCCGGACCTGAAATTGTCCGAATTGATCCCTTTGCACCGGTTTATTCCCTGTTTGCAAGGCCTGGCCTGGAGGAAAAGGTTTCCAGAGGATGCCATGCTTGCCCTGCTGGGTGAATTCCCAGACTCTTCCCTTCCGCAGCTAAAGCTAGTTGGGAAGCGCTGTCTTTTTGTGCTTGTGGAAATAAAAAAGGAAGACTAAAATAATAATACAAAATCTGCCCTCCTTTTTAGGTGGTTTTGAGGGCACAAGCATGAGAAACAGCCCTTGCAGGAAAAGATACTTTGTCATTTCGGAAAGGAGACAGAATTTATGTGCATTTTTTGAACAAACTGCTGAAAACCTGGAGATTTCCCTTTTTGTTCTGACAGAAACTCCCACTAAACCTAAAGTCACTTTCCACCAAGGGTGGAAGAGAGAAGAAGAAGAACAAAACCCCATCACCGGGAAGAGCACAGTCAGGGTGAGCCCCGTGGTTGTGGCCACCATGGGGCTACCAACCCATGAGTGATGTGACCACGGCGGAGGTTTTTCGCAGGGCCCCTTCTCCTGCCTCCATGATGATGGAGCTTTCAGGCTGTCACCTGCTTCCCTGCCAGGCAGCAAGCCTGTTAACTTCTGCTGACACGGCACGGAGCAGCCCCTCCCCGTCCTTGATAACTCATGGCAGCAACACTTGCACAAATCTTTAATTGTTTAGTTTAAAGAATTGTGTTTTGACCGCAAGGGGATTTTGGCTGGAGCTCAAGAACTGATAATGATATTTTGCTGCCAAGACGTCTTCTTGGCTCTGCCTGTGTTAATGTTCACTTACAAGAAGCTCCAATTAACTGCATCAGCTCTCACCGAGCGAGAGTGGGAGAGAGAGATGATGTCTTTTTGCAAAAGAAAGAAAGAGGGGAAGCAAGAAAGAAAGAGAAAAAAAATAGAGAGAGAAAGAAAGAAGAATAAAGCATAATAATCAACACAAACAGGCACCACGCACTTGGCCCATGGCAGGAGATGACTTCCAAGATACTGACCCATGGAGTCTCAGCTCTGCTCCAGCACGAGCTGCCTCCAGTCAACAGCTTCATCTCCCTTTGCAAGGCCCTTGCAATGTGAAGAACAATCCTCAGCAAACTGGTCCCAGTGACAATGAGAGTGGTGGAGGGCTGTGCCGTGCTGTCCTTGGGGAGCACCTTGGGAGTCCGGGGCTGTCTGACTGGGTGGGTGGTTGTGGACCCCTTCCCATCCCTGCTCTTTGTGGGTGACAGAAGCAAGGAGGTAAAACTGAAGTGTGCTGGGACTGCTCCTCACTGCTCCCACCAGCCTCAGACCGGGATGATCTACAGGGCACCATGGAGTCATGATTTATTCTTCAGTGAGGACACACAGGTTCAGCTTTCATAGAATCATTCTGGTTGGAAGAGAACTCTAAGATCATCAAGTCTAACCATTAATCCAGCACTGCCAGGGCACCACTAAACCATGTCCCTCAGCACCACATCTCCACGGCTTGGAAACCCCTGCAGGGATGGGGACTCCACCACTGCCCTGCCCAGCCTGGCACAGCCCTTCACAACCCCTTTCAGGAAGAAATTGTTCCTCATGGTCAACCTCAACCTCCCCCAGAGCAACTTGAGGCTGTTTCCTCTAGTCCTGTCGCTTGTTCCTTTGGAGAAGAGCCCGATCCCACCTGGCTCCAACCTCCTTTCAGGGAGTTGTGGAGAGCAAGAAGGTCTCCCTTGAGCCTCCTTTTCTCCAGGCTCAACACCCCCAGGTCCCTCAGCTGCTCGCTTATTTCTCAAGTCCAACATGGGGACACAAATTCCTGGGAAGACACACGCTTTTGAGCTTCCACGTCTGAGCAGAGACCAAATAAACAAGGTGCAGGAGGTTTCCAGAGAGGAAGGTTTCCAGGTGGGCACAGTCCCCAGGCTCAACAACCAGCCGGGCTGTAAAACGGGGCAGCTTTCATCTGCCCTCCTGCAGCAACACTCCTGTGCCACCATCACCCCATGCTTTGCAGGTGCCGGGAGCTGCTGGCGACGCTTGAACCCAAAGCCCCAAGGATCAGAGGCTGCAGCAGCAGCGCTTGGGACCAGCTGCCTCTCCTGGGAGGACACGTTCCAGCCTGTCCGGGGGCTTTGGGAGATCCAACCAAGGGATTTCTCGCCAGAGCCGAAGCTGTGTCCCGGACGGCTCGGCGAGAGGGTCAGATCCTGCCCTGCCGGCTCACGTTACATGGACCCGAAGACAGGAAGATTTAAGAGTGGAGATGCCACACAGTACAGTGTGTTGTTTGTCCGCCTTTGAAATCGGAGCGAGCGAGAGCGGGAGGGAGGGAGGGGGGCACCAGCCTGTTCCCCGGCCTGTTCCCCTGTTCCTTTCTGGCATTGAGGAGAGCTGCGTTGACTCTCTTTGCCTCTGTTGCTTCAGGTGCAGCTCTGTTTTCTTACATGTTAATTTTTTCCTGTTTTATTATCCTGTCCCTCAGCCGCTACCAGAAACCCTCCACCAGTGCAGGGAATGTTTCCTTCAGCCAGCAGCTGGGATGCATTTGGTCAGGGAGAGCCCTGCCGCTGCTGCCGGGGGGTGGGAGCTCCTTGGGGTGCAGGGACGGGTGGTTCCTGCTGCCACCAGGCCTTAGATGGACCTAGGCAAAGCAGATCCCTTCCTTGAGGTGATAGGGATGCTCTGACTCCAGCAGCACCAGTGTGAACAGGGATTTCCCTGCATCTGCCTGAGGTGAGAGCATCTCTTGGTGAGACATCCTCCACCCTGGGGACCTGTGCTGGCCACTGCAAACCACAAGCAGGGTGGTGGCACCTTGAGGGCCCTCACCGCCTCAAGTGTTTGTCCTCTCAGCTGCTTTGCACTGCCAAAACAGCTTGGAAAGGTCAAAATGGATTGGAAATACCAAAATGAGTTGGGAAAGGAGCCATGCTCAGGGGCAGAGCTGGGAGGGATGAGTCAGGAGCAGGTCTGCTCAGGTTGTCCCTGCATCCAGCCACTGGCACATCCAGGCTGTCGCCAGCCCCCAGACCTGCCACGTCACCCCTCTCCCGGTCCCTTGGGTGCTGTGCATTGCTTGTGGAAAAAACCTCTCCCTATTCATTGACTACTCGAGCAGCATAAGCAGATTACAGTTGAGTGCCACCAATATCCCCCAGTGGGAAACTCCGAGCAATTTATTTCTTCCCTGCATGGCTCAGCTTCCCGGGAAGCAGAAGCCCTTTCCCCCTCCTCACCCTCTCCTGGCCCAGGTCACCAGTTCTCCGGGGTAGAGTCTCTCCCCTCTGGTACGTGCAGGACCCAGCTCCGCGGTGGGCTGGGACCAGCTGGGACACCGCAGGAACGTGCTCCTGACGTGGAAGAAGAGGCAGGTTCAGCACAATTCCCAGACCCGGGTCTGGAGCCCATGGAAGCATGGATAGATCTGGGATTTCTACCTGCCACCAGACACAGATCCAGCTGGGAGCAGGGATGGGGTGTGAGACAAATCTCCCATTTACATTTTAATTTCAATAAAATTGTTTTATTTTGTGTTTTATTACAGTGCTGGTGCAATAAAAGCACCCATTAGCCCCAGGGAGCCTCTCTTTGCATTAGGAGGTTTCTCAACGGGCGTTTGGGCAGGACAGCCACGCAGCCTCCTGCTTACCACCAAACCTGCTCGGTGCTCCACAAGAAAGAGGTCTCCTTGATGTAAACCCAATGCGTAAGAGCAACTACAAGCCCTGAAATACGACTTGGGCTCCCTTATTTAAATAAACCACACGGATAAACCTCCTGTAGGTAAGCACTGGGTGTTCCCTGCTTATTACAGCTCCGTACCCTCCCTTCAGCTTTTCAAACCATGAGTCAGATCTAGCCCAAACCCAGAGCCCGACTTTAAAAATCACAAGGGTTTTGTTGGGTTTTTTTTTAAGTATAAGGTGTTTTTTCTGTGTATTATTTTTTCTTTTACAATGGAAAACTTCCAGGTGCACTTTTTCCAGCTTTCCTCTTTCTTTTAAAGGAAGACGCTCTCCTTCCAAGTCCATAAAGACACCCAGGACACAGATCACCACTTGGCCCTCTGCTCGTCTGCCGGATTAATTTCAACTAAATTATAGGTAAAGAATGATTGATTATTGTGATGATTAGGAATTTATCCTCATATAATACCTTTCATCTGCAGAGGCACACAAGGTAAAACGGTGATAGGGAAAAATCAGGTGTCGATTCGAATCACAAGCATTAGGAAGGTGTCCAGATATCCTGGCCCTGCTTCAGGGAGGGCAAAGCCAGGGGCAGGGGACAAAGTGGTGGAGAGAGCAAGATTTTATGAGGAGCCAGTATCTAGGCAGTGATGACGAAGGTACCATAGTCCCAACCAAGCCTTCGCATCAGTTTTGACAACGTGAAGGCGTATAAAATCTCAGCTTGATCATGCTCAGAGCAAAATGCAGCGATTCCTCCATGCTGCCCTTGCACACTCTTCTCTTCCTGGCTGGATCGTGCACCCACACATGCCCTGTCCACCCTTGCAAACATGAACATGCCAGTCAACCCAGCAATGAATCACAGTGGTTTCTTTTCCAGGCTTGGAGGTACAGGAGGAATTACATGGGTCTGAAATGCTTAGGAGGTGCTGAAGGCCATGGTGCAGCCTTAGATGGACGGGTCTATTCTCATTCAAACCTCCCGAACCTCTCGGTCCAGGCTGCGAGTCCACACAGACTTCTTGCTCTTGTTGATCGCTCTTGGTGTTTCCAACAGGCCCATTTGTGGACACCAGCTCAGACACGTGCACAAACGCAAGGTATGAAGGCTCAGCCCAGAGCAGTGAGGAGGGGGCTTTGCTGGGGACTTGACAACGTCAAAGCTCCACTTGGGAACCTACCAGCAAGGACCTGCTGATCTCATGGTCTTCACTGGAGTGAGCTCTCTGGTGGTCCCTGTTGTGGTAGGAGCCCACAAGTGGACAGCCCTGATGGGTCTTGGCCATGCCTGCAACATTTCAGCTCCTCCTCAGCCTCTCTGCTGCCCACCTGGGGTCTGGCAGGGTTTGGGGGGGCTATCCCACCTTCCCCCCATCCCCGTTCCTCCCCTTCCCGACAGTGATGGATTTATTTCCCCAGCGGAAAAGACGGCTGGTTCACAGTTGGGCTTTCACAAATGCATCTGCTAGCGGCGCAGTCGGACAGGAAGATCCCACCGCGGGGCCATGGAGCTCCCCGCAGCCCTCCAAGCCACCCCCCTCTCCATCCCCAGCCCACCACCACCCCTTCCCTGGCCTCAGACAGTCCTCAAACAACAACTGTCTGCCTGCCCGGCTAATCCCTCACAGGTGACCCCAAGACAGCCGACGCCTCTCGCTAAACTCTCACATTCCTCCGCGCTGCGTTAACCCCTCCGGCTCCGTGTCCCAGCCCCCGCAGTGGCGGGGTCCCAACCGGGGGGACCCTTCCCCACCCGCTCCCCTTCCCCGCAGGGCTGGGAGCCGCCCAATGCTGCCTGGATCATCCCCTTTCCAGAGCTCCCGGTCAGAGGTTAAAAGCCTAATGTATTATTATAGAGCCAAAAAGAAAAAGCCTCGCCTTCTCCCCTATAAATCTTCCTAACAACCTCAGCACATGTGGGAGCCAGACGATGCCCCAGCCGCTCCCCCCGACTTTGCTCCTGTACCCGCCGGCCGTGCTTCTTTCCACCGCAGCAGCCCTGGGACGGTGCCCGTGGCTGGGGGCAAGGGATGGTCCCACTGGCACAGTGGGCAGGGCTCTGCCCTGTGCCACCCCGGTCCTTCTCCTGCTCTCCCCACATCCGCCCCTTGCCCATCGTCCTGGTGAAGGGAAGGATGCTTTGGCCTCTTTTTGTCCATCCCTGGAGGTGTTCAAGGCCAGGCTGGATGGGGCTTTGAGCAACCTGGTCTAGTGGGAGGTGTCCCTGCCATGACAGGGGGTTGGAACTAGATGAGCTTTGAGGTCCCTTCCAACCCAAACCATTCTGTGATTCTTTGGCCAGCAGTGGGTCCCACTCTGTGTCCTCAGCAGCATGTCCCAGACCATCCAGGTCCCTTGGCACAGACTTCTGATGTCCCAGTCCCAGCACGGGATTGTGTGAGTTGCCAGGCTGGGGATGATGAGGAAGCTGAGAGGGATGAATGTTTTGGGGTACCATGGGGACCTCGTGGTGCTGCAGCCCTTCTCAAAGCCTGTGTCTGCCTGGACAGAGCTTCTGTCCCACCCCGCAGCATCGCAAAGCATCTGGCCAGGGTCCCTCTGTGCTACTGGGGGGACAGCAGCTCTGCCACCTCTGCTCCCTGCTGCTCTGTGCTTTTTTTTTCTCTTTAACTCAAGCAAGACCTCAGGAACCAAATTATTTCTCGTGTAAATAACCCGGCTTCAGCAGGTCCGTGCTGGTAACGCTGGACCACCGGCTGTTTGATCAATGGTAAGCGTTTAATACCTGTGTGGAGATTTGCTACAGCATGACAACAGCTGTGGGGAACAAAGGCTTGGCTTTTCTCTTCTTCTCCTCTTTTTTTTTTTTTTCTTTTCCCCTAATATATACATATATTTTTTAGGAGCGATGCCAAAGTTTCCAGAGATCAAAGTGAAACCGGTGTCCAGAGATGATCGAGACAATAAAAAAGGAGGAAAGGAAGAGAAAGGAGGGAAGAGCAGCGGGTTGGGGTGTGCTGGGAGCAGGGAGCTGAGCTGGGGGTGCTGCGGGAGCTGCGGAGCCTGCACCGGCCGCACCGTGCCCTCTGCTGGCTGCGGGGCTGGGGCCCGATCCGGATCCGACCCTGGCTGCATCCCTGCCCTGAGCTCCTCAGAGAAAGGGCCTCGGCACGCCCAGCCCCATCCCATCCATGGAATGACAGATCACAGACTGGATTGGGTGAGAAGGGACCTTTCAAGCTCATCTGGTCCAACCCCTGCAGGGAGCAGGGACATCTGCAGCTAGAGCAGGTTGCTCAGAGCCCCGGCCAACCTCACCTGCAATGGTGCCAGGGATGGGGCAGCGACCACCTCTCTGGGCAACCTGCGCCAGGCTCTCACCACCCTCAGCATCAAAAATATCTTCCTTATATCTGGTCTAAATCATAGAATCATAGAACCATAGAATCATTCTGCTTGGAAGAGGCCTTTCAGATCATCGAGTCCAACAGTTAACCCAGCACTGCCAGGGCACCACTAACCCATGGCCCTCAGCACCACATCTGCACGGCTTGGAAACCCCTCCAGGGATGGGGACTCCACCACTGCCCTGCCCAGCCTGGCACAGCCCTTCACAGCCCTTGCCACAAAGAAATTGTTCCTCATGTCCAACCTAAGCCTCCCCCAGAGCAACTTGAGGCCATTTCCTCTAGTCCTGTTGCTTGTTCCTTTGGAGAAGAGCCCGACCCCACCTGGCTCCAACCTCCTTTCAGGGAGTTGTGGAGAGCAAGAAGGTCTCCCCTGAGCCTCCTTTTCTCCAGGCTGAACAACCCCGGAATCTTGCCTTTCTTAATTTAAAACCATCACCCCTTGTCCATTCACAACAGGCCCTGCTCTGGTGGGCAACAGCAGCTCCCAGGCAATCTCCACTGGGACACCCTCCACAACACAGGCTGAGGGGGACGAGGACTTCCCTTCTTGTCCTGACCTGTCCTGCTCCTCCCTGGGAGGTGACCACAAGGGGCCAAGACTCCTGCTTGTGCCTCTTGATACAACATCTGTACAGTTGTGCCTGAGGGTAAGGAGACTCCGAGACCACAGCCCTCATGATGGCAGTCCTGGGGCAGAGAGCGCACCGGGACCAGGGTGAATGGAATCATCTGAAGCCCAGCAAGCTTGACTTCAAGGGCAAGGTGGATGAGGAGCCTGCAAAGGTTTACCCTGCAGCTGGGGATAGCTGCTGCTTGACGTGCTGCTGCCACCTTTGTACCCAAAATCCAACGAAGCTTCCAGATGGCTTCCTGGGGAGCAAAGCAGAGCAATGCTCTTGCCCCCTTCATGGATGCTTTTCTAGGGTGGGGAGCAAAACTGCCCCAAAAGTCAGCCCTGACACGCAGGGACTCGGGGGCAGATCCACAAATGGAGCCCGTGGCCCACACCCGAGTAAGGTCTTTATTGGTTTCAGTTAGCTGGGGTTTGTTTTGTTCCTTTCTTCGTTGCATCCTCCACATTTTCCCCCAGACATCAGGCAAGCCTGAAACTCCAACCAAACAGAGGCCTATAAATCACGGCCATTTCCCAAGCTTTTGCATCCCAGCCAAGAGAAGCCATTGATTTATTCTTATTTTTGAAGCAAACCAGTCCATGGGCCAACATTTGCTGGGAAGCCGGGACAGACCCAGACCAGAGCAAACTGCTGTCACCCCCTTCAACACCCAAACTTCAGATCCAAGAGCCTGGCCCCTTGTCTGACCCAGGTCATGGCTTTGGGGCTCTAAGGACACTGGCAGAGTTGGCAAGGACCTGGGGAATAGATGGGTCTTTTACTCATCTCCTCCACCTCGCTGGGGCTTGGGTTGGGCTCCTCCAAGGAGCAATTTTCACCCCTTGTCTTCACCTTTGCAAGCCCTACGGAAACAGCCTCTCCTGAGCTGAATGGAGATGAGAGGAGCACTTCTTGTCACAGCCCAGCTCTCCCCTCCAACAGATCTGCCTTTAACTCCCCTGCTTTAAATGCCCACCGTGGTGTGAAAGCGGCTTTCTCACCTGGACGTGCTGAGCAGGCTCTTTCTGAGAAGAAAGGCCCCGCAAACAAACAAACCAGCAGGATTTGTCTGTGAACAAACTGTGAACTGCGACGGAGCGTCTTTCAACCTCCAAATCCACCTAAGCACCGAGCGCCAGCTGCAGATCGATCGTGCTGATCAAAAAAATGAATATTTGTTTCAAGGGCTCGCCAGATATCCCCAAGACACTGGTTATTTGGTAACTTATTCTGTAAACAGCCAAGGGTGGCTCACTCAACTTTCACAAGGTATTTGCTCTTTTGGCTCTGCTTTCTTAAGGCTGTTTTTGAGCTTTGCCATCCAGCTCCTCGCTCCCTGCCTTTGGCTCAGCTGAGCTCAGTGGCTGCAGCGGAGCAGATATTTGGGTTGGGTCGGAGGCTCGGTCCTGACTGCTTGATCTGGGCAGAAGTAAGGCTTTAATCCTGACCATTAGGAAATCACGGCTCATGTCTCCCCAGCCGGAGGCAGCAAGCTTAAAAATCATCAAGAAAACCCAGTGTTTACTCTCTGGGTTTCGCATTGCTCCACTTCATATTTTCTGAGCTTTATCTCAGCCACAAGGACAAGAAAATATTTTTTTTAATAGGAAAGGAAAGAGGCGAGATTTTCACATAACCACACGATTCCTGAGGCTTTAAACAGCTCCAGGTTTTGGGAGACTCACAATAAAAATCCTATGGGATTGGTAAGATGTTGGGCTGCTTAGTTTGGCCGGTCAGTGTGGCCCAGAGCTGCAAAGAGCCCACACGGAAAGGTCTGAGCCCAGGTTTGATCCAAGGCACAGGACGTGTTTGCAGCTGGGCTTTGGTGTTGGCTTGTTTCTTGGAAGAGCTGGAAAACACTATTGCAACAGCATCTGTGAGCGCCAGCGAGCTCTGGATTTGAGAACAGCCATCCACCAAGGTTTAGTTAAATCATCTCAGTCCCTGTGAGGTTTTCCCTCCCAGCTCACTCGTGCTGCACCGAGCAGCACCCAGCACTCTGCGTCCCCACCAAGCAGGTCCCCAGCAGGTCAGGACTGCCTTGCCCAGGTGACCGGGCTCCATGTACCCGAGCTGGCCCTGGACTACTCAAGCATCCAGTGGGATGTTCACCTCCACACCTTGGGCACATCTCCTTATCTTTCCCCAGACTGAGACACCCACCCTGGCCCACTGCTGCAAGCAAGAGGCGATGGAGAGAAGCGATGCCGATGAGATGCTCACCATCTACTGCTGGTGGCCAAGTCCCTGTGGGTTGGTGCTGGCTTTGGGGGTCTGGGCATGACTCTTCCCTCCTGTCCCCGCAGCCACAGCACCTGAGGGAGGACTGAAACCAAGGGCAAAAGGCTTATTGCCCTCGGAGCCTGGCGCTAGATCCATCGATATCAGTGTCTTGCCTTAGCCAGTCTTGAGAGATAAGTGAATCCCCCGCGCCAGCTGACAGGCGGGTAGACATTAATAATTATGTACTATTTAAGGCTGATTGAAAATGAAGAGGTGGAGGTGTTGGGACAGATGTGGCAGTGCCAGATGGATTGTGATTAGATTAGCACCGTTCCATTTGACGGGATCTGAACCATGCTTTAATCATTTATTGTGAAAGCTCAGCTCCGCGCCGGCACACGGGCGCGCGTCGCCCTCCCTGTTGCTCCGCTCTTGCGACATTTGCTCATCTGGATCACCCTGCTACAAGTCGTCTTTGCTTGAAACGTGTTGTGTTTACAGCCGGTATTCCCAACCCCGATCCCTCCCCTCTGCCTCTCATCTCCTTGTTTGTACAAAGCCTCCTGCAATTTGCCAAGCTGAGCCTGTTAGTCACCGCCGTCGTATAAACAACACGGGCGCAGAGTCATCTCCTCTGCCGCGGAACGAGTCACGTAAGTGATGAGCGGGACCCTGACCAAAGAAGGGCCCAGCGGGCAAAACCCAAAGCAGAGCTGGACGTGCTCCTGGAGCAGCATTTTCACCCCCTCCGCTCCCGGATGGATTCAGAGCGCATGCATCCTGTGCCATCCCAACGGCACCAAGGCTTTGGCGAGGATCCTGCTCCTCCACGACCGGCCTATTGGCACCAAATAGACCGAAAAGAGCTTTGCCAGACTGCGCCGCAGGACAGAAGCCGTCGGCTGTGTTACAGAGCAATGCAGAAGTCCAGGAGGACAAGGGAAAAATAGAATAAAGTGCCAGTATCCACTTGAGATCCCTGGAGCAATAAAGGGAGGCAGAACAGGATTACCTGGGTAACTGGAAACTAGCTCAAGACCCTCCTCACTGGCAGTGTCATGCAATTTTAATTATCATAAGTGGTCTGGATCTCAATGGATGGAAAAACTTATTATTGTTATTATTCGCTTCAAACGTGATAGGTTTTAGTTAAACACACATCCGTATCTATTAATCATGCCACATTTAAGATGGAGCCAAAGTAATTAGCCAAGATTTAAACTGTAGGGATCACCTTAAGATAAAGCATAATGCAGCTGCCTCCCTGTAGTCCTTATTCAGCCATTCGTTTTTAGATTTTACTGTTCCCTGGATGCTAAACTTGGGGGTGTGTGGGGATCGGAACCTTTCAGATCCCGAAATCCAGCTTCCCTCCATCCTGACAGGGATTTCTGGGTGGTTGGTTGGTGGCTGCTGCTGCGCTGATCCAAATCTGCAGAGGTGCCACAGAGGTGGTTGCACCTCAGCGGCAGCGAAAGAGGCTTCTGCATCTCCGTGACGTTTGTGAAGCACGTCCAGATGAAAGGCAGACTAACTGTAAGCTATTATTATACTGTCTAATATAGTTTAATATGTGTGCACTACTTTCTATAGAGTGCAATACAATCAAAACCACATTACTTCTCCATGTGGGTAGTTTTCCTGCGTTGACTTGTTTCCAAAACAGATGTGAATTCTTAGCGAGGTCTCCCGCCCCTCTCCTTAAAGAGGATAAAATGTCATCTTTGCTTATGTGTGCAAAACCAAAAGGCCCACAGGAACACAAAACTGCCATTTCCAAGTAGGTCAAGGGCTTGTGTGGCCCAGGGTCCCACCCCGAACCTCAGCTGCTCCCACGTGTTTCCAAAATGGGTACAAAGAAGGCTCATAATGAGTGAGAATGGGATAATTCATCTGATCGCCCTAACCCCAGCCCCTCCGTGCTGGTGCATGCCCCAGGGCACAGAGTTAGAGCTGCTTGTTCTCTCTAATGCAATTTCAGAAGTTTTGGCTTTTTCCTTTTTAATGCTTTCTATTGCTTTCTATACCTCTTCCTCGCCCTGGCCTCGAAACCTCAAAGTCTGCACAGCTCTAGAAGCTGCAGTTAAATAACCAGGAACCCCTCCAGATGGTTTTCCAGTTTGGAGAGCACCATTTTGCCAGTCCTGCCCTGAAACACTCACTCACATTAGGCTAAAGAGGCTTCCCTTGAGGGTTCAGGGCTGCTGCCCTGGTTTGGGACATCCCTCATTACACCGTGGTTCTTGTAGCGTCCATGGATGGCTGCGAACCATCATCAGAGCATCACCAGAGCATCCTGCCATGGAGGTCTGTGCCAGCCCCGCTGTGTCTCCTTGGGGTTCTGTGCCTCATTTCAGCTGGGTGAGAAACCAGTGCTGGAGCTGGGGAGATGGGAATCTGGGCAGGATCCAGCCTTGGATGCCGGGGCATGGGGTGCACCAAGTGCAGCAGCCTTCCCAAGCAACCGAGCCGAAACCTGCCACATATCATCTATGGATGTCTCTGTTTCCACACAGCCTGCAAGGGGGTTTCCAACAGGAAATGCCGAGTTCCTGTCTGAGGGACATTCCCTTCTTCCAGCCTGGGTTGATATATGAGAGGTGAGGACTGGGCAGATCCTTGCGTAAGATTAGAGCATCCCAAGACCCGGGGTTGAGCAGCTGGTGTGAACCAGGAGTCAGCAGCAGGGCGAGGAGAGGAGCTGGGCTCCAGCGAGCATCCCCGGAGAAAGAGCTCACAGAAGGAGGAGTTGGGACAACCCGAGCGGAAGACGTAGGCTGTCCTAGGAGGGAACGAGGGGACAGCCAAGCCCCACATCCCCCCTTCCCTGCTCCCCAGGGCAGGGAGGGCTCCAGCCAGGGCAGCTCCCATGGCTGCACCTTGCATGGTTGCCCATTCCCAGCTCCGGCCAGCTTCCCAGCGGCACCGGCCCCGGGCCCCGGCGCGTTCCCCGCCACACGCTGGCTGTCGGCCCAGCTTCGTGGCTGCGAGCAGCGGGTCTTGCCGCTTTACTCCTGTTTACAGAAATGGGAATTTGCATGATGAAAATAACCTGGGACGGATTTTGATTTTACTGCCCTTGGCAGAAGGCTTGGAAAAAAACGGTGCATAGTCAATTACTGGAATTTTTAAACACAAATAATATTTTATGTGATCAGCAGGCTGGCTCGGGGCCTGGGCACCGCGCTCCAACGGCACTTATGAAAGGAACAAGCCATCAATTGTGCTGCCGCGCACAGGAGCCTGTGGGCAGGTGCAGCCGGTGTTGACCTTAGCGCACACAACCCTCTCAGCTCGCTTAACCCGTGAGGTATGGAACGGAGATTTGCGAGGCTCACACTTGGCTCTTGCTGCCGTGCGCTGGCTGGAAATTTCTTCTCTCGCTCCCTTTTTCCCTGCCAGGTAGCCAGAGAAGCATCATCTCTCGGTAGACATGGGGAAGGGGGATGCATGAGGCTGAGGCACTCATTCCTGGGGCTGGTGATGCACAAGCGAGGTGCTGAGCATCACTGGAGCCATCCCAGAGAGCCAGGGTCCATCCACGTGGTAGCTCCTGAACCTGTGGCCGGTGGAGAAGGGGTTAACCAAAGCAGGGGCCCCATGCATTTCCCCCAAATCCCCACCATCCTGGCAGGCTCCCCAAACCAACAGCCCTGGGACCTCATTCCCAGAAACGCTCGAGCTGGGAAGGCGGGTTCCGGGAAGGACCTGCACAAGCCAGCGAAGCCGTAACGTGGTGCAGGAACCTCCCTGGCAGCCACAGGCCCTCCCGGGACGTGTTACTGGGATCAAGGGAATTAGGGGAATTACACTCCCCTCGCTGTTAGGCAGCTGGGGCGAGGACAAGCAGCGAGGCAGCATCAGCGAGGCCGAGAGCTGTGTTTATCCATTGAGGTACTTATATGGTTTCTATCCCCAGAGAGCGAGCGAGTGAGATGACTTAGGGAGGCAGAACAGTATTAATTCATTAATTTATCACAGATACTTTTTATTTTAAAGCGCTGGGCAGTGAAAGGGCTTTAAATTTCCAGGACGATTGCCAGTTTCCTCCTTCTCTGCCGTCCTCGCTTTAAAATCTCGCCCCACGGGTCCCGTTGGCAAACACTCGTTGTACGGTGCGTTCGGCACCGCTGCCTTCTGCAACTCCACGGTGCGACCATCCCTGAGGACGCGAGCCCGCGGCAGCAAGGCTGCATGTGTAGGAGCTGCTGGCAGAGACTGGAGGGTGCGAGTCCTTGGCAAGGTGACTTCAAACAGCTTCAGATAACAATGAGGAGGATGAGGATGAGAATTGCCTGCCTGCTCCCTTCAGAAATAGGCTTTAAGGAAGAAATAAAGTGCTATTGTTGTTGTTCCAGGGCCAAGGGGAAGAAAAAAATCCTTCCCCGTTTAAGGATCTCTAACACCTGGGTAGAGTTTCACTTCTCTCAGCTGCCTGCATGGAGGTTTGATAGCTACTTCCTAATAACTCCGGGCTGGATCCAAAGCTCACTAAGTCAGCCGGATTCTTTCCATTCATCTAGCGCTGATCAGACCTTTCCTGGCTGATTCCAAATCACTTGACACCCCGAGTGTGCGCGCACATGTGCAAGCAGGAGACTGTTTTCAAGCGGCTTTCTTGAATGACTTTTTCATGTGCGTTACTGAGCTGGGGCAAAAATCGGTTACAATAAAGCTCCCCGTGGGTTTCTGTGTGTCGGTGGCATCGAGCAGGGGCCAGTGCGTTCTCTTCTACACACACGAGCGTTTCCTGCCTGGCACACGGGTGCTCCTCGCCCGCTCCCTGCCCTGGGGAAGCCTCTGCCCACGGGCTCCCCAGGCTGCGGGGAGCAGGAGGAGGAGGCTCCCTGGCACATCAGGCGGGATGTGCAATGCTCCCATGGCCTCCATCCATGTCTGTTCTCGGCTGGTGCAGGTGAAAGCTGCTGGCACTCTGCAGGAAGCAGCTGGGTGACTAAGCTGGATGCTCTCCTCTGAGCCAGGGCTGTCCCCAGGCCGCAGGGACCGTGTAATCCTTGTGCTCACCGTGGATTTCTCCACCCCATCTGCGCTGACCCCGTCCAAGTGTCGCGGTTCCTTGGATGGGATCTCTTGGCTGGCTGCAGCTATTGCAGAACTAGGGAAGCGTTGCAGGAAGAGCCACGTGAAGCCCCTGGCCTGGCTGAAGCTGTGTTCCTCTCTGTCCCGCCACCAAATTGTTATGCCTGGTTGCTATGAGCTGCTGAACAGATGCTGCAGTG
Source organism: Eurystomus gularis (assembly GCA_013400335.1). NCBI lineage: Eukaryota > Metazoa > Chordata > Aves > Coraciiformes > Coraciidae > Eurystomus > Eurystomus gularis. Next base: position 150,401 of record VZZY01012927.1, on the reverse strand, counting down.
CCCCCAGCGAGGGCTGCATCTCATTAGGGGAAGAAATGAACCCTTTCAACAGCGGTCACAATCTGTAAAGGCTTTGGGATCTGTCCAGACCTTGGTGGTGGTCAGCAAGGGCTGACTCTACACCCATAAAAGAGGCTTTGGGTCCCAGAAACTCAACACAAGGCCGTCTTTGAGGGAGTATGGCAACATCTGAGCCGGGTTGGGAAAAACAGCTGGGAAGGAAGATGGCTGAACAACAGGTCACAGACAGGCCTTGCCCACGCCAACAAAAGTCTTGGCAAAAGCGTGACCTCTGGAATGGGCTTCTTCACTCTGCAGTGTCCCAGCCTCAATGTCCTGCTCACTGCAGGGGGTTGGATGAGGTGACCTTGAAAGGTCCCTTCAATCCAAACCATTCCACGATTCTATCGCTTGTCCACAGCGCAACAGAGGGGACTAAAATCCTATCGGCTGCCCTATGCTTGGATGAAAACACGTGCAGTTAAGTCTGTAATCATTTCTGTGCCATGACGGGTATGCAAGGATTTGGGGCACAAAATATAGAGCGAGATTTGTCTCCTGCATGGTGTGGACCTGGCACGGGCCGGCCTGTCTGTGGTAAGGACGGCGGGTCTGTGACAGCAGGGGCTGTGCCGGAACGGAGCATGATGGACACCAAAGTGCTGGCAGATGCCTCCTTGCCGTGCACAGGGAGCGAGGTGCTGTCACAGACAAGTGTGTGTCCCCCGTGCACAAGCGTGTGCACACCCCAGGGCTGCCCGTGCCCGCTCGTGCGCGTGTGCACAGCCCGTGAGCCTCCACGTATAAACACGGCAGCAGGGAGAGCGCTCGCAGCCCCCAAACTTGGCGTTCCCAGCGCTGCGCAGTTGCAAGGTTAAGTAAATATCTGACTGCGAGCTGAGGAAATGAGTCAAAAAACATTGAGAAAGAAGAAACCCAGATCTCCAGAGAGACAAACTCCATGCACAGCCTGTCCTTATTGCAGCAGCCCGTTCCCGGTCTTCCTTCTCCCAACCAAGCCTCCTTGACCTGCTTCTTTTCAAACCGCCACCAACTCCGCATGCCAAGGGGACATGCAGAAGAGAAAAGAAAGCATGGCCAGCTCCTTGCCCACCGTCGCGACCACCCCACCAGGGCCCTGCCTGCCTCCTGCATCTTTATGCACCATCCCTCGTGGGTGCACAGAGGGGGCTGCGTCTCTTAGGCATTGGAACAGGCTGCCCACGGTGGTGGTGGAGTCACCATCCCTGGAGGTGTTCACAAAACGAGTAGATGTGGTGCTTTGGGACATGGTCTAGTGGTCAGGGAGATGTTGGGATGAAGGCTGGACTTGATGATCCTAGAGGTCTTTTCCAACCTTAATGACTCTATGATTCTTCTCTGAATCGCACTTTCATCTGGAACATGTTCCGGCACGAGGAGTTCCCCGGTTTACCTGGGGAAATCCCAGAGCTGGAAAAACGTGCCCAGGTGATGACAACCCCCTCACATTCTCTGACAACCGAGGGGGAAGCTGGTGAGCACTATTTGAATGGCATCCAGGAAACGAGATGCAGCGTCTCCAAGACATCTAAAAAAAGGCTGAGAATAAAACAAAAACAGCAATCACGCCTGATGGGAGAGGAATTGGATTCTGGCCTCCCCTCTGCTTCTCCCCTCCCTCCCCCAGCCTTCTGGAGGACCAGGTTGAATGCAGCTGGCTTAGTTTGGCTAATTGGCTCTGTCAATCATGCGTCAATCAGGGCGGCCCATGGAGCCGCTCCTGCCTGGGTGAGAGAAGTGTTAAATCGGAGGGACTGCTGGCTGGGAAAGCAAAGGTGACCGGCAGCTTCTGATGTGCTTTGAGGAGGGCGTGAAAGCTGAAGAGTTTTTAGAAAGAAGCTGTGCTGAAGCTGGTCTAGACAATTTGGTGCCTCAGTTTCCCCTTTTCTAAGAGGACCAAGGCTGACCAGGGGGACCCCAGGGGTTACGCAGCACTTCTGGCTGCAGAAGCTACAAGCTCAGACCTGAAAAGCCCCGTGTTTGCCTGACTACATAGATTTAAGCTTTCATTCCTTGTTGCATGAGAGGTCCCGGGGTCACTGCCCCCTCCTCTGGCAATGTGTACTTAGAAATTAGGTACCAGACAAGAAGAAAACTCCCCCTTTCTCCTCTGGGTGAGCGAGCAAAGGGTTAATCCGAGGAAGTTTTTTGGGAGGAGATGGCAAAGGTTGGCAGAGATCCCCCTTCTGTGTCACAGGAAGGAAGCGGTTAAGCCGGAGGTGCCACCTGGGAAGCAGAGACAGGTCTGAAGATGCTTTGCCAGTTACTTCACTGTATAAACAGCTTTTCCTTCCTGTCCCCCAACACCAGCTCTCCGTGATACACTAATTATCCAAAGCATGAACCAGACAAAAAGGAAAGAAAAAAGAAAGGAAGGAAGAAAGAGCGGATTCTGGTGCTGCTTTTCACCACGCCTTGCGAGATCTGGCAGCAGCGCGGGGAGGGGACAGATGCTGCTGCTCTGTTTGCCCGAAACAAAGGAGGAGAAGATTACACTTGGATTTCGAGTTTATTTATGGCGAGATCAAACCCTCTGCAATCTCTTGTCTGGCTTTCAAGTGGCAAGAGCCTCAGGCTCTGGACCGCGGGGATGCAGCCTCCTCGCTGCGGGCCTGGCGGGAGCACGTGCCAGGTGGGTACCAGCCTGGACGATGGCGGCACTGCCTCTGGCCACCCCCCGAGGTGATGGTGGCACTGCCTCCGGCCACCCTCCGAGGCCTGATGTCATGAGCTGGGCACTGCTTCCTCCCAGCACTTCCTCAGCTTTCTGCCCCTTTTATAGGAGGGTAAACTGAGGCTCAGGGTGACTTGGCACATGCACCCCAAGCAGCTGGTGGGGAAGAGGTTTGTGAGGGTAGCAGGGAGGAAGGAGGGGAAGCAGGCAGGGTTGTGGGGACCTGCCAAAGGATGCCTGGGGTTTAATTTCTTGATGCTGGCAATTTAGAGATGGGCGGACAACGCTGAGAATACTGTAGTGGAAACGCCGCATTTGCTGCTGCTGGTCCAAAGTCACCCAGCCTTGAACTAAATCCTTCTCCTCCAGCTGTCATCGAGCCCATGGGGACAGCCCTGAACCCCTCCTTCTTTAATCCCCTCCATTGGGCAACATCAGGGATCCAACTGAGCCCTGCAGTAGCGACTGGCCCCAAGAGGGCCCCAAGGATCCCCTAAAGCATCTTGTGCAAAACTCTTGCTCTGCTCCCCAAACTGGAAGCTCCATCTCTCCCACAGCACTCAAGCACCTTCTCCTGCCTCCTCCCACTGCAGGCAGGGAAAACAGGGAGCTGCATCCCTACCTCTGGCAAAACTCTGCTGCTTTAACCACAAACTCCAGCCAAACCCATTTGGCGACGAAGGAGTTAAAAGCTCTGGGCCAAGCAGCTTTCTAGCCTGTG
>VZZY01012927.1:56360-146932 GCA_013400335.1 Eurystomus gularis | reverse complement strand
CCCCGGTTTACAAAAACCCACATTATCAAAAACCTGCCTGGAATCCTCTCAGCCAGTGACACAGAAAATTCACATTGCGGAGGCTGCCAGGGCGACAACAAATAGCAACAGTAAATACAGCTGCCTGGAGCTGGCGGCTGGTGCCCTGCCCAGGGGCTGGGGAGCAGGAAGGCCGTCACGCTTCAACACAACACGCATTGCCTCCACATCTCCAGAGGACACTTTCCTTTCTTGTTGCTTCTCCTCTGGTCTCTGCTCAGGTGCCTGCAGCTCCTGGACTTGTCCTTTGGAGGAGTCACAGCCTCAAGTCCCCTGCCCCAGCAAGTGCAACCAGCTAGTTCCCTTTGAAGCACTTTGTCTCCCTCCTTTTCTCTTTTGTCCCTTTGCTTTCCATCTTTCCAGGGTGATTTTCCTCTCCTGAGCCTGTGTGAGCCTGGGATGGGTGCACTGCAGAGCTCATCCTCCCCGAGCGGCCCCAGCAACTGCCCAGGGGCTTCACAGAACCATAGAACTGTTCTGGTTGGAAGAGGCCTTCAAAATCATCAAGTCCACCTATTGACCCAGCACTGTCAGGGCACCACTAACCCATGGCCCTCAGCACCACATCTCCACGGCTTGGAAACCCCTCCAGGGATGGGGACTCCACCACTGCCCGGGGCAGCCTGGGACAGCCCTTCACAGCCCTTTCCAGGAAGAAATTGTTCCTCGTGTCCAACCCAAACCTTTCCTGGCACAACTTGCGGCCATTTCCTCTTGTCCCATCACTTGTTCCTTGGGAGCACAGACCAACCTGCATAGATGTCCACCTGCGTGGGCACACAGCCCAAAGTGGGCACTGACCAGTCCCAGCAGCAGTAGGACGCACACATCTGCGTCGTGCACAGAGATGGGCCTCACCAGAACCACTTGGCCTTGGGGAGGCTCTGGGCAGGACCTCAGGGGGCTGGGGACACGCTCACAGAGAAACCACTGTCCTCTCCACCAAGGAGCAGCTCAGCTATTCCTTTGCTTACCAGCATCTGTACCTGCTCTCTCTGTGCATTATCGCTGTCTTCTCCCTCTCCTCCCGGCTCCTGCCATCGCTCAGCACTCCACACATCTCCCACACTCACATTAGCCACAGGTAACCAGGACACATCTGGCCTAAAACCAGCAATGCTAAAGTATCCTTTATATACCTATATTTTTCCAGCATCACTTTTTTTCCACGCCGCGGCGGGTTCCCGGCCCCACGCCGCAGAGCTGATGTTTATTTTAAGTCAGTTGCCGGGTGGAAGCTGTATCCCTGCAGTTCCTGTTCTTAATCTCTGCTTTTTTCTCCTCTTGTGCTTTCTTTCCTTCCCCCTGCCCCCTTTACAAAGTTTAATTTCTCATTGGGGTCACTGAGGCAGCTGGAGGAGGAGGTTCGGAGGGACTGAGACGATCCTGCTGATAGTGGGATACTAGAGGAACCCCAAGGAGCAAGAGGTGACCAGAGGACAAGGGCTTCAGAGGAGGGCTCCTGGCAGGTCTCAGCAAGCGCTGGACCAGCCTCCTGCTGCTCCCCACCTCCTTGGTGCAGCCCTGGCTCAGAAGATTGCTGAGATGGAGCCCTCCATGGCACTGTTCTAATTGCTCATCTTTCCCATGCTTTACATCTTGAACCTCATCCATGGGAATCACAGAATCACAGAATCACAGAATTTATATGGTTGGAAAGGACCTCCAGGGTCATCAAGTCCAACCTTCAAATGAACCAGACTCCACTTAAAAACAGCGCCACAAACCCCACCATTAAGTCAAAGCAATGAACAGAGAGGCAGAATTCAAAGCCAATTGTGTAGAAGATGGGAAAGGTTCCTCTTGACTTAGCAGGAGGGCACGGAGCAAGCCTGGACATCCGCACAAGCAACTGCCTCAGCCGGGTGATTTTATACCAAACCGCTGGTGGCTGTGGTACCCAAAAGAGAATCCAGCGGGTGGCTGTGCTGGTTCCCAGCCTTCCAGAGGGGCTGGCTGCTATTAAGCACTTGTATTACAGTAGCCCCAGGAAGATCCAGGACAGCCCCTCTAAGCCACACCATCCCCACCAGAAGACCTCACAACACAAGGGAGTGCGAGGCACTGCTAGATGCCACCAAGGTCACAGCAAGGCATGTGGTGTGGCATGGTGGGGATGGAAAAGTTGGGGTCTCCTGCCTCCCACCTTGTGCTCTTGGCATTCCACGTCTGCCTCCCAGTGCCTCGCAGTGGGGGAAAGAGAAGATGGAGAGGATGTAGACAACAGGTCGCCTGAGGGGTTTGGGAGGTGAGATTTATGAGGCTCTGTCTTGGAGAAGCTTCCAGGAAAGGGAGAAAAAAAAGAAAGAATCCCTCCTTCAGGTGGCTGGAGATCTGTGTTGCCGGTGGTAGCAGGGATCTTATCCTGCCAGTCTGCACAGAGGAGGGTCTCATCTCTCAGGGATGTTGCAGACAATCTGGGAAGGTGCCTTTTGCTGCTACAGGTGGCTTAATGCCACATCCCAGGACTTTCTTGCTCATGGGGAAGATCTCTCACAGGTCCTGCTTTCCAGCCTTGGACACTGCTGCTGCTGTGGCTGCTGGCACGCTGGGCAGAGGTGATGCTTTAAGGGGGACAACCCCAGTGTTTCCCAAGGCACAATCCTCCCAGGAGAACATCTACTGAACATCCCGTGTCTCCCAGGGTGCTCTGTGCCCTGCTCTCCAGGTTTGCATGGCAGGAGGACAGGCAGCGGTGGGGTGATGGGGAGGAGAGGACAGGGCCACCTGCCCCAGCTCTCCCCACTCATTTCTTGGCTACGCGAGGGCTGAGCACAGTGGAAGGAAGAAAGAGCAAAGCCAAGAAAACTCCTTCCCCATCATATTTACTGAACTGCTCTGAGTTATGACTGGAGGCCAAGATCTGGCTTCAGGCGATTGCCTAAATCATTTAGGAGCTGACAAGGTAGGGAGGGGGGAAAATGTTCTTGTAATTCTTCAGTCTGAGGTACATTAAGGAGCCATAAGCCATGTCGAGAGCTTGAATTACATTAGAGAGATTATCCTGTTACAGTTCATAATCCTGGATAATATACCATCCCGCAGCACACCTGCCAATGATAAATCTCGCCCCGTAATGGGGCAGCCGTGACCCCGGCGGTCCCGTAGCCCTCTTGGCATGGAGCGGCAGCACCATGCAGACAGATGGAGTCAGGAGAGAGAGCACGGAGGAATAACAGCCTGGCAGTGGTGGCTGCACCGAGGGAAAATTCATAGCCGGGCAGCAACTCACGTTCTCCATGTGCTGAGATTCACCGAGCCACGGCAAGTCCTCGCCAGCCTGCAGCCAGCGTGGGCATGGGATGAGAGGGAGCTATGAGAAGGACACCTGAGGTCACCTGTCTCCACAGGCAGCCATACAGGGCACCAGCAAGTGTGCTGGGCTTCACTGGTGGAGTTGACATTCCTCATGCCAAAGTCCACAGAACAAGGAGGGCAGATGGAGAGCAGCACCCAGGCCAGCAGGACATCTCCCCCAAAAGAAGGGATTTCTGGCACAAAACATGACCCGTCTTTCCTTGAGAAATGGGGAGGGATGAGGCTGACGAGGGACGAGGGAGATGATCAGCCCTAGGAAAACAGCCTGTCTTCTTGGAGCAGGGTACCACAAGGAGTTAAGCTGTCTAGACCTCTCCAGAAAAATGGATCAGTGGTGGGATTTGCAGCCTGGTGGTCCCAGAGGTGGTGGGGTCTCCTGGCAGGGTGAGGCTGGGCACTGACTCCCAGCCTTTAACCCTTTATGTCAGTGGCATTTGGCTGCCTGTAAAGATGGGTCTGTGCCAGAGGCTGGCTGCTGCAAAGTGCATCTTTGGGGCCCTCGGGCTGCAAGTCCAGGGGACAGCAGGCATTGCTGGATCTCTGGGACTGGGACCTTCAGCTCTGCTGCAAGGTGTTGCCTTTCTCCAGCATGTATAACTCCTCTTCCCACCCCAGGAAACAGCCCAGGGATCTGTCCTCCCCTCTCCATGGCATAATCCTGCCTGTAATCTTTACAAAAGGCCCAACAAGCTCCAGGCCTCCTCGGGTCTCTTCTCTAACTCCTTCTTAGCTCAGACCCTTGACGGTTCAGTCTCGGTCATGTCCCAGCCATGTCGTCCTGCTCTTGAGTGCAGCGCCCAGGCTAACAAGCCCCCGTTGTTTTGGATCTCGAGTCCTCCTTCAGCACAAGCTACTTCATTGCCCTCGAGACCATAAATCCTGCTGTCCCCCTTGATGTGAACTGACCATGCAAACACGACCAGGCAGCTCCTGCTTCTCTGCCCGGCAGCCTCTCCCTCCTCCAGCCCACATTCCCCTGCCCTGGAAGCTGCATCTGCTCTTCATAAGTCTCCCAACACATCCCAGAGGAAAATGCTCCGTCTCCAATGCCAGCCTGGCTCCCGATTTTGCAGAGGGCTGCTCCTTAAAACGCATCAATCCAGCTGCAGAGGGATGACACTGATGGACACTAAACCCCAAAGGAAGGCAATGGGATCGTGTCCACCCGCTCCTGAACATCTCCTGTCTCCTCTTTCCTCCTGCCTCTCTCCAGACCTGAATCCTGCATCCTTTGCCCTTGCTCTTTTCTTTAACAGCCCCTCACTTCCCGGCTGCTCCCCTCTGCTCTGTGGTTAAGCAGCTCCCATGAATTACTGCTGTCTCCACACTGGCTGCCAGCATCCAGCCAAGGTAAATCCCTCTTGCCCTCCCTTCCCAGCACCCATCACCTGCCTCAGGCTCTTCCTAAGGAAAGAGCCCCCCTGCCCCGCAGGGATTTGCAGCCTCCCCTACGGCCCTGGCAGATACTTGACAGAGCCTCTTCTCTCAGGCTTGTGTGTTTTGTTTAAGTGCTTTGAGATAAAGCCCTTTTATCACGTTAAGAGCTTGGTTGCCCTGGTTTCTTCCTCTGGCCTGAAGGCCATTCTTTTCCTCCCTCTTGTTTTTGACCTCAGGTTCAAGAGTGCTAGACCTCCCTGGTTTAGAGGAGACCTTGGCGGCCAGCGCGACAGCCAGTGTGGGAAAAGGCAGGGCAAGGGTTGGAGAGGGCTGCCAAAGGCCCAGCTTGCCCAGGGAACGGTTTCCAAACCGTTTAGGAAAGTAGGAAGGAAAATGTAAGAGCAGAGCAGACTTCCGCACTTTTCCAAGCCTCTACTCTTCTCCTATCCTTTTATCGTTCTTTTTCTCTCTGTCGCTTCCTTTTATTGACACCTCCATCCTTTCTCCCTCTCTCCCCTCCCCTCCTGTCCCTGCCTGTGCCTCCCTTTCCCCCTTTTTCTCACCCTTGTTTTGCTTTCCTTCCCTCCTTCTTTCTCTCTCTCTCCCCCTTCCCCTGCGGCTTGCCAACTGCCAGCAGATGACATCTCCTTTCATGTTTGGGGCTGAGCGAGGCTCTGAATGTTCGTTTGATTCCGTTAAGATAATAGCTGGTTCACTGTCAGATGCAGACTGATCAGTTAAAACCTTAATCACTGCCTGTCTACTCACATGGCACTTATTTTTTAAGAGATTAATCCCCTAAGCACTGCACCAGCATACATTCAGGCTCAAAGAAAAGGGTGGGTTTTTATTATTATTTGATGCATTTACGGTTTCTTTTTTGCTCTTTTTTTTTAAAAAAAAAAACAAAACCAACAAACCACCTCGCATCCTTCCCCACATCTTTTTTCACCTGATGCTCAGAAGACATCTGACCTCGGCCAGCCCAGCAGTGTCTCACCCTCACGGAGGGCCAGCAGGAGATGGAGGTGATGCTGCTCCTGCCTCAGGCTTTGGGAGCTGAGATTTGCAGGACGGCATGGGGGGCTGAGGATTAAACCTGGTCAAGGACTCGGGAGAGCTGAGCTCCATCCATGCTTCCCCACTTGGTGTCTTCTCCTTTCCCTTCCCGACTGGGATGCAGGAAACAGCTCTGGATAAACACTGCCGAGCAGCAAGCGAGCACATCAAAGCTGGCTGGGGAAGTTATGTATCCACCTCAGACTAGGATTTAGGCAAAGCTTCTTTAAAGCACCTCGGCTTAGCACCTGCCTGCACTAAAGCAGCATGTCTCCAGGGAGGCCATGCCAGGACCCGGCCGCAGCGTGCCACCACCGCCCGGCATTCCCAGCCACGGGGCAACCGCGGCCCGAAGCCGCTGCCGGCACCACACTGGCACTTCCAGCACCCAACCACTAAATACTAACAGAACAGCACGCTTAAATCTCCTCCTGAGCTAGGGTTTTAATCAACGGACAACACCGCACCCCTCTCAACCCATTAGATGTTGCAGGAGGTGCAGAGAAAGGAAAGGGAGCGTGATATGGAACCTGGCTCCCCGTTTGCCCCAGGGCAGCAGCAATAACCTGCTCTTAGGCAGCATTTTATATTCCCAGAGCTCCAAGCATTTCCCAGAGGAGGGTCCCATCTTCACCTCTATAGAATCACAGAATTATAGAATTGTTTGAGTTGGAAGGGACCTTAAAGATCATCATCTTCACCTCCATCTTCAAAGGGAAATAGGTGCTGAAAGCTTGTTTGCCTCAAACCCACCTTGCCAGGGAGGGCACTCCTGCCAGACTGTGTTTCCCAAATCATCCCATGGCAGCTCCCAAGGAGATGCTGCTTCTCTCCCCGTGGGAGGCTCAGCCCTGGAGCTGAGCGGGGCTGGGGAAGGGGGTGGTCGGGGAGACAGGGGCTTTTCCTTACTCCTTCTGCATCACCAGAGGAGCAAGGCAATGTTTTCTGAGCACTAAAGGCTTGTGAAGTATTTTCTTTACAGTTGACTTGCGATCAAAGACGGAAGAAAAGTAACATCCCCAAGCCCAAGGTTTGCTTTAGCACTTGGAGAGAAAGTTCAAGAAAAGCAAATCTTTTACTACCTCCTAGGTAGGTTTGTAGACTCCCATTCCCTGGAACAGCCATGAGAAATGACCGATTTCTGCATCCATCCCACTACGGCCACCACGGTCCCAAATGCCCCGTGTTTTGACCTGCCTCTCACTCGAGGTCATGGCTTTATTTGCATGACGTAGAGCACTGGGGACACGGCAGCCCCGGCACACGCGAGGGGTCCCAGAGGTCAGTCCTCAGCTCGGAGGGTGCTGGACGTCCCCATAGCCCATCCAGCATGGCAAGAGCAGCTCGGCCATGTGGTATCATGCTCTTCCTACAAAAGGGCTCGTCTCTCTGACCCCCTGCTGCTGAGGAACCTCAAGCAAGCTCTGCAAAAGCTGCTCTTGTGACAAAGCAGCTTCCAGGGAGCAACTTCTCAGCAGCTTCCTGAGAAACAGAGCCCGTTGCAGCCTCACCTTCTGATCTGGCAAGACACTCGGCCCTGGAGCCTTCGGTTCTGCTGCCTGCTCCTAACCCCACACCTGCAACTCCCTCAAAGCACCACCAGCACTGTCACCAGCTCCGGGATAAAAGAGGTGGAACTGCTGGCAGCAAATGATGACTCAGAATTTGGTAAAGTAAAATAGTAAGTATATAAGAAGGGGGTTTTGCCAGCTGCCTTCAGTGTTTCCTATTGGAAATTAAAATGTAGTGAGAGAACAGGCTCAGAGCGGATTTGGGCGGACCTTAAAGATCAACAAAGCTGTCAAAAGGATCTATACTTCTATATAGAAGCAGAGTTCACCTGCAGACCTTACTCTGCTTATTCCCCCAGATATTCCCGAGGCCTGGGTTCGCCAGAGTTGGGAAAAACATAAAGAAAAAAAACCAACACGGAAACTGAAATAAGTGACCCCCAGAATCACAGGGATAAAGTTTAAGGAAAGAAAGCTGACAGAGGAACAGGATGCAAAATTCCTCGCTGCAAAGGCTAAAGCAATCTCTAACTAATGGAGATTAGGAAGAAACTCTCCCAAATGACTGGTTATCCCATAAATGAATAGGATCAAGTGTCACAGACCTCAGTCGCAGGGTCCCAAATCATTGTGCTAAGTGCTGCGAGTCGTGAGCATCCTCCTCCAAAGCAGCTGGGACTGGCCACTACTGGAGATTACCCCACGGACAGAAGGAACCTGAACTGCCCATTCACGTGCTTCAAAGCAATGCCAAAAACAGGGCAGGGGAGTGAGTGAGTAAAACCACACGAATCCTTTCTGGTGGAAAGGGTGCTAGCTCTAACTCAAGCCTGGCTTGACTTTGATCTTGTACGTTAGACCTGGCAAGAAATTCCCCAAGGATGAGCGCAAATCTTCAGACACGCTAGAAGCAATCACCAGTGTTTGCTGGGGCCAGAAAGAGTTACTGCCTCCAGTGAGACACGGAGAAGATCAGCCGGAGTTCACAGCAAATGCTCTTCTCCTGCAGGTTTAAGTTAACACAGCAGCTTGCAAAATGGCTTAATTATTTTTTGTGGAAATAATTGCTACATAGAAAGGTATTCGAGGCTACAGGTCCCCGATCTTCAGGTGGACGCAGTTCTGGGGCCAATGCTCCAACTTGGCCCCATAGTAAGGGCTGGTGGGAGAACCATTTGGATTTTAGTCCTGGCCTTGGGGGTATGGGAGGTTGCTGCATCAGTCTCTTACTTGACCTACAACCTAAGAAAAGCTGGCTGCCTTGCGAACGTAGTCACGGGGTTGTTCAGAGTGCTCGATTGCTTAATGACATTCTAGCAGACTATATTTTGTCAAAGAAATCCAGGTAGCTGTGCTACCATAACGGTTACACCTTCGCCCAGAGATCCCTGCTCTGTCAGGCTGTTGCACATCTACAGAGATTCTTCATCTGCCCTGGAAAGCAGATTAAACTTCCTCCTTGCTTATCAAACCGCAAAAGGATCCTCCTCTGCCCGACCCTACCACACACAGGCTGTGCATCACCGAAACCCCGCAGCACCGCCTGCACCTCCCGTCTTTCCTGTTCTTGACGATTTTTAAATCCCTCCCCTTACGCAAACAGAGCCTTTCCCTCCATACTTTAAAAAAAACCCACCACAACAAAACACCTCCTTAAACTTTTAAGATACCAGGGAAACAATTACTCAATTACTGTGTTGGTTACTCACTGTCGTTGCTCTGGCTGTGCTTAGTGCTTCACAGCTAGAGTTGAGCTTTGCACTTATGCTTGACGTTAATAAATAATAGCCATGAATTAACAATACGCCTCTTGCCACCTTAATTATAGACGTGATCTCCATTGCAGGGCTGTGCCATGCCTCCATGCTCACACCACTGCTGGGCAGGGTTACCGGCTCCCTCATGCCAAGGGGAAATTGCTGCACGTGGAGCTGGTAGCCAAACTTCCCAGGGATATTTAAGAGTTTAACTCCCACTGAAACTGCAAATTGCTCCAAGGCTCCCAGCCTGAGAGACTTGCCCAAGCCTGCGGTGGGTTTGGGAGCACAACGGCGTTTCCCTCGCTTCACACCCTAACTGTGAGATCCTCCCTTTGATACCTCAGGATCTGGAGACTGCTTAAAAGCATGTTAATAACCAAACTAAGGCAGAGAAGGGGCCACCTCTGTTTCTCAAAGGGGCACCACTGCAAAGAGGCAGACGAAGTAACTCAGATAAGACCAAGTGAAGGTTTGCTGGAAGCTCTGAAATTTGAGCGTCTGTCTCCTTGTTCCCATCCCAATGCCTTGACCTCCAGGAGCATCTCCACTCTCTCAGCAAATGAAAATAGGCAGGGTATGACAGATTGACCAGCCAAGCTTCCTGGAGGTATTTCCCACAGATTGTTGCTGGGACATACAATGAAAGCGATAAATATCCCAGTGGGAAATATATGGCACCTCATCTCCCACTTGTGTTGCTGTGAAGAGCTGGGGATAAATTTTAAAAAGGCCTTTTCCCTCTTAGGGGATAAATCCTTCAGGCCCAATCCTCTGGTGGGAAGCCGAGAACAACTAGAAAACCCCATGACCCTGCCTGAAATCGTGGAGTCAACAAGTGGTCAAGCAGAGGTCAAGAGGCCAAAGCGGGGCCAAGAAGGATGCTTTCTGCCAGGCCCATCTGGGGCAAACAGACAGCAATCACCCAAAAGGTGCTGCACGGATCAAGCTCCGGGACTCAACTGTTCCTTCCCCCAGACAGTAGCAATTATCATAATCAAGCAGTTGACTCCAATTACGCCTTCCTCTCGTTACAGCCGAGGGGATGGACGCAGCCACGGCGGCAAAGGGAAAGTTCGCAGCTGTGTCGCCTTTGCATATCTTAATCTAAAATGACAGGGTGTGACACGGGGGGCCGGTGACCCTGCCAGCCTTCAGCTGTTCGTGTGGCAACAATTTCCAGCACCAAATTACTCCCAGGCAGGGCTTGATTGGGAGGTTCAAGGCAGCAGGAGAGAGAAGCCATTTAGGGGACTGAAACATTCTTCACAGCCCTATTTAAATACAATTTACATTCCAGGCTCCGCTGTTTGTGCATTGTTAATTGCACCTTGTACCTTAGTTTATTTTATAGTTGAAGGGGTTTTTGCTTTGCTGTTGGTTTTCAAAGGCATGCTTGCTCGCTTTTTTCTTTTCTTTTTTTTTTTTTTATCCTAAGGGGCTGTTGTTCTCAGAATATAGTTATATTTCCTGGAAAGGAAAATAGATTAGTAGATTTAAAGGCCAGAAGGGACAAACAGATCATCAAGATGACCTCCTGTAGAAGACAGGCCAGGACATTTCACTCGGTAATTCCTGTGTCTTGATTTGTCCAGACTTAACCCAATACCTCGTGTTGACTAAAATACCCCTTCCAGAAAGTCAGTCTCCATGCAAAGCTGCCAAAGTCATGCGAGTCACTGGTTCCTGAGGTAGCTGGTGCCAGTGCATCATCACCCCTTGCCTGGAGCAGTCACAGGCAGAGATCTGAACAGCTTCTGGGCTGGAGGGACAGCGTGGATGCTCCGATCCAGCCTGTCTTCATGGTATGATCTCACAGCTTCAGTTGGAATCTGGCACCCACCGTGCTTGGTGCTTGAGAGAGAGAGGAGAACACCAACCCAGAAATGCTCACCGGCAACAACGGACAAGGCAGGGATGGAAGAAGCCAATGTTCTGAGAAACCTGCATTTTGCCTGCACTGAGGTCAGAGGTTTTCAAATTCCAGCACTTCTGATCTAAGTTTGTATCAACCTTAAGATGAATTGGTCACTCTTGGACAGGTTTGCATTTCCCACATGTAATGATGGTTGTTCCTCACTTTCCTCCAGCCCACTCATGAAAACTTTAGTGCCCTTTGTTTGCTGGGTCAGACTGGTGAGCCACTGGTGGGTGAGAGGCATTGGTTAGACCTTGATAACTGGACAATGCATGGACCATTTTCATCATCTTCCCACTGACTGAAGAGTCGTTGGTAGGAGATATAACGACGTGGGAACAGAAAATGGTTTAGTTAGATCGTGAAAAACAAAAAGCAAAAGTTGGAGTGGTTCTTGTTTGAGTTGCTTTCTTTTCAGCCAATTAAAATGAAGCATAAAAACTAAAATAAGAGCATCCACCCAGCTTTCTGCACTACTAAAATTTGGTGCAGAGATCAGATTTACCCCATAGTCCTAAAGATTGTGGACGCCGGTCACAAACCTCCTCTTCTGCCTGGTTAAATCCAGGCAATGCAGCGGACCATCCTACTTAAAATCCCATATTTTTGCCCTAATTCTTTACCACATGTTACCACACATTGTGGAGGCTAAGAGAGAATCATAGAATCATTTAGGTTGGAAAAAAACCTTTAAGATCATTGAGTTTGACCATAAGAAGCCTCATTTTCTAACGTTACTTAAGC
Organism: Eurystomus gularis; assembly: GCA_013400335.1. Taxonomy (NCBI): domain Eukaryota; kingdom Metazoa; phylum Chordata; class Aves; order Coraciiformes; family Coraciidae; genus Eurystomus; species Eurystomus gularis. The sequence continues at coordinate 135,209 of VZZY01012927.1, read as the reverse complement.
ATGTGCTGTGTTCTCTGCCTTACATGAGGTTAATTCAGTGAGAATACGGACAGAAAATCCTAGGCAGCTGAATTATGAAGTGCAGAGATTCACCTCTTCTCTGATGAACTGCACAAACTGACCAAAGGCTGACTTCTAACCCGGTGCTAATCTAAAGTAAAAAAGTTTTCCCAATCCCTATTCCTCAGATATGCAGAAAGGGTGATGGCAGACGTGGAAAAGTGATTTTAAATTTCCAAGCTTGGGTGGAATTTCAAATCTCAGCTCTGGGTGAAACAAAACTCACCCCAAACAAAGCATCTGCTGGTGGAGCACAGGGGTAAAACATTGCAGAACTTCTTACTCCTCTTCTGCGACTTGTCCTGCTATTGGAAAGCTGATACCCTTTGCAAGTGTACTCACTTATGACCGTGGGCTTTCCATCAGGGTAAGAGCCAACTTTGGATGCCCAAAGCAAAGTTGGAGCTGGGACCCATTTCTGGCTCTCAAGACTGTTTGCTCTAGCAAAGCCTCGAGAGCTTCCCGTTAGTTGTCCGAGCCTGACAGCAATGAACTCTCACCCAGGTGCCAGGCGGGAGGAAGGCAAAATCGCCCCAGGAAACATCCTGCACATGGGAAAGGTCGGATCCTGCCCTGAGTGACACCAAGCAGGCAGTTTGCAGCTATTTTGGCATTGCTTTCTTTGAGCCCCATCTGCTGGAGTCCCGTGATTTCATGACATTTTAACTTTCACTCATTTGTTCTTATGTAAAAAAGCACATTTTTTGCCTTTGCAGCCAAGGACAGAAGCTGTAAGCCCCAAAAAACAAAGCGATCAAATCTGAGGAATTTCGGGATAGTCCCATGATTTTGCAACTTCTGAGCGCTTGCGGCTGGGAGTATCTGGAGCTGCCACCAGTAAAAATAACCTCCTGGGCCTGGTTCTCATTTACGTGGAGGTCCCTTCGCACCAGTCTGGCAGCGTTGGAAGCTGGTGTGATATAAAAAGAGGTGTTGGTGTAAATGACAACTAAGCCCACTTGACCCCAACGAGCCTACTCCTAATTTACTCCAGCTCTGGGGAGGTCTGAGTCAGACGTCGGCTCGGTAAAACTTGACGGAGAGACAGTCAAACGTACGCCACAACCTGCTGCTGCTCCAGAGGCCTCCGAGCCAATTATTCTGGTGATCTCACTCCTCCCTTCCTTCTTCTCGCTCTCCCCCTTTTCCCATCACGTGCTGGCTTCCAGCACACGCACGTCCTTCTGCAACAAAAAAGCAGCACCGCAGAGGAATGTGGAGGGCTTGGAAGCCCCCCGAGAGCAGGTAGATCCATCTGAGCGAGAGCGCTCGCCTCCTCCGAGTCAGGAGGGGAAGGCGGGAGCAGATCGGTTTACATAAGTACTTTGCCATATGAAGAAATAATTTAGTGGTATTAATAGAGGTTAAAGTTTCCCAGGAATCCAAAACAGGCCCCGCAGACACAGGTGGGTTCTTTCACTCACAGGGATGGGGAGAGAAACCTGACTCCCGCTGGCGAAGGGGAGAGCGGAGGGCGATGGGGGCAGAGGCTCTGCCATGGGCTGCGGGGAGAGCAGAGGGTGCGGTGGGTCCTGCTGCCTGACGCTGATTTACTGCGGGGTGTGATGGGCTGGGAGACGGGGGCTTTGTGAGGGATGTGGTAACCAACCCCTGTGCTGGCTGCCTGGGGAGGACAGGATGTGCAAGGGCTGTGGTGCTGGCTATGAGGGAGGCAACTGGAGCATCTCTGTGCCGAGGAAAGGCTGAGAGCCCTGGGGATGTGGAGCTGGAGAAGAGAAGCCTCAGAGGGGATCTGATCAAGAGCTAAATGGCGGGAGCAAGAGGATGGGGCCAGACTCTTGTCAGTGGTGCCCAGCGACAGGACAAGGGGCGACGGGCACCAACTGGAACCCAGGAGGTTCCATGGGAGCAGGAGGAGAAACTTGTTTGGTGTGAGGGTGTGGGAGCCTGGCCCAGGCTGCCCAGAGAGGTTGTGGAGTCTCCTTCTCCGGAGAGATTCCAAAGGTGCCTGGACACGATCCTGGGCCCCCTGCTCTGGGTGAGCTGCTGGAGCAGGGGGTTTAGACAAGATGATCTCCAGAGGTGCCTTCCAACCCCTGCTACTCTGGGATTCGATGATCTCCTTTCCAACCACAATGATTCTATGATTCTATGGCACTGGAACAGCCTGCCCAGGGCAGTGGTGGAGTCACCATCCCTGGAAGTGTTTAAAATACGAGTGGATGTAGCATTCAAGGCTATAGTCTAGTGGTTAGGGAGATTTTGGGATGAATGTTGGACTTGATGATCCTGGAGGTCCTTTCCAACCATAATGATTCTATGATTCCATGGTAGGAGCCAAATTCCGCTTCAAACCTGTGATCATGAAGGGATCTGTGTGTACAACACAGAAGCATGGGCCAAGCACTGCCCAGCACATCGGCCATGGCCTGAGCACACTCTCTGCATGGGGCAGAAAGAGCATGTGGCCCTGCAGACCTGTGCCAACTGCCACGTGCTGCTTCATGGATGGAGTGTGCACCAAACACACTCAGGAACGTGCATGAAGCATGCTGCGCAGTTACCTGCATGGGAAACATCTGCCTTTTCAGAGCTCAGATACAACAGACCGACCTGAAATCACCTCCTGCTTCAGCAGAAAGCCCCAGCTGATACCCAGCTATGATTTATCTCCAGCATCTCCTGGAGAACAGGTCTTCAGCCCAACTAAATGGATAAATGGCATGGAGCACAGAGGGGGCTACAAGCAAGAGACTAGCAAGCCTGAATCCCCCTTTATCTCGGATCTTAATCTCAGCAATGTTCCTGATTCTCAAACATGGAGCCTTTTACAGCCAAGGGCGTTTTATGCCACTCCCAAAGTCATAATCTCCCAAAGCTCTAGTGATTAAGGTGCTTTCACCTTATAAAACACATGGGACCAAGCTCCAGCCCACCCTACATGGGGCTGCACCACCTTGCACTGATTTGGGATTTGGCCCCCAGCCTCCTGATCACAGACCTTCCCAGAGCACATGGCTGCTGTTCTGCTCTAGAAGGGTCTAACAAAGAAATAAGAATATTTGTTGGGTTTTTTTTCCACTGAAAAGCAGTTAAACCTCCTAAGACACTTTTTCCAGACATCTAAATCCTTTAAAAATATTCTCTAGACTCCATAAAACTTACATTTTCCCTGGGTTCTCCCGTGAGTTATTAAAAACCCGAAGTGCCTACCTTAAGAGCTTAGAGTTTGGTCACGATCAGAAAACCAACTATGTAGAATGGCACCTTCTTGTGTATTCAGAGACACGTCTACTAACTTAGTGGGGAATATCAGAGTGGACTGCAGGACCAGCACAGCCAAGATGCTACAAAGAGATAAGTGATTTTTTGGGTAGCCAGGCTCAGACAGGTTGAGGGATGTGTTGGAGATGACAGAGTCCTTTGATGGATACCCTGGATTGGCGCAACAACGGTTGTAGCTGTTGGAAAAAAGCTATCACACTGTGTTTACTCTTTTCTTGACAAACACCTAGCAAAGTCAGAAGTTTAACGGCAGCATCTTTGTTTTTTTCCAAAGAGGCTTTTAAAAAATAAAAGATTTTTTTCAAGGAGCTCTCAATACACAGACTGGAAGAGAATCACAGAATGTGTAGGGTTGGAAGGGACCTCTAAAGGCCATCTAGTCCAACCCCCCTACAATAAGCAGGGACATCTCTAACTAGGTCAGGTTGCTCAGAGCCCCATCAAACCTGACCTGGAATGTCTCCAGGGATGGGGCCTCCACCACCTCCCTGGGCAACCTGTTCCAGTGCTCAACAACCCTCATATTAAAGGACTTTTTCCTCATGTCCAACCTAAATCTACCCTTTTCTAGCTCAAAACCATTACCCCTCATCCTGTCACTACAAACCCGGTGAACAGATCTTCCCCTGCCTTCTTATAAGCCCCTTTCAGATATTGGAAGGTTGCTTTAAGGTCTCCCTGGAGCCTTCTCTTCTCCAGGCTGAACAACCCCAACCCTCTCAGCCTGTCTTCATAGAAGACATGTTCCAGCCCTTGGATCATTTTTGTGGCTCTCTGGACATGCTCCAACAGATCCACTTCATTCTTGTGCTGGGGGCTCCAGAACTGGACGCAGTGCTCCAGGTGAGGTCTTGCCAGGGCAGAATCACCTCTCTTGATCTGCTGGCCACACTTCTTTTGATGCAGCCCAGGATGTGATTGGTGTTCATCTCTCCATGCATCACCACAGCATCGGAGCATTGCTGTTACCAGTACGGCACAACCTAGAGCCCTTCCCTCCCAACACAGGTACCTGTATGGAGCCTGTATGGTCCAGTATGGAGCCTCTATGGTCCAGTACGGAGCCTGTATGGTCCAGTATGGAGCCTCTATGGTCCAGTACGGAGCCTGTATGGTGCAGCATGGAGCCTGTATGGTCCAGTATGGAGCCTCTATGGTCCAGTATGGAGCCTCTATGGTCAAGTATGGAATCTGTACTGTCCAGGATGGACAGCAAGTCACTGTGATAGACACAAAGCCCCTCTCGTGCATGAGGACAAGCAAATGATGTGGCTCAAAGACACCCGGCACAGAGGGGCTTCAGAGAGTCAGAAGAGGGTGGTTTTTTTTCCACAGCTGCTTTTCTAGACCAGAGCTGTGCTCCGACACTGCCGGAATCAAAGGGATCGTAATACTCTCCCTGGTTCACTTAAACATCAGTTTGTCTGGGGCGTGAACTCTGCCAACAGCAGCTCCTGCAAAGTGCTTCGCTCGCTCTTTCTGCTTTTTTTTTTTTCCCGTTTTAAAAAGCTTTCTCTTTTCCTCCCTGCTCTTACCTCGCTCCCTCTCTACCTCCCCACAGCCTCCCAGAAGCACTGGCGTGTTTTTAACCCAGGCATGAAACAATCCCACAGCCACAGATTGTGATGTTTCAGATAACATACGGAGAATGTAAATCCTGTCAGCAAGTGCAACAGCCATAAAAGGCTAAAATGGATTCCTGCGGATTAGAAATAAAACACAGAAAGGGCCCTGTTCTCTCACTTTCCTCATCTCACAACCTCCTCCGCCTCCCCTTGCCCTCCCCTCTCCTTTAAAAAAAAAGAAAAGTTGCCTGGAAATGCAAGGGGCGTTTTTTAGGTTGGTTGTTGGTTTTTCTTTTTTTTTCATCAACTTAAAAGAAAAATAAAATACATTCCAGGAAAAGGACTGCTGCTAAGAAAACTAAAACCAGAAAATGCTTAAAGATGTTTTAATGACTTAAACACAGGGCCGGGATTGTGTCTAAAAGTTTCCACATTAAAAAAAAAAAAAAGGCAAATTCAATATTAAATGTCCCCTGCTACCACTGCTGCTGTATTTCTTTCTCGAAGCTGATTTAAGCAGCGTACTACTAACGTGGCCAGCTCGAACAGACACGAGCCGACGCTTAAAGCAAAGTTTACGCTTCTGTTCCAAACCAGAAAGGCACAACCGAAATGGCTCCTAAAAAATAATGAAGGCCACGTGAGCGCGGGTCCGAGAGGCTGTTAACAAGCAGCTGACAAGTTTCTGCTCTAGGAATTAGACCCTCATTTAGAAGGAGATTAGCAGAAATCTTCCTTCTAATTACAGCACAAGCCCAGCGATGCCTGGGCTGTTGGTGGGGCTGGAGGCCCGTGGTGGTTGAGCAGACAAAGAGTGTCCCTCCAGCCAGAGGTGTGGTTCAAGAGCGGCTTCAAAGCCTTGGGCTGAGGCGAGCGGGGTCAGTTCTCAGCTCCCTTCTGAAGCCAACCCATGTAATTTGTCACGACCGGTAGCTTGTGTTGTGGAGGGGCCCGAGTGCTGATCTGGCATGAAGGGCTGAATTGATCCCTTTCATGGAGCAGACAGCGCGGTTCTTCTAGGTCATGGCAGAGGTTAGGGCAGGGCAGAGTGCTACAGCTGCCTGCAGCGTATCTGGCCTTTGGATATGTTCAAAGCGAGACGTGGGGAAAGCCTCACGCTAAAACGTTGGCTTGAGCGCAGGGGAGACAAACCTCCTGTCCAAAGTGTGAGGACGTGTGGACACGCCGGCTGAAGTGCCCAGCGCGGGGAGCAAAATCTGGAGCGTTCTGGGCAGAACGTGAAACCCCCAAACGCGAGTTGCTGCCCTGAGGCTGTGGGAGGGTAGACAATCAGAGAGTGGACAGGCCGAGCTTTGCCTGTTGAGTGCCACCCGTCTCTTGACAGGCATGTAGACACGCACATGATGTCCTCATGGATACAGCTGCTCCCCAAAGCAACCCAGTCCCCGTTGGTGGGGTAGGGAAGCTGTCAGTATTGCAGAGCAAGAACAGAGCTTGGGTGGGAACTCTAGAAGGTCCCTATGTCCTGTCTAGAGAGCCAAGCTTCCCACCCCTGCTCCAACTTCCCACCTCTCTCCCCTCTCAACTTCACTGTATCAACATCAACCTGCACCTATAAGGGGAGAGACTCCTGAGCAGCCAGAAGTGCTGGAGAGCTGAACAAATCCCAGATTAGGGCTGGGACATATTGACTTAGGCTGAAGAACCATCCAAAGGTGCACACATCCCTCAGGAATTCTCGGAGGGGAAAGAGAGGGAATCAAAAGGAGCTTCTCACAGTCGTCCAACCATTTCCAGAGGGTCTGACCCTTTGTTTTCTTCCAGCATACCTAGATCTTTTGGTGACAAACCAACAGATTGAAACAAAAACCTCCTGCCTGCACACAAAAGGGTGGTTATCACCCAGGTGACAGAAGGGAGCTTCCAGTGTAGCCACACTGATTTGCACCCACTGAAAACCTCCCTATTTGCAGCCTGCCCGTGGAACCAGATACAAAAGGAGCTCTTATAGAGGGAAAACAAAATGCGGTCAGTCTCTTTTTCCCCAAGTCAGACTTGATGGACTCAAGGCTCTTCTCACAGCTTGGAGAGGTGGTAAGTCCTCTCCTGCAGGGACACTCTGGGAAAATAAACCTGGGTAGGAGCAAGCGATCTACCAAACCTCAGCTGAAAGCAACCTCCCTTCTCTCCACTGCAGAAAGGACCTGCTGAGACTCGAGCCCAAAACAACTCCTCAGCAGCTGCTCTGACAATCACTCTCCATCTTCATCCAAAAGCTCATTTCTCTTTTCAAGGCAGCATTGGGGAAGGGGGGGGGTGTGGGTTGGTATTGTTGGTTTGGTTTTTTTTTTTTTAATATTGAGAACGTGCAAGCGTGTTTCAAAGCCAGATTTCCATCCAAAAGAGTAGGAGGCCATAGTCAGACTTCCCAGACCACAAAGACGCGCAGCTCAATCTCTTTCCAGCCAGAGTTTCCATTGTATTCCTCCCAGAAGAACTTTTAAAACTTGCGCGTGTGTTAATATATGTCGGTGTGTGCACAAACGTGTGTGTTTTTACTTCTCTTTAAAAAAAGAAAAAAGAAAAAGAATAGAAAAAAGGCGAGCGAGCAAGTGAGGCATTTAGGAGGTTCATAAACCGCCCTGTTGCCAAGTTGGATATGTGCATGGAAGGGGGGAGTTGAGGGTTTTAATCCCAGTTTTTGATAAATAGAAGACATTCTAGTCATAATAAAACGTGTTTTACACTGGAGGGGAGGCATAAGGGGGAGAAAAAAAGGAAAGCTCTGGCCAGGCACTGCAAGCTCCTGAGCCCAAACAATGAGGTTAAGAAACATAACTGTAACGCATTAGTAAATTGACAATGAAATTGCAGTTACTTCACTGGCTCTTTATTAAATAAACACAGCCTGAAACGGACCTGTCTGCCCCGGAGGTATTTGTGTAGGGTTCAGATTACTAACTCAACACTGCTGCTAAGGCGCTCTCGGCACCGCACACCCCAGAGTGCAAACACATTCCAGAGCAGCCCCTGCAAGGTGGGGCTGACCTTGCTTTTCCCCTTGTCACTTTTTCCCTTTCGTGTAGACCCCGGGGTTTTACAGCCACTGGTGGCTACCAGGACATTTCATCCCCAGGCGCAGCTCCTTTCAGGACCGATGGAGAGAACGGCGTGTGGGAGCACACGCTAAGAGCACGTTCTTGGCCTCGCTCTCTCCCATGCTCTGCCGCTCTTCCTGCCCCTTTACTCCTGGGAAAGGGTCCTCGTCTCCCAGAACTCCTCCACATCCTGCCCCCAGCTCGTGGTGGCTGCTTGCCCCCAGGTCTCCCTTTGCTGCTCAGCAATCAGCCCTTCCCACCTAACCACAACCCCAAGACAAAACCTCACACCCCCCTGTGCCAGCAGGCACAGTTCAAACCAACAGCCCTTTGCCCCTTGCAGCTGCAACCCAAGCAGCAAACCTCACCACTTGCCATTCACAAGTGGTTACACCTCTCCACACAAGGGGCTTTCAACAACATGTCTCCATCTCTGTCCTTGTACACGTCATAGAACCGTTTTGGTTGGAAGAGATCTTCAAGATCATTGAGTCCAGCCCTTAACCCAGCACTGCCAGGGCACCACTAAACCTTGTCCCTCAGCACCACATCTCCACAGCTTGGAAACCCCTCCAGGGATGGGAACTCCACCACTGCTCTGCCCAGCCTGGCACAGCCCTTCACAGCCCTTGCCAGCAAGAAAGTCTTCCTCATGTCCAACCTAAACCTCCCCTGGTGCAACTTGAGGCTGTTTCCTCTTGTCCTGTCACTTGTTCCTTGGGAGAAGAGCCCAACCTCACCTGGCTCCAACCTCCTTTCAGGGAGTTGTCCAGGGCCAGAAGGTCTCCCCTGAGCCTCCCTTTCTCCAGGCTCAACACCCCCAGGTCCCTCAGCTGCTCCTCACCAGACTTGTGCTCTAGACCCTTCCCCAGCTTCACTGCCCTTCTCTGGCCACACTCCACCCCCTCAATATCCTTCTTGGAGTGAGGGCCCCAAAACTGACCCCAGGATTCGAGGTGTGGCCTCACCAGTGCCAAGTCCAGGGGGACAATCACAGATATTGATCTAATCAACAGTCCTTACACTGGTACCATAGCCTTACCCATAACCACCCAATGCTACAGCTACAAGTTGTGACCATAATCAACAGCAAGAAGCTACTGCATTTGGAGACAAAGCTGCAACTCCCACACAAGGTGTAAAGTCACCTTACAAAACCTTCACCTGTAGTTCTACCCAACCATTGGTAGTTACCAGCCCGGCCAAATCCCAGTCGCGCAGGCAAGCTGGAGTAATCCATCCCTGCACACCAGCACATGTTGGAGACAATAGGAACTTCAGCGTGTTCAGCACCTTGCAAGGCCTTGAACAGCTGCCAATGTCCTTTGGAGATGCGCCAAACCAGTTCATAAGATGTGAATGATAGAGATTCTCAGCAGCCCATGGGGTCTGTAGCAGGCTGTGCTACTGTTCGCTTGCATGGTCACGACACGCTTTCCCCCTTGTTCTAAGACATACCTCCTGTGGAGGCAGGTTTTCTCAGTGAGGAATTCTATTCCTGTCTGTAAGTTGAGTGAAGGAGCTCTGCTCTGCTTTCATATGTGACCAAAACAAGAGAAGCAGTGGGAGAAGCGTTTTCCTGCTCCCACTGTCATCAAGGGCTTTATGGGAAACATCAGACTCTCACAAAGATAAAATACAGAGACGGGACTTAACGAATCATGCAGAACAGAATATACCTGTCACTAATTCCATCCAACTAGTCTTCACCTAGACTTGAAGTTTCCCCAGCCACTCCAGGCTTGTGTTTTCAAACCTTCACGCAGAGAAGTCTGATGTGATGAGAAAGTGCAATGAATCCAATTTTTCTGGAGTGGTTTCTTCAACACCTTCAACACAGACCCAAGCCTTGGAGCAAGGGCAAGGCCATCCAGTCTTCATGCGTGTTCCTGCAGAGAGCAGCCAAGGTCACATGGATGAAGAGGAAGCAGAGACGCAGCCACTGATGGGAATTTTAGCGACAGGGAAGAAGAGATGGACCTTGTGTGAACGTGTCTCACTGACACAGCGACAGCGGACGCAAAGGCCACTGTAAAAGCACAGTGCAGTAAGGTGATGTGGCTTTACTAAATCTCAGTGCCAAAGACAATGGGAGGGTGCTCTGCAGTGCACTCAGATGGGCGTAGGGACCGCTGGATACTGATCAGTTGGGTTCCTCCTCTTCATCCCTTCTCCTCAGGTGCCAAACTGCATTAAAATCCATCAGGGTCAAGCTCACACTGAATATTTTCTTAGTCATCCTGTTTTTCCATATGAGCAAGTGGTGTTGTTGGCACATCTAGCCTTTGGAAGGGCTTACGGGAAGGGGGGTGAAGTGGCAAATTCTCAAGTTGTTTGGGATCCTTAAAGCCAGACTCGACATTTCTCCCTACAAGACAATGCCCCAGCTCCACAGGGACTGCTCGGAGCGTGTGGGAGCGGCGGGTGGAAATCCCTGGCTGGCCAGAGGCAGGAGGTGAGCCCAGCCGCTCCGAGGGATTCCGTCTGGCCTTGCAGCCGAACGTGAAATCACAGAGACGTCTCCTGCCTTGCCAAAAGCAGTTTTCCTTTGGTAAGGGAGTGAAAGGGAGAGCTTTCCACTGAGTTCTTTCATTCATATAGACTGGTGGATTTTTAGCCTTTTTTTTTTTTTCCTAGCTTGTTGCAGCCTCCAAGTTTCCCTCTGGAAATTCCATCCTGGGATGGTTTTCTCTTTGAGTTACCCTTTGCAGACTCCTCAGGTGCAACCCAAAGGCCTCCAGGGGCCAGGGTTGAAAAGCTCTGCAAATTTAAGTGGAGGCAAGGAGGAAGATGCCCTGTTCATACGTTCAAGCTGACTTGGACAGGAGTCAACCTTGGCTGTGGATGGGAGGGAAGGTCTCTCAGAGAAGATGGCTCTGCCTTCTGGTGCTGTTTGTTCACAGAGATATTGAAATAAAAACTAAGAGTAAAGCAGTACTGGATGTACCCACAGATTGTTTAAAGCATACAAATATTGCACAAGGGTCCTGAAAGCCTCTCCCCTTCCTACTCCTGTTAACACAGGAATTGTCAGAGTCGAGGAACGGGAGCCAGCAAGCCCAATACCCTTCTCCAGAGGCATGACATTCAGACCAGCTATGACAATCGGCAGTGACACGGCAGCAGCAGCCTCAGCTTTCTTGTTAGCTTACCTTAACTAAAGCAACACCCATCACTGGCACCCAAATTGGGATCCTCCAGCAATAGAACCAAGAGTTGAAACAGCTCAGGCCAACACCTCATCTTTTCTTTCCACAGATTAAGGACGGAGCACTTGGGTTTATTGCTCCCCTCCTGCAGCTCCCAGTCCTGGCAACAGGCCTGGCAGATCCACAGGATTTGGGGCTAACCAGGTCCTTAAAGGAGTTCCAACCTCTTCCTAACCAGGATAGGGTGAAGAGCTCCACTTCAAGAAACTCGTATTCTCTATGGACTTACCCTTTGGGGGTAAGTCCTGAGAAGGAGATGGCAAGACACTCCACAGCAAGTGACACCACCACTTCTTGGAGTTCCCCTCTTTCCCCATCCATCCAGGTGGTTTTACACGTCCTCTATGCCTCACGGTGGTTTGTCCCTACTTTCAGAAAGCCCTCACCTTCCCCTTGCCCGTTTTCTAGGCATTCACTGGACATCTGGTAAAGAGGGATCTGCAATGAAATCTTACCCTGCCTCTTTTTCCAGCCGGTCTGACAGAACAAGTCAGCTGTGGGCCTCACCAACAATTTTAAACACAACCCCACAATCCAGCAGGTCAGGCCATTTTAGCATATGTACCTTTTATTTGTAGCAGACTGTTAATAATTAAGTGATGCCTTTCATACAGACATTTACAATAATTTAACCTTGCCCTTGCTGTGTAATTTATTCTTTGCAGAAGCCAATAAAAATAAAGGCCCCATATTTCGTCTCCCTCTCTTTCATTCTCTGCACATATATATAAATATATATATACACACACATATATCCAGAATAGTGTAATAGGTTTCACATATTGTTCCATAGGTATCATTAGGGTAACAGAGCCAAGTGTCTCAGTTCATATGACTCTCTTTATAGGTACCTTATAATCCACATAAAATTGAGTTTATGTTTCCTCTCCATCCACCGATTCTAAAACAAGATGCGGAAGGGTTCTCTCTCTTTTTTCCTCCTTAGTTCCAGCCCTCACTGTGCCAAATTCAAAATTTGCCCTTGGTGGTAAAGACCAATCTTTAAAGAACGCAGCAATCACCAAACTGGACATCGCTTACAACCCATCTCTTGTAACGGCTTACTTCTGACCATGCCAAGTATTAAAGGCTCCAGGAAAAAAAGCTTTGAGCAATACCCATAGTAGACAAGTATCAAATCGCCGACTCAGGGAGGAAAACCCTTCCTGAGTTCAGGAGTGACTCACTGCTCTTGTTTCTAAAGGCACAGAACAGAGAAACCAGCAGGTAGGTGGAATAGGAGCAAGGGAAGGGACTAAAACCAGATTTATTTCCTCTCCAAAAAAAAGAAAGGGAAAAAAGCACAGGACGGTGGAAAAAGAGTCCAAGTTAGTGCTGTTGGCTTCACTTCCACAGAAAGTCCTAAAGAGGCTACGCGGAGAAACAAAAGAAAAATATTTTCCCCTGAAGAAACATTAGTAAAAACACATTTATTAAAGCACAAAAAAAATTCCATAACACTTAGGAGACCTGATGCTCTGGAAAGTGCAGGGCTGACGGCTGCGCGTCAGCCAGCGAGGCGGAGGAGACCGGCTGCGTGCCCAGGGAGACTCGCTGCTCGGGCGAGAAGAGCTGCAGAGTCGGCTTTGCCAGTCTGCCCACCCCACCCACTCCCAGGGTAACCAGCCAGCCACGGAAGGGGGCTCAGACCCTCAGCTGGGCTGTTGTTGTGCTCCCAAAGGAAAGATCAGCTTTATTGTTCTTCCTGAGGTCTAACCTGCTCTTTAAAAGCTGCATGAGATGTTCCACCTTCTTGAAGGCAACTGTGCCACACAATTTTTGAGGACCCTTCCAACCCGAACCATTCTGTGAATGAAGACACTGGGGCTACACTGGAGAAGCCGAGACATAAGCACTATGGATCTCTGAGCACATGTGGCCTCGAACCTATGGGTGACATAGGGAACACGCTTCCCCCATGCCATGTACCCATGGCAACACTGCAGAAATTTCCGTTTCTCACAAAGGCTGTAGTGATGGGACAAGGGGTAACGGGTCCAGACTGGAAGAGGGGAGATTTAGATTGGAAATTAGAAGGAAATTCTTCACCCTGAGGGTGGTGAGACCCTGGCACAGGTTGCCCAGGGAAGCTGTGGATGCTCCATCCCTGGAGGTGTTCAAGGCCAGGTTGGATGGAGCCTTGAGCAACCTGCTCTAGTGGGACATGTCCCTGCCATGGTAGGGGGTTGGAACTAGATGATCTTTGAGGTCCCTTCCAACCCAAACCATTCTATGAATCCCAAGTACAGCTTTTTCCAGGGTCCTTTGGACCAGCAGCTCCTCAGGGACATGAGGAACCTCCGTGTTGTTATTGTTATTATTCACCAGCGTGGCAGGAGGAGAAAGGGGCAGGAACAACCCAGCTACTGGTCCCTGGTGCATGGTCGGCTGTTTGGTCCCTATGAGGTGATGGAAAAACTTTCCTTCGCATCAGGTGTTGCTGCCGAGCATGAGCTGCTCCAGTTACACTCTCAGCACGTGTTATAAACACACAGGCACAATCTAAATATTTATGGCACATGAAATCTCCCGTCTGCTGTTCCTCAGCAGAGAGAGGAGAGAGGAGGGAGGGTGAATTAAGAGGTGATTATTGTGCAGGGGCTGTAAAATCAAAATATGGAATCAAGATGTATTCACGTCGGGAATGGTCACCACGGAGGAGCCAGGTGTCAGCCCCTGGCATTGATCCAGGGGGTTTGCCACAGCCTGGGGTCAGCCCGTCCAAGCCATGGCCTGGGAAAAGCACTCGGGTTCCACCAGCTGAAGCTCTATTTTACACCAGCTGGAAACCATGGCTCTGGATTCATGGTCTCCCTTTTCCTCTCAAGCACCTCCTGAGAGACTGACTGCTTCAGCTCGTAAAACCTTCCTGGGGCTGTGAAGGAGTAGAGCAGGCTGGGAAATTATTTCCCTGCCCTTGACAAAAAAAATGATAGAATTTGTTTTCTTATCCTTTAATTTGCTAATCTCTGGGAGTTTTGTTAAAGGCTGAAAGAAAAAAAAAGAAAAAGAAAAAAGCGAACCAACAGCCCAGTGAAAAAGAGAGAGACCCAGACTGGGGAAGTTCAGTGTGTTTCTGGAACAATTGCCCATTGATCCAAAGCACTGAGTATCTGAGGGTGATAGGACCATCTTGCCAGGACAGAGAAGTGAAGCTGCTTTAGGAGAAATGCTCCACGTAACAAAGCTTGAGAAGTTAGTATGGACTGAAAAGGCCCCACCAACAAAAATCCTGTCTGCTCTGGTCCCTGGTGCCAGCAAACGCTGTGTCAGCCCATTTCACCACCATGGCAAGGTGGTGAAATCACCAAGGATGAGGTGCTTGCAGGTGCACACAAATACGATTGGGTGGCTGGACAGCCCACCAACAATCTCCTCCAGGTCATCACAGAGACCTGGTTGGGAGGACAGACTACAAAATACATTTTCAGGACCATAACATACTACAATTCCCAAGGATATATCTGCCCAGAGACGAAAGACATGGAGAGAGCATCATCCCCTCTGATAACATCAATTCAACCATGAACACTGACCCATGGCTGGCTTGAGCAGACAACCCCTGTGGAAGACTACCTGGAGAACATGCAGACAAGCTCTCAAGGTGCTGCCCAGACTCCTCGTTCAGATTTTGCACTACTTTTAGAAGACAAAGACAGTGCAGAGAGCAGCTCCCCTACCACAGGTCACTTTTACTTTACACCAACACTGTTAGATACTGCACTGGTGGCTCTGCCTGAAGACTTGGAGATGTCCAGCTGGAAATCAAGCAAGCCATTCCTCCATGTGCTGGAGCTGCCGCTTGCTGTGTTCCAACAGATCCCTTGATTTCTATCAGGAGGGGTGACACCACCAAGTTTTCTAGCTTCTGAGGACTTTGGTTTCTGACTGCAGAGATCTAAGAGAAGCAGCTCATGGGAACATGTACAGGGCTCTGTTTTCAAGCGACTGTGTTCAGTTAAGGTGGGGCCCCCCAAGTTATTTTTAGCTCAGCACAAATAACCCAGCCGAAGGCGTGAAATCACTTCCTGAACTAGTCCTGAACTAGTACCAGGACCAAAATTTTAAAATGTAGGCAATTTAAGCTCTGATTGTACATTTATACAGCCTTACACCTTGGTTTGTGCTGGCTTTGGGAAGTTTGAGGACGGGCTGGTGATAGCGGTGGGAGGATCAGCAGGACGTGTTGCACGGGGCACGGCTGAGGTGAGCGATACCAACCGAGATCTCATTTTTCTCTCCAAATTCTAGGCTCAGTTTCTTCTCAGATCTGCTCTGCAGAGTTGCTGAACAACAACTCTTGACTTCAAGGAAGTACTCCAGTGCCTCAAAGGGCTGATGGCTCGCTGTTGCCAAATTAGAGCAAACAAGCCAATTTCCACGTCCCCCGGAACTGCAGGCACGTCGATAATCACTCAGGAGAAAGTTTAAGTGGAGCTGGGCCTTAGTACTAACAAAGCCAGGGCACGTCCTAGTTGGCACACCCAGATGGATGTTTACACTCACGCCCACCGTGGCGCCAGCCCCAATCTCCTTCCATTGCAATGACAGGCCTGACTTTGCAGGGCTTCCAAAGGCATAACACCTCCTGGCCCGCCGAGGAATTTCACTCCCAGAAGGCTCCGAGAACGTTTTCCTTAGGAATCTGGAGCTGAGAACTCCAGAGCAAGCGCTAGTTGCCATGTTTCAAGTAGGCAAAGTGAGACATCATCTACCATGAGCCACACACCATCTCTGTACCTCTGGAACAAAGGTACCGACATCAGTGGACTTCTTATGGACTCACTGGGGTCGCTTGTTAGCGAGACAAGGGGTAGCTTCTGAATTCCTCTTATTATATATCTCCAGGGTCTCCCTTTTAAACCTCTCCTGTGCAGCCCAAGGAAACAAAGTACCTTCTCCTCCAGGGACAGCTCAGCTGACTGCACAGCCAAAGGTAAAGCTACTGTGGACATTAAGAAGCCTCCAATGCTACCCCGTGTCTGCACTCAAATCTCCAAAAAGCCAAAAATCTCCGGCTCAAACTAATAGACACATCTGCCAACAACTTCTTTTAATTCTTTGGAACCCCTCTATAGATTATTTCATTGCCAAGAAAAAGAAGAGATATTTATGAGGGTGACTGGAAAGCCTTGAAATTCCAAGTCAGATCCTCAGCGGTGTAAACTGGAGCTGCTCCAGTGAGTCAATGGGACGCTGCCAATTTCCACAGGTTGAACCAGCTCTCTAGTTTTACCTGCCCAGCTCTCTAGCACCTACAGACAATTAAAGACAGCTTATTGAGGCACCCAGTGAATATTTGCCACTCTGTCCTCACATCATCTGGTTGAAAAAGAAATATAAGGGCGCAAATGCAGAAGTAAAACCAGACATTTGCTCCTACCTTGAACTCATAAGTCTCTGGTGCTGCAGCTTTAGCATGAGAATGGGAGCTGAAAGCTGGACCATTGGAGAACGCCTGCTGATACAGCATCAGGTAGCTCCCTCAAAGGCTGGGTCTGTCCTGTAAAACCAGGGAACCATAAAAAAATATCTTCAGTTTTTAATAAGGTTGTGAGCACTAAAGCCAGGTCAGACCAGGAGGTGTTTCAATACCAAAGCAACAGGAGCACGGGAGAGTTTTAAGGATGGAGAAAACATGTACTTGACATTCAGCAGGTGCTTAGGTTTATATGAAGCACAGCTCAGTGAATTCCCCAGCTTTCCTGTGCTGGGGTTCTCCACCAATAAAGTTTCCCCAGGTGGGTCTCATTCAGAATCAGGGCCTTATTTAACATCGGGGAGGTTCTTTTGACCTGTAAGTCTCCTGGTTTTCATGATGATGGAGACATCTGAGGGTGGTGAGACCCTGGCTAGCACAGGTTGCCCAGGGAAGCTGTGGATGCTCCATCCCTGGAGGTGTTCAAGGCCAGGCTGGATGGGGCCTTGAGCAACCTGGTCTAGTGGGAGGTGTCCCTGCCATGGCAGGGGGGTTGGAACTAGATGATCCTTGAGGTCCCTTCCAACCCAAACCATTCTATGATCTTTTTGAGAAGGTTAAGGCAACTTGTATTAAATAATGGTCTTTAGTCTGTGGAATTAAAAAGTATGTAGTGAATGGAAAACAGACATGCATTATGACAGCAAGCAACTGAGGACCTTCCTGAGGGTGTGCACCCAACACACCAGACCGTGGTTTTAGCAAACACACACGAGTAACTTTACTCATGGCAATAGTCCCCGTTCTCTCAAACTACTCACGCTGGTGAAGTGACTCCTACAACTGAGAGCACTGCAGGATCGGGCCCCGAGTACTCTACAGAGCATTTTAAAAAATTTAAATTTATCTAATCCCTTAAGAGAAATGTAAACCAGTCGACACCTCCTGGCATCCTGCGATTTTAAACGGGGAGTTTTGTCTGCACGAGGAACGATTCCTTTGTTAGATCGGAACACGCTGAATTTAATCTCGGAATGAATTTTTACGGCCACGACATAACCCACCCTCGAAAAGAAAGAGAGTTGATAATGGAAAGGCTGACACAACCTGAATTATAGAGCTATAAATGACAGCACTTTAATCATTTGATTAAAGTGACCCATCACTTCCAACAAAGGGGTGCTTGAGCCAAAGCTATTGCAGCAGGTGGAAGGATCCTCCAGTGACTCCAGAGGTCTTTGGATCTGGCCCAGATTCTTCACGGATTTCAACTATTTTATATTCATTTCACCCCTTATTCAGCCAGATATTTAACCACGTGCTACATATTTATTGTTTGTGTAACCCGGAGCTAATCTCCAGTTGCAGATTCGGGCTGGCTGGAACTCTTTTGCCAACCGGTGCTCGGATGAGCGAGTTTCAAGAGGCTCTGGCTGGAATTTTATTTCATCTTTTCCCCAGCTTGTTGGTGTTTCCCTGCTTTAATGCAGCCGGCACCTTTTGTTAACGGCACATTGACGCTGCAGCGCAGCGATTTTAATTGTGTGGATTTAAAAGGCAAAACAAAACAAACTTCTCTGGTTATTTGGGGTTTCGTTTTCATTTTTTTCATATTTGGGGAAGATGAAAAGACACAGGAAAAAAAAAGAAAAAGGAAGGTTGACAATGATTGGGTTTCAGGAAAAAAAAAATATTTTTGGCAATGAAATCAGAAAAAGCAGCAAGGTTTTTGAATAGTGAAGCTCGTGAACTAAGCTGGGGAAAACAAAAAAATGGAACCGAGCTCTGAAACTTTACCTTCCTTTAATTATACAGGTGACATTTCAGACATTGAATCTGATTTTTTTTGCATCTGCATATTGAAAACACCCTTTTAAAAATACTTTTTAAAAATAGCTGCTATAGAACATTTATTTAGTGAAAAGTAAATCTTATAAAAATTCAATTGCAAAGTAGTTAAGGTATTTGAATTTTTTTTTTTTTTTAAAGAAGAAGAATCCCAAGAAAGAAAGTATTTGATGGCTAATAATCTCATTTCAATATAATAGGACCTTTCTTTTGCAAGGAGCAAGACAGGTTAAAAGATATAATTATGACTTTGCAAACTCTCCCAAGTGCTACGAGATCATCTGACAGTTCTGATCCCGGGCTCAGCTCTCAAAGGGGAAAAGTCTTTGTCTAGTTAGAGAGTTAAAGAGACAGGATCCCTATTCCACCCTCTGCCTACATTGCAATTTAACTGTCAAAAAAATCCAAGCTGCAAAATTGTCTTATTCCAACACAGCGCAAGAAAAGAGAGAGAGGTTTGAGACTGACCTGTCAAAAGCACCCTGTTTAAAAATGTATAATATATTTTAAATATTTCTTTTTCCGGAGGTACTTAAAGGTTAAAGATGTGCCAAAGAAGTAGGATGGATTTTTTTTTCCCCCCTCCTTCACTAAAGCTTTTTAAAACAATTAAAAAAAAAAATCATTTCAAAATTAGGGATCATCAGTGTAAAAAATCCCCTGAAGATCAAAAGGAACACATTAGAATCACATTAATTCTGATTTAAAAAAAAAGAGAGAGAGAATAAATCCCCTTTTTCAATAGGAAGAGAAACTTCGAGGACATTTCAATAGTGTTTTCATTGTCAGAATTTACAAGAAGGTGGAGTGGAGTGTCTGGAAAAGCCGAAGACCAAGGCAAGCACCGAGCCAGGAGGGAAGAGAGAAGCAGCCGTTGACAGCCCGTCCTGGATATTCTTGGGCTCCTTAAAGCTTTGCTTTTTTTAAACGTTTCAAAATAGTGAAAGAAGCAGGGGAAAAAAATATCCTTCCCAAACAAAAGAAGCCCTTTCTTGACAGGGTGTTTCCAAGGAGCCACAAACAAACAAGTCCAAATCTTTTTTTTTCCCCCCAAATATAGATGGCAAACAGAGCGGGACACGACCAAAGGCTTTCACACGGTGCCCAGCGTTTGGCAGCACCCTGGGCACGGGGGGTTTGCAGCAGAGCAGATCCAACCTGTCGTACCCCCACAGCACCGCCCATGCCCGGCGTTGCCTCAACAGGATCAGGCCCCAGAGCGTGTTGGCAAAGCCAGCGGGAGCGTCGGGGCGGTGGCAACGCCGGAGCGGGTGTTTCTCTCAGAGGATGCAACGTGCTCCTCTAACAGCGAGCAGGGACCAGATTTCCCTGTTATTCATCTTACTGCAAGCCAGGAGTAAGCCCTTCATAAATCAGGAGTCAACTCCTAGGAGACAAGAGCTTCCCCACCTGACAGAAGCCACATGAGCACGTTCGGGTCCATTCATCCACCTCCATCAAGCCCCAGCAGACACCTCAACCAACCAGAGCAACGAAGAGAGCTCTCGCACCAGCAGCCTCTTTGGAGCAGCGGGGCTCATCCTCCAAGGGAGGTTTTCTTCCCTCCTAATCAGCAAATTGTAACCTGCTCCTTCCCATCTGTGGCTTGACGAATGGTCCTGCCGTACGTCTGGCGGGGGCACAGGCCAAGCTGTGTCACATCCGTGACATGCACCCAGCACGGGGGGAGAGCCAAGGGACACACAGAGCCACGGGAGAGAGATTTGTAGCTTTTGGACAAAAGGGTTGCAAAATAGTGTCCCTCTTTGGCATTTTAGATCTTTCCCATAAATGAGTCCTCTCCCAGATGCTTGGGTCCCAAACCCATCAAGAAAAATGGGAATCTCAGGGCTGGACCTTCTCACCAAAGGCTGACGGGGACAGGGATGAGCATGTCTTAAAGTCACAAGCTAAAAAAATCTCTCTAGGACTGAGAACCAAGGGACGCTACCTCAGTTCATAGACTCACAGAATCATTTTGGTTGGAAGAGACCTTTAAGATCAAGTCCAACAGTTAATCCAGCACTGCCAGGGCACCACTAAACCATGGCCCTCAGCACCACATCTCCACATTCCCTGAGTCATAGAAGGAGATCAAAATAGTCCTGACTGACAGACTTGCATTGCTTGGGCTGACACCATAGACTTTAAATATGCTTATTTATTTAGATTTATACGAGCACCAGGGCCATCGGCTCCAGGCATCCTTGGCACAGCCAACAGATACACCCTAAATGGCATCAGTACAATCCAAGATAATGACATCAACAAGACAAGTGGCATAAAAATCAACCTGCTCCCCCTCATTGCCCCCCCCACCAAATTTTCACCCTTCCCAGCCCTCTTTGCTCTGTCATTTCCAGGTTGGGGAGGGGAATAGTTGAGCTTTGCAGGAGCACTGAATGTCACCATCAGCCCCTGGGAGCTGCAGGACAGGGGCAGAGCAGCTTGTTGGGTATTGCTGCTTATCTGCAATATTTTTTATATCTATAAAAACTGGTAAATTGGGGTGTGACCAAACTAAAATGAAAAACAAAGACCAGGGACCTTGTTAAAGCATCCTTGAAAGTTGATTGGCACACCTCCTGCTGCTTTAGGAAGCGGGTCACCACCATCCTGTGCTTCCATAGGACCTGTTGGGTGACGAGGCTTCAAGTATTACTCATTAAAATTAAAGCCAAATGGGACTCCTGCCCTAGGAAACTCACCAAATTTCTGGTCTTAAAGGAATGATAAGCCCTTAGGATGCTGCTTTTTTGACTGTGCAAAATCAGGGTCAAGTCTGGGATAAGAGCTCCTCATTAAATAGCTCCAACCTCACTCCCCTTAGATCCAGAGGGAAGTTTTCCTCTAGAAGCAGGATCAGAATCCACCAGCAAGACAAAGGTGTGCTCGGGGCAGCCCAAATGGGTTACACTAGGGCAAAGAGCTCTTCAGGAGGTGTTCCTTTCATGTACGTTGCTCATAAAAAGACAAGGAAGCCTTCCCCACCCTTTCCATTAAGCTCTCTGCTCCCAACCATGGCTCAGTTTTGCCTCAGCCTTTCCAGGAATAAGCTGGTGATGAGGTTCCCCTGGTGTAACCAGAGGCAGGACCTGGGTCTCCTCGGTAAATACCTATGCTAAAGCTCCCATGATTCTGCCCATGTGTGAAGCAAAGCTCATCTGCTTTGCACATTTTCCTCTTAATCCAACCTGTTCTCCAGCTCCTCTTCCCTTGTTTGTGGTCGGGGGGGGGGAAGGAGTTGTGCCTTTGAGTTGGGGACAGGCTAGCTGCTTCCTTATGACAGCACCAAGAGGGCTGCAGGTGTCAGAGGGGAATTCCTGCAGCAAAAAGTCACAGACATAGTTCTGAGGAGACACGGATAGAGGGGAGCAAGACAGCGCAAGTGTCACCTGGTGAGAGACCAGTGGAGAGTGGCAAAGAGCCAGGGCACACACCGAGTCGACGTGTGTTAAGGCTGGAGCAGGAACAGACCCACAAAAGGGGAGAGGAAGCCAGCGGATGCAGCAAAACCCATGCTTGGGGTTCATCATTTTCACCTCCTCACTGTCCTTCCTACCGCTGCAGAAACCACCCTCACCTGAACACCCCCAAGGACCTGCTCCTGCCAGCACCCTCTTACTGGCCAGTTCAAACCAAAGGCCATGGATCACAGCCACAGCTCTGCCAGGACTGTCTCAGAGAGGGGACGTGCAGGTGCCATGAAGCTGGTGATGCTCCATGCAGCAGAGTGCGACCCGAGGGAAGCAGAGGACCTGTCCTCAGAGCCGTGTCTCGCCACCAAACGAGACAATTTCAGCTGAGCTGCCTTCAGGCTGGGACGGGCTCAGGCACCGTCCCCGCGCCGCAGTCGGTCCCCCCTCAGTGCACAGCACACGTTTCGGTTTGATTGATTTTGTAATTGCTCGTTTAATTGAACAGTTACAGCAACACTATCAGGAAAAGGTTTCAGGGCTGGGAAGGGGGGGTGGGAGGGGGTGGAAGGGGAATTGGAGCTGGGGAAAGAGCAAAATGGGTTTTTCCCCCCTTCCTCTTAAGGGGAAAACAGACAAGAAGAGGCAAGGAGACAAGCTTCCTTCAGCAGGCACCAAGGAGGAGGAGAGACAAAACAATAAATTATAAAAAGAGAAGAAGAAAAATGAGAAGTGGGTTGAAAAAGTGTGACAGGGCCAGAGGGTCCCGGGGACTGCTTAGCCTCTAACTGACATCCCCTTCCTGCTGGCTGCGAATGCCGGCACGAGGAAAATGGGCCAGAGAGAAGGAAAGCTGGGAAGATGTGTGAGCTGGAAGGCGGGGAACAAGCAGAAGATGCCTGTGTACCTAAATAAGAGGTGCATGAGAAACATGGAGAGAGGTACCAGCATCTCCGCAAAGAGCAGAGCGTGTGCATGCAGAAGGGATGTGCACGGGAAGGTCTGCACTGCAAGCAGAAGTAAGTGTAGTGTGTGCAGAATATCCGTGTGCAAGAGATAAACCTCCAGGGAACGGGAGAATGGACCAGTGGGTATGCACAGGAAAGCTGGGATGTGTGAGAGTGAAGGGACAGTGCACATATGTGATAGGAAAGCAAAAAAAATAGTGAGAGCTGGATGGACACCTCTGCAAAAGGAGATGAGGGAGAAGTGAGGACACATGCTGGTGGGGTTAGCAGTGAGCCTGCTCCTGGGTACGCTCTGCTGTCAGGCTGCAATAGGAGGTTGCCACTTCTGTGCAGATCTGGTGGCATGCTGCATTTCAGGAGCGCTACCTCCAACGTGCCTGTGAACATCTTGGAGCATTTCTGCCTCCACCCTGCACCCTCCCCAGGTGGGCTTCCCAAAGAGCTGAGCAGCCTTGAGTTCTTGGCATTGTGGGTGTCTGCATCGCTTCTCACGGCATGTTTGTGTGCACCCGTGTCAAGGGGTGGGCATGGACACACGTGTAAACCCACCACATGCCCATGTGAGTGGTGGGCACAGCACATCTGTGGGTCCAGATGTGGCAGAGCCGCTGTGTGCCCCTCTGTGGTACGTGGGTGTGCGTTGGGTGCATGTCAGGAAAAGGACAGGAGAATCCAGACAGGGTCAGGGGGGAAGGTGCACACAGAGGCCATGGTGCAGCTCCACAGCAAAGGAGATCGGGTTTCAGGAGAGCCTGGAGCTAGGGCTGGAGGGGGACAGGAGGTGGGCTTTGCTGCCTGCATTCCCTGGCAGCCAGCACAAGGCAGGTTTAAAGAATATCCTTCCATTTAGGAGTTTGTTTATTATTCTTAACTAAGCAGCTCAGACAGGCAAGCCGGCAGCACCATAGCCACACTGACTTCCCAGGAAGGCAGGGAAGGGAGGGACAGGAAGGCACGTTTCCAGACTAGGGGACAAAGGGATTTATGTACCGCCGGGCTAGAGAAGGGGGCAAAGCCTCTTTGCCAACTATTTAGAAAGTGTTGAAGACATTTCGCTTTGGGATGGCAGAGTGGAGTCTGGGTGGGGCGCAGCTGGAGTATGGCAAACAGGGTCATAGCTGGCTCGCTGGTCCAAAACCCAGCAGCATCTTTGGGTTGGCTGCTTCTTGTAACACTTAAAAACTTCAGACCTTTGTCTGATACTCCTCAGAACCAGGAGCAGAGACTCAGCTATGTGTTCTCTAGGGAGGAGGGAGAAGAGATCACTTCTCTCACTTGCTAAAATCCACTTATTCCATCAGGAGTCAAGCCCACCAGACTATTTGTGGTAATAGAAAATCCCTCACCTTGCATGTGTGTCCATACCAGGGAGTCAATGTACATCTCCCAGCTCTTGTTTTATCTTGTCTGGCTCATCTCACAAGTTTTCAACTCCTGCAGCAATGACCAAGAACACAGCAACCTAGATAGAAAGGAGAGAAGGTATTGGTGTGCAATCCCCACAGGGACAGACCCCAGATACCTGTGGGCTCCCTTGAAGCTTGGGTGATGGAGAAGGGAAAAGTTCTGCACATCTACACAAAAACACATGAGTGTTTTCCCAAATACTGCTTGTGCTCAGCTAAACATCGTCCATGTGTGCAAAGACATAGAGCAGCATTCTTCCACCAGCACCTTCCACATCTCTGGACTCCAGTGCTGCAGAAGCAGGTGATGGGGCACCCACCTGCAGCGTGAGCACCCACCAAACCTCCCCACATGAAAGCAAACAGGAGGGTTGTTGTCCTTGCAGCTCAGGGGACAGGACAGCGAAGGAAGGACTGCCTTTGCCATTTGCTGAGTGCCCGTGTGTGCGCTCACACTGTCACGAACATGAGGTCGAGGAAGGTCGTTTAGTTCAACGGTATAAATCAAGGAGGAAAGTAGAGTGGAAAGGCTGTGAATACTCGGGAGATCTCAGAAGTGGGGGAGCAGAGGAAGGGCTAATGAGACCGAGAATGCCACACGCAGAAAATAAGGGTGAATGAAAGCAGCCAAACGGTGGCAGCCAAAACAGAAGGCAGGAAAGCCTGGCCTCAGGTCCTTTATCCCGCGCTATAACCAACGCTTCGTGTTAACTCCCAGGATTACTCTGCCAGAGCAGGCAGAGAGGCTCCACACCCTCCACGTCCCAACCCGCTGACAGGAAACCTTTCGCTGGAAACTTGCTCGCATTCAGTGCAAAATGTCTCACTTCTGTTAGCAATTTGTTCCCCATCACAAGCATTCCTGGGAGCAGCTTGGCGGGGGCAGGAAGCGGGCCAGGAGGGCTGTGTGCGGGGTGCTTCCACCTGGCAACCTGCTTAATCACACAGCGGAGCAGGCAGCCGGCCTTTCACCACCTCTCCCTTTCCTCCATGGCCCTCATCCCACCTTTCACCACCTCCCCTTCCATTGCTCTCCTTTCTCCTCCCTTTTGCCAGCCTCCTCCATCCCCTTCCCCACTTCCCCTCTTCTTTCATCCCTTTATTTTCCCGCTGCTCTGTGCTCTGAGCACATTTGGACCTTCCTCTCTCCCCTCCCAGAGCCATCACACCTGCACCCGCTGCACTCTCGGATACGCGGGAGCTCAGCCCTTGCTCCTTGGGCTTGCTCTGAGCCTCCAAAGTGCTTCTTGTGATCAGGCTTCCCCCGGCACTCTCTGGACAGAAGTCTCCCTCTTCCCTTCCCCCTTCTCTTTCTCTCCCTCACATAATATTTTCCATATGAAGAAGCCTTCCTGAAGCCGCACACTGCCCTCTCGGCGAGTCTTAGGCGGGTTAGAGGAGACCCTGGGAGCCTTTAATCCTCTCTCTCTCTCGCGCTTGCTTTCATCCTCAGCCACAGCTGGACGCCCCATTGATGTGGAACAGACCAAACACCAGGCCTCTCGCTAAGCTGCTGCTGTGGGGCCTCTTCTGCTTTAGAGCCGAGCCCGTGGCCCATGTCCTGTGCACAGAGTCCTGGTCCCATGTGCCCAGCAGCCCCCGCACTCACATGACCAGTGCCCCCAGCTCTGCCTCCCCCCAGCCATGCTCCTGCTCCCACTGCTCTCTAAAGCTACTGGTTCCCTGAGCCATCTTCTACCACCTTCTTCTAAGACAAGCCTCCACTTTCTCCCTTATCCCAGCATCCTCCTCAGGATTATTTAGCATCAATTCCTCACTGCTTCACATCCCTACAAGGCATCAGGCCAGGACTGGTTTGTGTTGCTCTGCTGAAGAAGCGATGGGTGGTGATGCCCCCAAGAAATGCCCAGCATACGCCATCATCTGATGGATAATGTCTTAAGACCATAGCCTGCTTTGCAGCTTTGGGAAGAAAGGTCCTTGGCTGTCTGTTCAAGATCTCTGGAGGCACACTGCAGGGTGAGGCAAGGGTCTACAGCTTCTCTGAAAACTTTGCAGCATGTTCAGGGTGGCCTCACATGGGCACCTGCCTCCCAGAGCCAGGGGAAACAGAGGAGTGACAAACAGCCATGCCTGGGCACCCCGGGCTCTGGTCACTGCACAGTCCATAGAATCAGTTTAGTTGGAAGAGACCTTTAAGATCATTGAGTCTAACCATTAACCCAGCACTGCCAGGGCACCACTAACCCATGGCCCTCAGCACCACATCTCCACAGCTTGGAAACCCTTCCAGGGATGGGGACTCCACCACTGCCCTGCCCAGCCTGGCACAGCCCTTCACAGCCCTTGCCAGCCAGAAATTGTTCCTCATGGCCAACCTAAACCTTCCCCAGCACAACTTGGCTCCTCTTGTCCTGTCACTTGTTCCCTGGGAGAAAAGCCCGATCCCACCTGGCTCCAACCTCCTTTCAGGGAGTTGTGCAGAGCCAGAAGGTCTCCCCTGAGCCTCCTTTTCTCCAGGCTCAACACCCCCAGGTCCCTCAGCCGCTCCTCACCACACTTGCGCCCTAGACCAGCCCAGGAGCTGAGCAGCACATTTCCTTCCCACGCAGAACACGGGGAACACCGAAGGCACCACCAAGACCAGCGCGTCCCGCGGGTGCCCCGGCCCATTCCCGATCCTCCTCTGCCCTCTAGTGGCCTCGCCCCGGGGCCAGCCCGGCCCTGGCGCGGCTCTGCCCGGGCTCCCCGCAGCGCTCTGCCAGGGCCAAGGCTCGGGGCAGGGGGACCTAGAGCTGGGAAGTCTCTGTGCGGCCACTGACACTCTAAAGAGGTGTCCAATCCCAGAGTCCCGGCATGGTGGGGTTGGAGATCATCTGGTCCAACCCCCCTGCTCCAGCAGCTCACCCAGAGCAGGGGGCCCAGGATTGTGTCCAGGCACCTTTGGAATCTCTCCAGAGAAGGAGACTCCACAACCTCTCTGGGCAGCCTGGGCCAGGCTCCCACACCCTCACACCAAACAACTTTCTCCTCCTGCTCCCATGGAACCTCCTGGGTTCCAGTTGGTGCCCGTTGCCCCTTGTCCTGTCACTGGGCACTACTGACAATAGTCTGGCCCCATCCTCTTGCCCCCCATGGGCCCTTGAGCTCTTGATCAGCATTGATCAGATCCCCTCTGAGGCTTCTCTTCTCCAGCTCAGCAGCCCCAGGGCTCTCAGCCTTTCCTCAGCACAGAAATGCTCCAGACCTCTCAGCATGTTCACAGCCTCCACTAAACTCTCTCCAGTAGTTCCTTGTCTGTCTTAAACTAATCCTAAAAAGTTTCTGCAGGTTTCACAGAAATGTGAGCAAATCAATGTCAAGCAAGAATTTCTATAGAAGGCAACAGAGAAGCGTATGGTTGCATCCTTGACTGATGAAAAGCTCAAAAGAGAAGGGGAAAAAATTATTCTGAAGCCCTCAGAAACACAAGCTTGGAGAGAAAATTAAAAGACTTGGGGTTGGTTAGTCTGGAGTGCAAAGACTGAGGGGAGGCACAGGAGGAGTCACTGCACAAAGCAGGAGAAGGGGAACAACCTGCTCTGGAGTTCACAGGGGATACAAAAGGGAGTGAGGTGTTTAAACAGCAAGAGGCAGATGTTAGTCTGCAAATATGGATGGTGCAGCACGTGGAATAGTTCACCAGGAGAATGCTGCCACCTAAACTAGTTAAACTTTAGAAATGACATCAAAAGAGCTGATCCTATTGCATGTCACCGGGCTAGATTAAGTGACCTCCTGAGATAACATTCATCTTATTTTCTGTGATACTATAATTAAAAGCCGTATTGATCCTCTGCCAGAGATGCAGCAAAAGGACCAACTTCATTACTTCCTTGCTGCTCCTTAGTGACCAACATGCTGAGTCCTGGACAGACATCTCCATCACCTGTCCTGCCCCAAAGAGCTTCTCTCCTCAAAGACAGGACCTCCAAAGGACACGGTGACTGCAGGTGCTGTGGGATGGGACAAGGCCTTGCGATGCAGCAACAGCTCTTGGCTCGGTTTGTAGGCAACCGGTTGCAGAAACTGAACTAATTGGAGACTCTTGGGATTTGTTTGTAAGAGAACAAGCGCGTTCCCCCTTCTTGTTAGCGAGCATCGAGTGCCTGATGAGAGAGGGATTTGGGGACAAGACAATGCGAAGATATCTAGCACAAAATGATTAGCCAGAATGTATTGTTAATAAGCTGCTTATTCATATAATTGGAAGTTATTTGCAGCCGGGGTGTCAGTACAGTCTTTCTGCAGCGCTCTGATGGAGCGAGGCAGGTAGGTACCGGCCCCGGGGAGACCACTCTAGGCACGTCTGCTGGCACAGTGGAAGCAGAGCAACTTATGCCTTTATACTTCTTTACTGTCATCACCTTGAAGGGTAGAAAAGGGCACAGGGATCTGCCAAGCCTCACTGAGCAGGGGCATGGTTCCCAGTACGGCAAGCACAAGGTGTCTGGGGAGCAGGGTGCAAGGACAGGTCTTCTCCGCTATACTTGCAACAGCTGGAATGAGAGCAAGGCTAAGAGAGCATGGAGTCAAGGCAAAGAAGACCTGCCATGGCTTGTGCTTCCCAAAGAAGGGAGAAGATCCATGAGCAAGTCCACTCCAGAGCTGTGACAGCCATCGCTAAAGGCAGACCTTGGTTGTGGCTTGATGATTGAACTAGAGGTTTCCGCAGGTGGCTTTGCTCACCTTGAGGAGAGCTGGCTTTGTGCTGCTTTCCAGGAGGCAGAGTTCCTCAGGAAGGCCAAGGGAAAGGAAGGGATAAGCTACAGAGGCCATTCCCTCTTAGCTCCGCTCAGCGGGTGCACCAACATCAGGTTGTGGCATTGCACCACCCAGGTCTTTCTCCTTCCCTCACCTCCATCGTGGTTGAACCCAGGCCTGTGAAGCACCCAGGTTCAGAATCAGCCATGTGGAAGTTGATGTGTCTCCAAAACCAGGAATGTTTCTCCATTCTTCTGAGACCAAGGGCTGGCTGATTTTAGTGACCTTGCTAGTAGGAGAGTCAAGGGGTCTTTCAGGGCCAACACTGAAAGCGTAGCAAGGTGAAGTGTGGCTTCTGTTGATGCAATGGGGAGAAGAAAACAGCTTCTCCTTGAATTCTGCCTAATGCATCTGTGTCTTCTGAACGGGCCAAGCTCTGTTGATATGGACAATTCATTAGTTAAGTATGAATTTAGTTGCAAAACAGCAGTGACAAATTTCTGTGCCAAGTGACAAGCCACAAAACTCAGCCACATCCTCCAGCAGTACCAGTGTGGGGCAGGAGGGTACAGAGAGAAAACATCAAGTTCTCTGACCTGCCTTCAGTGTTGCCCTTTCTCTTGGCTCCAAGACAGGCACAGAGCCAAGATTCCTCCTGCTGCTGCTCTTCTGTTTTTCAGATAAAGAAGGGGTGAGGTGGTCCAAGAAGCAAGGGGAGCTCCAGTACATGTCTAAGGTCCTGTACAACACATGATATTCCAGCCTTAGAGGATGCATTTACTGAACGTTTCTACCACCAAAGCAAGTTTGTTTTCAGACAGAAGGGGTTTTTTTCGTACTGCTGAAAGGAAATGAGCCAGCTCCTGTTCCTGCTACCTGGAGCCTTTGGCTTCTCCAGGACCATAAGCCAAGTCACTCTGGGCACAGTTTCCTCCTCCAAACCAAGTGTAAGTGTCATGCAAACAAGTCCCCTGGCACCACCTGGCCCAGCTCCACCACTCCCTGAAAGGACCCTGTGGTCACTGGTTTAAGGGACAACTGTCCCAGCAGTGACTCCTCCTCTGCATGTGCAATATTTAATATCACAGCTACGTAAGGACAGGCTAAATCTGAGCGAATCAAGATAGGAAGGTCTTAAAGCATTTGTTTTGTGGCTGTTAAATATCTCTTAGGAGTTGATGGTGAAGATGCAGAATCCTGGCTGCTGAGGCTCACGGGACCAAGCACCCAGAGCACCACACCTTGGAGTGCAGCACAAAGCAACTTTGAAGGGAAGGATCCCTCTGAGAGCCTCTCTCAAGGAAAAGGAGAGTCTCTGGGAGGCAGCGAGGAAGCAGATGCACATAAAAGAGTTGCTAGTAATTTTGGAACTGAGATCATCCAACTGACAGCAGCGTGATGCTATTTCAGCAGCCCCAGGAACGACGAGCACAGATTTGCTATTACACGGGCCTGACAGAGTCTTGTATTTCCTTACCAAACCTTTTATAGCCTCGGTCTTTTGAAGCTGCCGCAGAGCCAGCTCAGGCCTGTTAACTATTCCATAGAGGGAACATAATTCCATAGATATTGTGCTCACTGTATCTCTAGACAGAGAGCTTGAATAGGTATGAAAAGATCTGTTCCTGAGCACAGTCCTAAGCTGTAACCAAAGCTGGAGAATCTCCTCATCTTTTGACGGCCACAGTTTCCTGCCTGATCTCTCCCTTTCTCTCGAATACACCCGCTGAACCCACCAGCCATCACAAGAACTTGTGCAGAGCTACAGTGGAGCTGGCACCGAGCCTCACTGAACGATTTCTTCATTATTTAATGGCCTGTTTCTGACTCATGCTCAAGCAGGAGCAACTAAAACCAAGAAATCCCCCAACGCCACAACACAAAAGAGCAGTTTCTAGGCCAGATCTTCACAGATAGCAACTTTTGGTTGAGGAAAAACGATACTATAGCAAATTCATGCTTTTTAATCCCAAAATACACTTGCTTTCTGTGGTGCTTTATCTTGCACAACTCGTGTCACCACACAGGACACGGATTGACCCACACCACAAGACGAACTGCAGAACTGGCTCCTGCAAACATGCTGCTCTCTTACACTCCTCTTCCCCCACCCTCGTTCTGTCTTATTTACAGCAAGGTTTGTACTGAGAAACAAGGAGAAAACACAAAAATAACAGCTACAAAAACAATCCATATGACAAATAACTGTGAAACCTGGTGGAAACAGACACTCCCCAGACTCCCCTTCTCCCCAAGCTTTTGTTTGCTAGATCACACACACTCCCCAGACTGAAAATTCAAACAAAATGCTATTAAGATCTGTTACATTAGCCTCCATTTCTGTGTAAAAAAAGGACATTATTTTTAAAGCTTACCTCAGCTCGATGTTCTTTCAAATATTTTTGCAAGAAGCTTTTTTTTTTTTCTCCCCAAACCCACAACCTGAGATAAGACAGCCAAAGAATTTCCTCAGCAACCCCCAACTCCCTAGATCCTTCTCCCTAGATCCTTCCACAAAGCCTGGAAAATGGAGTCGCTTCCTCTACCACAGGTTTTTATACTAACTCGTTTGAGGTTGGGCTGAGGCAGCTCAGCTGTGAACACTGATGAGCTTCTCCCAGCTCTGCTGCCATGGTGGTAACAGGAAAGCAGAGATGGGGTGTTTATATCTTCAAACTGCTACTAGACCTACATCCAGCAGCTTCTTCCTGTCAGAACCTGGGGTGCTTTATCCCATAGTGGATCTGTCTCTCACAGCAGATGTGTCATAGTGGCTCTGTGGTTCTTACGTTCTGCAGTGGCCCAATCCCACCCTGCTCTGGAGCTGAAGAGTCTCTCTGTTGTATGTCCCTGTGATGCCCAAAGCAACAACGCTACAAGGGAAGCCTGGTGCTGAAGGAAAAAGAAAGATAAATGTGGTATCTTGCACCGATTACCACCTATCAGCACCTCAGAACAAGGCTCACTCTGAGAGAAGCACCACATTCGATGACCCCAGAAGGGGACAATCACTGTCACCACGCAGAAGCTGCAAGTTGAAGATTCAGGAGTGTTGCACATCGTACGTGTTCTCATTTTTCCCCAAATAATTGAGATTAAGCGGTCTGTTTCCACAAGCGAGGATTTCTTTTGCAGGAAAATGTGGGGCATTTGGTAGGTGCCTCCTTTTCTCTGCTTACCTTTTCAGAGCTTTGTGATACTGGGGAATAGCCAGAGTAGGTCAGACCAAAGGTCTCCTACACCGGCTGAAGCAGATAATTAGGAAGGAGTATAAAAAGAGTAGCACAGAGAAAGAGCTCTCCAGGATACTCTCCCAGCCTCCAGTGGTTTTCTGTTTGGCTCGAAGAGCAATGGCGAAATTCTTTTTTCTCTTTAATTCATCTACTCCCTCTGCTGACACACGAAAACTTCTGGTACACGAACATCCCGTGGCAGTGAGCTCCACACGCGTGGAGAATTGCCTTTTCTCCTCTCCCCACAGACAGGGAATTGCTGCTCCCGTTCTCTCTCTCCTTGCTATGCCTGATTTTATAAACTCTTGTAGTATCACCCCCGTCACTTCCTTTCCAGCTAAAAAGCTGCTTTAGTAATTTCTTGCACGTAGGTGCCTCAGATCTTTCTCTGTCTTGGCTGTTTCTCTCTGATCACCGACTCAGCTGATGAATTCAGAGCAAAAACTTCCGATATTTCTGTTACAAAAAGCTCTGCTCTGCTTAGGGATATGATTGTTTTATTCTAAACTTGCTTCAGAAGAACAGAATATTTTGGACATTATTTTATTTAGCATCCCAGTTCAATTTGACCCCCGTGTAGCTAAAGCGCCTGTGGATCGGGTTGCAATATTGTGCGTGTTCTCATTGCAGGAGACCGATGGAATTGGACATTTTGTGTGGACCTTACTAAGCAGTTGGACCTTTTCCAGAAGGCCAAGGATGTGCAGCTGGGGAGATGCAGTCTCTCTGCTGCGTGCCCACACAACAGGCAAGAGTATAAGGTGCAAGATGACAATTGGGAGAGTGTTGTCTGGGCAGCGCAGAAAAGACGAGCAGCCAGTGGGAGAATAACACCGGGAATGGAAGATACACCATAAATGCAGATGCTCAGAGCAGAGTTCTCAGCATTAGATCTTCGCTATACAAAAAAAAAGCAGACAGGCTGGAAAGGGTCCAGAGAAGAGCCTTCTGATGATCGGGGGACTAGAAGACCTGCTGTATGAAGAAAGGCTGAGAAATCTGGGCTTGTTCAGCCTCGAGAAGAGAAGGCTTAGGGGAGACCTTATCACCATGTACCAGTACTTGAAGGGTGGCTACCAAGAAGAAGGGGAGTCCCTTTTTACAAGAAGTCACATGGGAAAAACCAAGGGGGAATGGCTGCAAGTTACTCCTAGAGAGATTCCAAATGGAGTCCAGAGGAAGGTTCTGCACAGTGAGAGCAATTAAGCATCGGAATAGTCTCCCAAGGGAAGTGGTGGATTCCCCTACACTGGACAGTTTTAAGACTCAGCTTGACAGGGTCCTGGGCCACCTCACTTAAACGATATTTTTTTACCTTGAAAGGTTGGACTAGATGATCCTTGAGGTTCCTTCCAACCTGGCTTTCTATGATTCTATGACTCATGATGGAAAAGCTCCCAGTACAAGACACTGGAGAGTACCGGTATGCTCTTTAGAATGACTCTTGCCTCTTCAAATAAAGGAAATTAAGCTGGCTGTTTTCATGGGTGAGTGTCTCTTTTTTTTCAACTTGGAGAAACTCCTTCCTCTTCATTTCCCTTGCAGAAGAATTCACTTCCCAGGCCTGCTGCCCCACCTGCTCCACACACTCTCTGCTCTCTGTACTCTGCAGTTCATTTTACCTACTAGGCTGCTCCGGATCCCCAGTTCCCTCACCCTGTCATCTCCAGTTCCTCAGTCCTACAGGGGAACCAAAGGGACATGCAGAGCCAGGAAGTTGTGGTTAGTTGACCAACTTCACAGGGAGCCCAGAGGCAGTTCTGCCAGGAGCTGCTTTCCAGGGATTATTTCAGTATTTGCATTGTTTCCCCTGTCCTTAAAATCACTTCAGTCTTGCCAGTGGGGACATTACTGTGTGATGGGGCTCTGGAGCCAATGGCCAGGCGAGAGCAGCAAAGGGCTTCTGCCGTCAGGGCGGGCTGAGCTCTGCTCTCAGCCGCTTCCCCAAACGCACCCTGGCATTAGTATCAGTCTTGTTGCAAAATGTGGTGAAGGATTTCCGTAGGAAAGCAAGACCTCAGGCACTTCCTCCGGCAGTGTCATTGTGATGGGGGAGAGCTCACAAAGCAGACGCTTTTGAACGGGACCCGTTGGGCAGCCCCCAGCAATGCCCCTTCCCCAGGCTTGAGGATGGCCATGGAGCTGAGAGTCCTTCTCCTGCTGCCGCTCTGCTTCCCAGGTAAGAGAAGGTCTGGGCATGCCTCAGAATTCCCAGGCACTGGGACACCCTGTCCCACCTCCTGCTGCCCGGGGAGCTCCACAGGCAGGGGGAATGCAACACCAGCATGACTCTGAGCTGGGCAGCTTGCCGCAGGAGCGGGGAGGGAAGGGGCAGCCCTAGTTCCCACCATCGCTCCACTTACACCTGAAGGTCCAACACCTCTAGTACCCACGTCTGTGGCTTTTAAATCAAAGATACCAGAGTTTAAATCACAGTTGCAGTCCCAGCTCAGATCTCAGCACTGTCCACCAGAAATCAACTTCCCCATTTCCGAGCAGGTGAATTTAGCGGCAGGAACAGGTCTTGGTTTTCAGAGCTCCTCCAGCCACAAGTGCCCATGGGGGAAGGTCGGAGGCAGAGTTTCTCCATTCCGTTGGGAGGCTGTGGAGAGCCCTGCACCAGCTCCCTTCTCCCTCCCCACGTTTGATATTTACAGGTCTCCAGGCCCAAACACCCAATGCTGAGGAGAGGCGGTGGGAAGGAAGCACTCTGTAAGACAGGCGTCAATACACACAGGCTAACCAGGCTCCGACAGCCTGGTGCCGCTTGATAGATGGACAATGGAAGTCCTTATTGGAGGTATTCCCCAGTCAGCACCCTCTGACAAACAGAGACTCATGGGGGAAAATTACAGTAGAGAACAACTACCTGCATAAGACTATGTCCATCGTCATGACTGGCCTCCTGGCAGAGGACTCGGGCACATACTCCTGTGCTTACCGTTCCCGCAGATACAATTATGAGTACGTTCCACTAAAGACGATCTCACTGAATGTTTTCATGGGTAAGTACCTTTTTCCCCACACAAACTCAAGGCTTGTCAGAAAGAAACATCCTTCCTTCCCCCACTCTGTCCCCCCTCTCCCACACAGCTAAGTGGCTTCCCCAGACACTCGCAGCCCCCCCCACCCTCCCCATGCTCGCTCGCTGCCATCCCCGCTCACAGGAGAGCCCCATGGACCTGGCTCAGCCCTTGGCTGTCAAAGACTATTAAGACCTTCACGTTTGGTTGCCAAGGGGACAGCCTTTAGACCCATATTTTAAAGATCTGTGACTTCTAGTGGCCCTGCAGGCTCTCGGCTCCCTCTCGTCCTGCCCTACCTCACTGCTGCCCTGACCGATGGGCTGTCCACGAGGGAGTTGGCCCAGGACAAAGTTTGGCCCAGGCCCCCAGCTCAGGCCAGGAGGCCAACGCTCATGTGCCCACCACTCACGGGGCACTGCCCACATGTGCTGTTTTGCAGAGCTGCACAGGTGGGAGCTGGAGAATGTCTCGGTGCAGTGCAAATACAGCAAGTGGGAGGAACGCGTTTCTACAAAAGCCTGGTGTCGAAGAGGTCCGGCTGGGTGCAGAATCTGGTTGCAGACAAATCAGTCTGCAACACGGTTTAACAACAAAGCCGTGGAAGACAGAGTCACAATCCAGGATAACACCCAGCAAGGGATCTTCACCATCAGCATGAAGAAGCTGCAGGCCCGGGACACTGGCACGTACTGGTGTGCACTCCACAAAGACACTGAAACCACTCGGCTAACAGAGGTCAGGCTCGCTGTGTCCAAGAGTGAGTATCCACTGGCAGCCAAGTGTGGATGTTGGCAGATTTCAGCCCCACCTCCCCTGTTAGTTCTCCCTCCTGCCCTGTGCCACACCTCTCTGGAGGACACAGCGGCAGCTGCCCCTTGGATCTGTGGAGCCAAAGCTC
Organism: Eurystomus gularis; assembly: GCA_013400335.1. Classification (NCBI taxonomy): domain Eukaryota; kingdom Metazoa; phylum Chordata; class Aves; order Coraciiformes; family Coraciidae; genus Eurystomus; species Eurystomus gularis. Next base: position 99,152 of record VZZY01012927.1, on the reverse strand, counting down.
AGGCCTGGCCCTTCATGCTCTGTCTGCTCCCAGCAGAGACTCAGGGAAGCTTCCCATGAGCTCCCACAAATGGGGCCACTCTTCAACAACTGCTTCCTACAGGGCTGATCCAGTAGCTCCAGGAGAAGGTTCTCCAGCTCAGCACTTGGCTGGTCCATGCTGGGCATTGCTGGAGACCTCCTCCACTGCCAGGCATTGCCCAGGCAAGGGCATGGGTGAGCATGTGAGCATACAGTCCCTGGGGAACCAGAGGATGGGGAGAGGACCCACCCCATCTGTGTCTCACCTCTGCACGAGTACTCTGGATCCAGTCCCCTTCTGCTCTTTGTGTCTGAAGGTAGAAGAAGATCCAGGGAGCATTCAGCCCACAGCATGTATTCCAGCATTGGGAAGGGGTGTCACTGTACCTGCTTTGGGATCTCACCAAACATGTTGGGTGTCTTCCAGGGACCCAACAATACACAGCCAAGGAGTCAAGCAACATCTCTGTCCAGTGTCAGTACGACCCCCATGACTATGGAGCTGTGGTCAAAGCCTGGTGCAAAGAAGGGGCTAAGAAACCATGTGCCGTACTGATCGACACGAATAAGTCCTCAGAGGACCACAGGACAACTGAGCAAGACAGAATGACGATCCAGGATGACAGTAAGCAGGGGGTTGTCACTGTCACCATGTGGAAGCTGCAGGCAGAGGATGCGGGCGTGTACTGGTGTGCGCTTTCTGAAGACGGTCAGCTTTCCCGAATGATGGAGGTTACGCTCCATATTCCCGAGGGTGAGTGTTGACCTGCAGGGAAACGTGATTATTTGTAGAACCCAGACTCACTTTCCTACTCCCTCCCTCTGGTCTCTGCATTGCCCAGCTTACACCACCTCCCTGTTACAGCTGGACGTGTTTGCCTGCCCAAACCCTACATCATTGCACCTTCTCACACCAACCACGCCACGGGACAGCAGCAGGGATCAGAACGGAACCACACGCGTGGGCTGTCTTGCTTCTCTTGTACCCGAGAGCAGCTTCAGTCGTCTTCAGAGGGGTTTCTGTCACTCTTTCTCATGATAGCTGTTCTGCCCCTTTATAGCAACTCATCCCTTGGCTTTCAAAGACTAAGACCTTCACGTTTGGTTGCCAAGGGGACAACCTTTACACCCGTATTTTAAAGACATGATGTGACTTCTAGGTTTTGTTTCAGCATGATGTTTTTCATGGTAAGGGATAACATTTAGGCACCGGATTGTGGCAGCCCAGCACCGTGCTTCAGCCCGTGTTTCAGGAACGTGGCAGAGCAGCACTGAAGGGCTCTGGCAATCCTGAAGATGAGGGGATGGCAAAATTCTGTAGGAGAAACTCCTAACGCAAGAGTTTGAATGTCATCTCTAGGCAAGCAGCAGGCTCCTGCACACACGACCTGCCCTGAGCACGGAAACAGTCCGGGAAGTGATTCTTACAGCCGGGTTTTTCCCAGGCAATGCTCTTTGCTCAGTTCTCACAAGCCTCTCTCTGCTTAAGCAGAGTCATGAAATGCTTCATGGCTACCTGAAGATCTCTGCCACGGAGCGTACCTGCTTGCACCTCCTTCTGCCACACACTGGGTGGCTGCAGACAGAGCAGGGCTCCTGCTGAGCTCCTTGCCTCTCCATCCCACACTTTGATCCTTACAGGTTACAGCCCGGGGAGCTTGTCTGGGCTGGGTGTCCCGGTGGGACTGGATTTTTATCCCTGGTAGCAATGGCAGGGAAGTTTAGCTGGTACATGCAAAGCAGCCCTGTAGTGATTCTTCTTCTCTTCATGTTTGTGCAGCATTGACTAGAACAACTTTGTCAGGTACTGCAAGCACCAGCCAAGCAACTCCTGGCAACACGACAGCACTGAGGTAAGAGCTAAAGAAAGGCTCTGAGCTTGAACACAGACAAGAGTTATTAATGTCTTGTCCACAGTACACCCATCTTCCTGCGGCAGGAGGTCTCTGGTCATTCTGAAGACCCCGGCTTGCAGAGGAATTAGATATGACAGGAGTCCTTCCCCAGGATGGCCTCTGCTCTTCCAGTGCCTGCCCACAGTGTAATTACAAAGGAAGCAGCAGCTTGATAAAACCAAGTCACGGCTTTCTGGAATGTAGATGCCTATCTACTTTTTAATCCGTGTCTCTTTGAGCTGTGCTCTTTGCAGCAAGAGAAACTCCCAGATTCTGCCCCGGAGCCTTTCTGTCTCGACTTTGCTCACTCCTGTCCATGAATATTTAACGATGAAATAGTCCTTGGCTGCTATTTTATCCTTCTGTTTACCAGGCCGTTAAATGTAAAGGATTTTCTTCCCCTTTGGACATCTGCTTTCATCAACGCTAGAGCAGCACCTAAGAGTACAATGGCACATCAGCTCCAGTGCTCCGGGTGCAGCCAAGCACAGGAGGAAAAGGCAGTGCCTGCTCTGGAGAGCCTGGAATTGTGCTCTTTGAAGAGTGGCTTGTCTTTAAAGCCCAGAGAGTAGTTCAGGAAAAGCTCAGAAGGCCCAGCTAGGCAGAAAGATCAAGATAGCATTGCTGCAGGAGAACCAGACCCTCCTTCCAAGTGCATAAAACCATTCCTGTCCCTCTTTTTGGTCACTGGTAATGGGCTGCGCCAGAATTGTGCTGTGCTACCATCTAACACTGGTAACTCCTTTGCTCTTCCTGGCTTCAGCTCAAATGTAAACACCTTCATCCTCTTCTCTGGGGTCCTGGGCATCCTGTTCATCCTGGCACTCACCAGCTCGATAATTCTGTATGTCAAGTGGCGCAAGCAGCTGAAGAAAAGAGGTATGTGGAGACTGGCGATGCCTCGTGTTCTAGTCTGTACTAAACAGGGCCTTCTCTGGCCATCACTTCTCCTCTCCAGGCGAGTTTATTCCCAACTCACGGCACCCTGGAGAAGATAAGGCAGGTGCAGCCTGGGAAGCCTCAAGGCAGGCTCCTTGCTCTCACAATAAGCCAAACTCGTGGTCCTCCAGACTCTGCACAGGACACCTCCTGTCACGTTAGAGGAGAAGTGAAGTGCGAGCAATGCGTTCACCAGATTCAGGGTAGATGGGTCCCACTGGCACACCCATTGCTGCGGTCACTGGGCAATCCCACAGCCTCCCCCAAAACTCCTGAAGCGTAGGCAATGCCCAGGCATTTCATGGACTTCTCTACTCCTAAAACCTCTGGTTTGGCTCATTCCAAGGTAACAGAGAAGCAGAGGACACCTATGACAAACCAGAGGACGTAGCACAGGTAAGGAAGACGATAGATTTCCCGTATGGTACCAAATCCCTTACCAATAATCTGTGAGGAGCTGGCTGACCGATCTGATGAGGACCTTGCTGACCTATCTGATGAGGACCTTTGTGCTCAGTTTTGGTTGTGAGCAGGAGGGGAAATGGGATTTGATGTCACCAGAGACGAACGTTCCTAGCTGGAGGTGGGAGGGGAATTAATGTAAGGAAACTCCAGCAGGAAAAAACCACCATGGAGCAAATTCTAATAACCTCTGAGAAATGACTCAAAGACTAGAAGCCAGGGTTAGATGATGAGGTTGTAACCTGTAGCAAGGAGAGGTGATGAAGGAAAGACTTTTCTGTTCTTTCACCTCTGTCATGACCCAAACTAAGTTTTTACACAGCTTCTCCTTTCCTCCTGGGAAAATCTCGTTCTTTTGGTAACAGCTGTGGCCTGGCACTGGTTCATTCTGACAATGTTTTCCCTTTCTTTTCACAGCTGGGCAGCACTGAAAGAATGGGAAGTCCCACAGATGACAGCAAAGAGCTAAAATACGCTACCCTGAACTTCAAATCCCAACTCAGCCCTGAAGATACTCTCTACAGCCCTGAAGATACTCTCTACTGTAACGTTGAACCAAGTCAGGCTCACAGGAAAGCCCAAGGTGAAAATGTGGACTATGCTATCATAGCACTCAAGCACTTGTCAACGAATGACAAAGGATGAAGCACAGAATCCCCAAACAACCCAGAAACGGGAGAAAAGAACCGGAATACAAAGTGGGAATGGGGAGTAGAAGGTGTGTGGATGGACACTGGGGGACAGCGCCTCAGACTATGGAGCTATGAGCAAAGCTATAGGAAAAGTTTTCACCGACGTGTGTATGTTGCCGGTGCATTTTAAGACCTGCCTTTAATTAGAGGCCAGTAGAGAATTTTGCCACAAGTGCGCAGATTCCCTCGGGTCAGAGAGAGGTGCTGGATAACTCCCAGGATCCCTTGCACATCTGCTTTCCTCAATTCCATTAAAGTGCAGACTCTTTTGGTGAGGCAGGTGTGGAGGACTGGCTTTTTGAAAAGAGCAATATTCATGTGGACATGGATGGGTTTGGTATTTCGGCTGTGTTCACTGGTAGAACCTCTACCCCACTCGTAGGGCTTCAGCTGCTACGGCCAAGCAAACTCATTCCAGTGCCGTAGGGATAAAACTCCGGCCTTGCTGCCACTGGTTTATTTGTCATGTAATGGGTGCTCAGCTATGAAGCAAGATGGCGAGAGGTGTTCAAATGAAAGCGAAATATTTAGCTTTAGATCAGGAAATGGTGTCGCGTGCTGGAGTGTGGGGATAAGAGGGAATGAAGGTGGTGACACCACTGAGCGCCTGTACAAGTGTCCCTTTACGGCATGCTGAGGGTTGTGGGATGGAGTCAGGGTGGCTGCTGTGGATGACACCAGTGAAAGCCTCCAACACCGTGCCCTCTGGACAACTCAATTATTTCCAAGCTTGAGGGCTGAGTTTGCTCTCAGGGTCATCCACGACATATTTATGCAGCCTTTGAAATGGGAATGAAGCAGCAGCTGAAATCAGAAGTTCCAGGCATGGCTTGCCCTGTGTAGCTTGTGCAGACTGCTCCAACCTTTGACCACCTCCTAACCAAAGACCCTTTGTTCAGCAACTTCTGGCTGACCTGCTGTCTTACACCCTCTGTTCCCCAAGAACACGCTAACTGGCTGCTTACACCAGTGTGGAATGGAGACAAGCAGGGAGAATCAAAAAAGGGTATTTCTGGAGAAAGGAAAGAAGGGAACAACATGTGGTGCTGCTCTAGAGGAGTGGCCGGGGCCCTGGGATGTGTTTGGAGAGAATTTGCCTTGCTGTGCTAACTGCAGGGATGAGCCTTGAGACAGACACGAGGAAGGTCTGTCCAGGCAGTAGCACAGAGCAAGGAGCTGGTGGGCTGTGCGGAGAAGTTGCAGGAAGTATGACACAGACAACAGAGGAGATAGTGTGAGCACGAGGGCTGGTCTCAACATCAGATGGTGTAAGAGAAGGGACATGAGTGGATTATTTACAGATGTAAATGTCCCAGTAAGTCAAACACACAACACATTTACAGATCTCCAGTGCAGCTCTGAGGCAGTTTCCAAGAGCTGCCACAGGAACACTAGACTGGCTGGGACCTCCTCAAGCCCTGCGATCCTGAATAATCACACCGTAAAGCACCAAACACGTTTTTCCAGAGGGCTCTTGCCTTCATTGTTTTGAGGCATCTTTGCAGCAATCGCTATCCAGCCAGTCTCAGATGTAGCTCTGTTCTTTCCCAGCCCTGTGCTGTGTTTAAACACCCCTTCCCAGCCTGTTCACCAGTGCAACTGGTTTTTCTAAGTTTTTTAGAAGGCCAGTGCAAACCAGTACGCCTGCACCCAGCATGTCTTATTTTTTAGGCTACGCCACAGAAAGCTTTTGTGGCTTCTTCTAAAGTCACAGGATAGCAGTTTCATTGCAGTGCTCACCAGGGCCTCGCAGCGTTATACCATTACTTCCCTCTCTCTGCTGGAAATAACTCCAAACGAGATGTTTGCTGCCTTTATTTAGCAGTCATGTGGTGAGCAAGATGAAGTCAGTTTGCCGGGGGTCTGCTCAAATTCTCCAAAAGACCGGGAACGCCGGCACTGTACCTGGCTGCACCAAGCTCTGCAGAGAGGTGGCAAATCAAAGGGGCCTGGACCGCTCCCTGTTCCCAAGCCAGTCACATCAACACAAGTTGACATGTTTAACTTGAAATTATACAAAGAAAAAGAAAATGGTTGTGGAAAAGGTTCCTTCAGCCCAAGATTCCCCAAACTAGGGAAGAGGGGAGATTTAGATTGGAAATTAGAAGGAAATTCTTCACCCTGAGGGTGGTGAGACCCTGGCACAGGTTGCCCAGGGAAGCTGTGGATGCTCCATCCCTGGAGGTGTTCAAGGCCAGGCTGGATGGGGCTTTGAGCAACCTGGTCTAGTGGGAGGTGTCCCTGCCATGGCAGGGGGTTGGATTGAGCTGATCTTTGAGGTCCCTTCCAACCCAAACCATTCTGTGATTCTATGAAACTACTTGGTATTCACGCAGCCAGTGCAAGAGTAACGGTAGGAAACAAGTGAGTGAGTGGAAGAGACATATTTTCAGGGAGACGGTTGCTTCTGATCAAAGAGAATCCAGATTTGTGCTCACTCGAGCAAGAATGACCAAGAACTGCAACCAGTAAAGCTCACAGAGAATTTTTGGATACTGCAAGGTACCATTTTCTCAAGCACTCGCTGGAGGAAAGGAAAAGAAGGCACATTTATGATAGACCTGCAGGTTGATCTGCCTGTTAAGAAGCAGATAAGCACACAAGTTAAGAAGCCAGGGGCTATTGGTACTCGCATGGAAGATCTCCAGGTAAATAGATTAAAAAAGGAAAAAATAGTAACCTGTCCACAGAACGCCAGTTTGCTAACGCTAAAGGAGGCTCCCTTAGCTGCAGACCTGAACTACTGCACCAGTAAGGCACCGACGGGCCCTGAGTCGATGCCCATCTGTCCTCTCTGCTAGGTACAAAATAAAAGGTCTGGTTTGCTCATCTAAAGCACCTCCCAGCTTTGCCCAACACAGTGTTCTTTTTTTCCTGACGTTGGTTCTAACTCAAACAGGAATGCTTCACGTACAGGCTCTAAATCTTCTTTCTCCTCAAAATAACCCACAAGATGATGTCCTTGCCCTTCTTCCACCCTCGTGATGCTGACTGAGCTACCTGCAGAGTCTCAGTGAGAGCCGTCCCTTCCCTTTCGGCTCTCCAGAAGCTCAGCCCGTGCAAAGCCTGCGAGCAAAGCCTGCTCTGGGGCACAGGCACCGCTGCTGAGCTCAGAGGGACTCCTCGTACCGTGGTTTCAGGCCATCACATGATGCTCTCTTTCAGGCTGTCTGCATTAAATGGAGGCTGTGAGTGGGCAATGCTGATGCCTGAATTTTCAGCCCATGAGATAAATGCCTGTCCCTGGTGAATTGCTCAATATACAGGGCGAAAAAGATGCCAAGTTGCTGTGCTCATTCCTTCCGGCAGAGCAAGGAGGGGGGAAAGCAAGCTGTTCTTGGGCAAGAACTCTTTTCACTTTTCTCCAGACTCCTCTCGTCCCCTTTGCTGCTCAACTGACATGGAGAAGCTTGTCCACCTCATCTTCTTGGTCTTCTTGTCAGGTAAGCAAACGCAAGTGGCCTTGGGTTTCAGTTGACAGATGGGTAAGGGACTGGTGCAAAACTTAGTCTCTACCTGCACCTCGCATGAGATTACTCATAAAGCTGCAGGAAGAGACTGCACAGGTCTTGACACACAGTAGGTTTTTCTGGATGCAAAGGCATCATCATTGTAGGTGGCAGGTCTTTGGAAGACCAATACAAACACTTGGCTATGGATGAAGTCTTACTGCTGGTCTGTACCCTGCAAGGTCTGATGCAACGCAAGCGGAGGGAGCCTGGAGCACTGCAGCATGTTCTGCACCCTACTCTTCCTCTCCAGTCATGTTGCACGGGTGGCAGGCTCCTTCCTCAGTTTGCTCTTTTCCTTTAATTTAACCAAGGGCCAGCGGTGATGCAAGTGCTCAGCTCTTCTCACCAGGGTCCTTTCGAGTCAGAACAGGACACACGGTTGACAAGAGTCCTGGGTGCCTTCTCAGAGTGAGATGTGGAATTGCAGAATCCCGCTGGTTTGCATTCGTAGGGCTTCGACTGCAAATCGCAGCAGGTAGGGCTCAAGAGGAAAGTGAAAATCAATGAAGGGCACGTCTCCGAAAGCTTGGGCACTTAACTATTTTCAGCTTGGAAAGCAATGTTCATCTGACAAGAGAAACAAGGCGCAGGGCCCCGCTGGTGCTCCCAGCCAGCAGCTTTCTCTCTCCAGCCATGCTGTGGAGGTTCTAAATGATGGGGACAGTCCTTCGAGCAGCGCTGTTGGGACAGGACAAGGGGGGATGGTTTGAAACTGAAAGAGGGAGATTTGGACTAGAGAGAAGGAAGGAATGTTTGACACCGAGGGTGGTGAGAGCCTGGCCCAGGTTGCCCAGAGAGGTGGTCGCTGCCCCATCCCTGGAACCATTGCAGGTGAGGTTGGCCGGGGCTCTGAGCAACCTGCTCTAGTTGCAGATGTCCCTGCTCCCTGCAGGGGGGTTGGACCAGATGAGCTTGAAAGGTCCCTTCCCACTCAAACCATTCCATGATTCTATGATCCCAGATACTTGCAGCAGTGCACAGAGAGGCAACAGATTCAGGCTTTGGGAGCACAAAAACCTGTCTCAAAAATCTGGATGAGTTTGGAAAAAAGTCCACTTTACTTTTTTCAGTATCACACAACAAGGAATGAGGAACACAAAAAGTAAATGATCTGTCAGCAGAATAGTTTGAGAAGCTAAGGACACAAAGTTTTCCACGGCGGCATCAGCGAATCTTGAAAGGCCATAATTCTGATCAAGAGATGTTTTTGCCATGCTGTTTCTATTTAAAACAAAACTAAAAAAAAAACAACACCCAACAAAAACCCTGGGGCTGTTCCGGGAACTGAAGGGGCAGAACTGGAGGTGAAGAGGGGTCCAGAGAAATGGGAAAGGGAGTTAAAATGTTTAGAGGGATTGCACAGGGCTGGACTGGACGTGAAGTGAGGAAAGCCTTGACTGGGACAACTGAGAGGAGCAGCGTATAAAGACTTGTAGGTGTTGGACATTTGGAGAGCACAGATCCATTTTTATGCCTTCTTCTAGTCAAGCCTGAAAGATCTTTAGAATTTTGAGTTTACAATTCACTTAGAATGGTTGAAAATATTTTAAGAAGTGTCCTTAAAAGGCTCAGCCAGCTCAAAGTCCTCACCAGAGCCTATTTTTTAATTTAATTCTGGTTTATCAATACTTATGGTTTCACCAAAGGTGTTGGCCTCTGAAGTTCTTCACTAGAAGTATAGAGGTTTCCACAAATACCACACTGCACATCTCTCTGAAGTATCAGTAGCTCAGACTGTCCCCTCTGCCTTTGCCTACCATAAAGAGGAATGGAAATTGAAAATAAGGAACTAAGGGGAAAAAGAAAAAAAAAGCCAAGCAGCCACAAACCAGTTGCCAACATGATTAAAATTAGTAGGATATTAAAAAGATAGGGTAAAAAAAAATACTAAGACCCTGGACTTAGAAATTAGGAGTGGAATTAAGAAGTAACATCCTAACCTGCCACCTGGACGCTGCTTTGCAGGTGTCACTGGGATTCTAGCATTTCCCAGGGCTCTGGTGCTTCTCTCTGGCTGTATAAAGAGCCTTCAAATGGGGATAAACTTCATGGGGATTTAGTGCAAAGGACCTTTTTCTGCAGCAGAGGATACTCCAGAGCCAAATGTGCATCTACAAACATAGGTGGGAGGGCTGAGGTCAAGGCCAAACCCGAAGCAAGCTGCCCCGCTGGGGCTGCAAGCGAGCGAGCCAGGAGATGTTACAGCAATGAGAGTCACCCACTCGTCAGCATCAGGTCAAGCTCTGGTTTTATGAGCTGCCTTGTAAAAAGAGCTTTTAGAAATCAAGACAGCCTCCCTGGTGCCAGCCAATCTACTGGAGTGCCCAGCTCCGTGCTCCTCAGGACCACAGGCAAATGGGAGTTTATATTTAATGCCCTAATCATGCTGACAAACTGCTTCCCTTCCTGGGCAGGAGCCCAAGGATTACAGAAAGTTATGGGCCATGTCATTTAAACGATATTTTTACCTTCAAAGGTTGGACTAGATGATCTTTGAGGTCCCTTCCAACCTGGTGTTCTATGATTCTATGATGAACGTGTGATGTGGTTGAGCTCCAGGCTGCAATCCAGAGCAGTCACCACAGGGCCAGAGGGAAGGCAAGGACCAAAATTTCCTGAGCTTCAGAAAATCTGCACATATTAATGAAGCTGATCCCTCCTCCTTCCCTCCGTCCTCCACACAAGAATAGCTGTCTGGCAAGTGTCAAGTAACAGACCAGTCAGGGGGGTCACCACAGACGTATTTCAAGAACGTTTGAAGCCTCTGAAGCTGAGCACATTGTGTCTTTCACAGAGGAAGCAGATGGGTGAGAGCCCTACGGCTGACAGCAGCCTTCACTAGAGTTCTAAAAGATGAAAACCACAGAATCATTTTGGTTAGAAGAAACCTTTAAGATCACCAAGTTCAACCAGCAACCCAGCACTGCCAGGGCACCACTAACCCATGGCCCTCAGCACCACATCTCCACGGCTTGGAAACCCCTCCAGGGATGGGGACTCCACCACTGCCCTGCCCAGCCTGGGCCAGCACTGCAAAAAACGACATCTAGCATAAAAATTGTGGTAAGGGACAGAGCTGAAAGAGACTTGGCTCACCATTTCCTCCTTCTCTTCCAGCACCCTGTGCTGCAGAGAACATCACTGTGGTGCATGGAGTGGAGGGGGGCTCCATTTCCATCAACTGTACCTATAACCCCCGGTGGCAGCGGTGGAGTGAGAAGAGCTGGTGCAAGCAGATCGACGAGAGCACGTGCCAACACGTGGTGAGCGCCCGACGCTTCTGGCTGCCATTCCTAAAGAACAGGAACGGCACCACCTCCATCAGTGACAACATCTATGACGGGGTCCTGACAGTGACCATGAAGCGACTCAAGAAGCAGGATGCTGGGTTGTACCAGTGCAAGAGTGACTACCTGGGGGAAACAAGCAGCTTACGGAAGGTGCAAGTGCAAGTGATGACAGGTACGTCCTGGGATGCAGAGAATGTCACTGTGATGGACGGCGTGGAGCAGGGCTCCTGAGGTCCTATTTTCACGTTTTCCTGAGTTCCTAAATTTCACGTGTCTGCAGACACCGAGGCTCCACATTAGGTAATGTCCACTTCCGGTTTACTCTAAGGAGACACCGTGTTTCACTGCCTCTTTTTGGTTCCTGATTTGCAGCAACATGACTTCACTGTTACAAGCCATTGAACACATGTCATCCCCTTCCTGCCACCCACACTAATCTTCTAGCACCCAGCCTGCCGCCCAATCTCACCTTGGTTATCTAAGCCTCGCTGGGGCACTGGTGTTGGTGACACCCATGAAAATCACCCAGAAGCATGCGCAGACTAAACCGTTGTGTTTCTATCACCAGCTCTCCTGGAGACCCAAATGCCAGAGGAGCCCCGTGCTGTGCAGAGCATCTCCAGGTAAGCCATAAAACTCCTGATGCTGTGGTCTCTAGTTGTCCTAGGGTGGATTAGCATCAGCAGCCCCATTTGAACCATATTCTCTACCCCTTCCTAATCTCTGACAATTCCTAGAGCTGCTGTGTGGTTTCTAAGCAGCAGCATCCTCCTAATGCAGAAACTGCAGAGTTCAATGCCAAGCAAAACAACTGCTGCAGATCAGAATCTGTCCGTAGGTGAGATAACCTGTTACAGTTCTAACCTCCCGGGCTGCTGTGTGCAGCCAGGGACTGCCTCTTGCAGGAGGTGTTACCATCTCCACGCTGTGCACTGCAAGGGTTTCTTTAGAGGCTGAACCACCCCCCTCATTGTTGTATCTCTGGTTCCTCACAGCATCCCTCCTGAAGCTGACTTCACTGTCTTCTACATCATTGCTGGATTCCTGGCTATGAAGTTCCTGGTGGTTGTGCTGATCTTTATCATTGGCAGCCACAGGAAGAACAGAGAAGCAGAGCAGAAGAACCCAAGCTTGAATGAGCAGCATTTTGCTGCTCACCTTGCACAGGAAGGAATCAGCCTCTCCTGGGAGAGCACTGCCTAGAGCCGAACCAAAGGGATTCTACAGGGAAATCAACATCAAGCAGTTGCAGGCAAAGCTTTGCTACCTGCCACAGGAAAAGGATCGCCTACTAAACATAGGTATTGATGAACCTGGCGCTCTAAAGAGGAAATGTCACCATCTACCACCTCTTTTCATTGGCACTGACCAACTTTTTCCAAGACAACTGAACTGAAAAAATGCTGCTAGTAACACCTGAACCTAATGGAAGAGGGTGGGATCAAGGGCCAGAGGGAAAGGAGGAATATCAAGTCTTTCTGCCAAGAGACCCAGCACAAACTTCTCTATGCAGAGACTTGTCTCCAAGCAGAGATGCTTCCCCAGGCACGGCAAAGGTGAGAGAGTTCTGCTCAGTTTTCCCCCAGCTCGTTACTAGGCCAGAAAAAACTTTGCTGCTCTGTAGAGCTACGGGCAAATGCTTTGTTAGAAATACAACCACAGATACACCAGTGAACATAAGTAGGAGTTCAGAGAACGCATCTCCACGACCATGTGTTGAACAACTCACAAGCGCATCCACATAATGTCAAAATGGAAAGATATCTCCATTTTGAGACATCTTGAGACTTCTCAAGTCTCCAGGAAACTTCTCCTGACTCAATGAAGATCAGTGTTAAAGAACTCACGTTTTTTTTCAAGGTGTCCTACATGTCTCTACAAAACACTCAAGTGTTTTCCCCAAAGCATGAAATGTAACCAGAACTAGACAGGTTGTATTGAAAGCTAATATTATTATTTGTCTAGAAATCAGCTTTTTAACTGAGATTCCCCTCTCTAAAGACTGAAGCTTTGGACCCACTTTTGGCACAGCAATGCTCTGCCATCGCCTCCAGGTTATTCCCGACACTCATCCCTGGTATCATTCCACCAGGGGCTGAACTGAGACCCATCAACTTCGTGTCATCTCAGAGCAGTGCCAGGCAAGAGATTCTGTCTTTCCAAGGTGATGAAGACCAGCTCCCAAAAATGGCCTTGGGCAGCATGGATCCTTGGGGAACAGTCACTGTGGAAAGGCATCAGGATGTAATGGAAAGGGGTGTGAAGTCTACATGCAGCTCCAACCTTGCTTCCTCATTTGTCAAATGACTTTGCAAACAAAGAATGAATGGTCTGTCTTTATTTCTCCCTGTATTTTTTCCACCCTCTCAAGGGGATGTTATCAACACATGATCACTGCTCATCACTCCCCCAAGTGAAGCTGCATTTAGCTCTCCCAGGAAGACCCCAAACCCAAGGGCATTCACACTTCTTTTCCCTGCGCTGCCTGCAAAGCTAAATAAAATCAAACTGCTCATCTGACTTAGTGTGGGTTCATGATCCAGAGCTGCACCTAAGAGACACCACCCAGAGAGGTACCACCTAGAACATGTTGGTGTGTTTGAAACGCTCCGAGCCAGCCGGGCAGGTTGGCACATCCAGCCAGCTCCATCTAGCACCGTGCAGAAAGAGCAGCTTGGATCCCCAGACCAGATCAGGAATGGTTCTGCTCTGTCTAAACTCATCTCCTCTATTTCCAGAGGGTAAATCAGCCCATAAACCGTTGCAGGCTGCTGCAGCGGTACTAACACAAACCCAGCTTTGCTATTCCTGGTTGGTCTGTGGTGTCCAACTAGACCTGCTATAAACCAAGGGAATTGCAGCTCTAACCATGAGATCTGGGTCCTGCTTCCAGCTGCAAGCTGTTGAGAGACCTCAGGCAGGGCCATCCAGCACCTCCGTGGTGGCACATTGATGGTTCTCCACCACTACACAAGGGCTTTGGGAAGGAGGGATAGAAAACCTGCATGTAAGTGCAAAGCAGCTGGAAGGATGAACACGTCCAGCTGAAAGCTGCTCTGGAATATATCGAGGTAGCACTGGAGACTGAAAATGCCTCTTTCCTTGCCAGCCACACAGCCCAGTTGCTAACTATGGCTATCTAGACAACGATGTATTTCAAGCGAGAAAGCAGCCAGTCACACCACGCAGCCTTCCCACCCAAGAAGTGATATTAATATCACAGCTAAAAGATATTCTCGGCAATTCCAAATGGGCGTCATCACTCCAGGCAGCAGATGACAGAACAAGTCAGCTTCTGCTGCAACAGAGAATTTCTCAGTCATAAAGAAGCTCTGGGGTACTTTTTTTTTTTTCCTTTCTGCCCTGAAACACTTTCTCTGTCAGGATGGGAGTTTCCCAGCCCTGCTGCTCTTGCTGCCACTACCAGGTAATGCTCAGAGACTCTGAGTTTGTTTTAATAGAATCATAGAATGTATTGGGTTGGAAGGGACCTCTAAAGGTCATCTAGTTCAACCCTCCTACAATAAGCAGGGACATCTCTAACTAGGTCAGGTTGCTCAGAGCCCCATCAAGCGTGACCTTGAACATCTCCAGGGATGGGGCCTCCTCCACCTCCCTGGGCAACCTGTTCCAGTGCTCAACCACCCTCATATTAAAGAATTTTTTCCTAATGTCCAACCTAAATCCACCCTTTTCTAGCTCAAAACCATTAACCCTCGTCCTGTCACTACCAACCCTGTGAACAGATCTTCCCCTGCCTTCTTATGGGCCCCTTTCAGGTATTGGAAGGTTGCTACGAGGTCCTCCTGGAGCCTTCTCCTCTCTAGGCTGAGCAACCCCAATTCTCTCAGCCTGTCTTCATAGTAGAGGTGCTCCCACTGTTACTTGCTTGAGCACTTTTTATTCAGTCACCTATAGCCCCGCACAGAATGAGTTTCCCAAAGTCAGTGAGAGGAGGAAACATTCACCCTGAAATCTGCTTATTTTAATCACACAAACTCTTGGGTTCTCATTTTTGTTTATAGCAGTTCTGTATTTAACTCTGTGGTGGGACATCTGGCAATCTTTGTTCTTCTGAGACCTTCCTCTCAGAACTATTGCGAGGTTCTAAGTCTGAAATCATCTCGCGCGTGAGGAGGAAAATCGGTTTGATGGGTCATGGATCAGGTATTGCCACGGACAGGTAAAAGCTCTTTGTTTTCTTATTGCAAATAAATACTGAGTCCACAGGGAGGAACAACAGGAATAAAAATGGACAAGGGGTAGTGGCACTAAGGCTAAATGTTTATTTAGGCAAACCTGGAGGGTGAAATTACTCTTCTCAGAGACCCAGCGTGAGAGTCCTGGTGGTCTAACGAAAGAAAATCTAAGAAAGAAGAAAAATCACAAAGCTGTGACTAGATGTAGCATCATTTTCTTCCTTCTGTGGATGAATCATGCATGGCAGGAGAGGACACACAAGTGTTTCTGTATATGGAGAGTCCTCCAGAGCTCACTGCTCGTACGACGCGCACAAGAATTTACCTGAGAAGAAATTTTGGGGCAAGGAGCTGTCAGAAAAGCCTTGTCTGCTCTTCGCCTTGAGTTCCCCTTCAAAAGGAAGGAGGAACCTTAACCATGCGCTGCATCGTTACTCGACCTGGCAGACTTTGGACGTGGCTGGTTGTCTGTGATGAGGACTGAGCGAATTCTGGCACACACCAGCGTGGGGTGAGGGCTGATCTGAAGAATATTCTGTGAAGAATACAGATGATGGCTTCACGTGAGGGTGAGCTGTGAGGTCAGCAGTGCACCAGGCGGGAGACAGCCAAAATAAATTAAGAATGATGTGTCATTTCCACTTTTGTTTCACAGCAAAAGACGGTGTATCTAGACACAGAGATCTCACCAGAGGTTATCAAGGACAGGGTAAAACTCTCGACATAGAACCACAATAGGTGCCTGTATGTATCTAGAGGCAGAAGTGGCCAGGAAATTACTTTTGCCACATGAAATTAAAAAGTTTTAAAGGAAAATAATCAATATTTTAAAAGATTACCATCAAAACCAATGAATACAATTTTCTAGGATTGTATTAATCAAAAACTAAGTGGGTTTGGGACAGGAACATTTCAAGAAGTTGATGGAAACTAAAATCCAATACTTGCTTTTGCACAAAATTTGCCGTTCTGTTAAAAGCGTTTTACAGTCACGGAAACCTTTCACACTGCAAAGCTTTGATAGCTCATGTAGAAGACTGATGGCAACGCCATCTCCAACTTGAACACGTGTATGAGGCCTAAGAAATATGCTCAGGGGGCTTCCAAGTGCCAGCACTTGGGGAACTGGAAGCTGACATGGGCAGTGCTCAGGAAGGGCAGCACTAACCCAAACGTCCCATTTGCCACCTCTATTTCACCTCCAGTGATCACCCTCCTCGGACTGGGGATGGTTATTTCCTTGTCTTCTGCAAGTTGAGGAGCGGCTGAGGGAACTGGGGTTGTTTAGTCTGAAGAAGAGGAGGCTGAGGGGAGACCTTATAGGTCTCTACAACTCCCTTAAAGAAGGTTGCATAGAGGTGGGCGCAGGTCTCTTCTCACAAGTAACAAGGGATTAGACAAGAGGAAACAGCCTCAAGTTGCTCCAGGGGAGGTTTTGGTTGGACATTAGGAAAAAATTTTTCACTGAAAGGGTTGTGAAGGGCTGGCCCAGGCTGCCCAGGGCAGTGGTTGAATCCCCATCCCTGGAGGGGTTTAAAAGCCATGGAGATGTGGTGCTCAGGGACACGATTTAGCAACGGACCTGGTAGAGTAGGGTTGTGGTTGGGCTGGATGATCTCAAAGGTCTTTTCCAACCTAAATGACTCTATGATTCTAATACCCTAAGTTCTCTTCGTGCTGATGGTAGCTCCGGGTGAGATGTGCACCTCCATGGTGAGAGCTTTTTTTTTCTCCCTTCTCCCTCTCATTAATCACCACTTGATCTTCTTTAGAACTTGTAAGGCTGTTTGCAAAGAAAAAAAAAAAGGGAATTCCCTGTTCCTCCATCGCTCCTATTCTGTGAGAGCCAACACCAGGAAACTTCAACATTTCATTTGGTGCAAAATGGTGTCCCGAATTAGATGTCAACCTATTATCAGAGGTAACTCTGATCAAAGTATCGTTAAAGTAGGAAGGACTGAAATGATGAATGACTGCTCGTGGAAAATGATTAGAGTGTGGCTGAAAAAGCTCTGACTTAATGACTCCGGAGAATATCATCTTGAGAGCCATTTCCAGGGGAGAAACAAACTACTGAATAGGCTCATGCTGGAAGTTTTAGGGGAGTTAATAAAAGCAATAATGATCTTCTAAAAGTCAGCAATTTCTTACTGCTCGACAAGAAAGATTACAGGTCAGTGTTGAAGAGCTCTCTTCTGAGTCTGGAAATTGCCTGAGACACAGATAATTCCTGAATTTCTTTACTTTAAACAGGTTTTTGATACATACTAATGGTATAAACAAATTGCAGCCAGCTGGTGGGGGGACTCTGGCTTGGCCTCATTGACTAATGAAATCTTCCATTTACACTGGCAGGTGAAGCAGCCGCCAGGCAATCTGAATCTTTGCCTGAATTTCTACCTTAGCCCATCTCTTTGCCACTTCTCATTAGGAAACTTCTGTAGTTGTTTCAACACTTTACTTCCTTTTCTGCTTTGAGCCAGCACAGGAGGCAGAAAACCAGAAGGTACTTAGTGGAAGCCACCCTTTGATTTTTCTGACGTGACTGAAAAACGCGTGTGGGAATCACACGATGCATCTTTTTTCTAAGATGCTTCCTTTCTAACGGCGTCTGAGTGCCCACAAAAGCAAGTCAGTTTTCATATCGTTCTCCAAAACATTATGACTGACTATACCGGCTGATCCATACCTCCTACAAAACTTGGCTCCTGCAGGAGCTGTCCTCTCCCTTTGATCCCTCACAGGACCCAATCTTGTAAGGAAAGCAGAGAGAAAATCTCATTTGTCCTTCTGCACATGATACAATCATTGAATAAGTAGGTTTGCCAAGGCATCATTGCTATCTCTCTACAACTACCTCAAAGGAGGTTGTAGTGAGGCTGGTGCTGGTCTCTTCTCCCAAGTAACTAATGACAGGACAAGAGGAAATGGCCCCAAGTTGCACCAGGGGAGGTTTAGGTTGGATATCAGGAAGAAGTTCTTCACTGAAAGAGTGATTGGCCATTGGAACAGGCTGCTCGGGGCAGTGGTGGAGTCACCATCCCTGGAGGTGTTCAACAAACGAGTAGATGTGGCGCTTCGAGACATGGTCTAGGGGATAGGGAGATGTTTGGAGAAGGTTGGACTAGACCTAGAGTTCTTTTCCAACCTAAATGATTCTATGATCTGAGGAGAGGTGTGACAACTGAGGCATGTGCACACACACACACACAACGAGGCTTCTCCTTCTCCCCTACAGAGTTTGGTCCAACCTCCCCAAGCCCCATGAAAAGCTGTAGAAGCTTCCTATCAGTTTCAGGCGCATGAGGTGAGGCTTCTACTGAAGATGCTCGGTTTGACGGTTGTTACTTTCTACCCGGTTAAAAAGGGAACGACAATATGGGCCATGCAAGGCTACGATGACTCTGCCTTTTGTACAAGCCTGCCAGGCCAAGACCAGCCCCAGCCAACCAACAGAGCATGTCAGAGGAGAGTTATTACCAGGCCTGATCAAAGGTGACCCTATTAATGAACCTGATCAAAGACAGACCATGAGAAGGGCTACTGCATCCTGATGAGCGATGCCTTTGAACTCTGGTAGCACTGCAAACAACTGCAGGAAGAGAATTCAAGCTCCTGAGTATTCCCCAGGCTTGCCAAGTGCCAAAGAAAATACAGCTGGGATGGATCCTCTGTGGCTGTAGATCAGTCCGGACCTCCTGGAACCACGCTTGTTTGGAGACAGCAGGGGGAATATTTGCATGCTGAATTTTTATCCTGGAATCATAATCCATTTTCAAACACACAGAATCTCCCCCCCAAATTAACCTCATCACCTCTGGTGCTGTAAACAGCACTGGAGATACCGTGCTCTTCCCTGCGGGACTCTCTGCTCTCCTGGTGCTGAGTTCCTTCCTGCCTACAGCTGCTCTGGTGCTACTGTTCCACTCCTCGGCACCACGTAGATCAGAAGGAAAAGGGCAGGTAAAGTTCTCGTCTAGTTTTCCTGCCCCTACAGCTTGTCGTCCCACCAGCCCGAATGTAAGGAAGGTCTGTTCCTAGCAGTCGTTGTCCAGGGAGACAAAGAGCCTGAGCTGAGAGTGAAACACAAGATGTGAGTTAAATTGTAGGGAGGGGGCTAGTGGGGATGGTGATTTTTAAGCTGAAAAGGTTAAAGGTGTGGTTTTACACTCAAAGGAGATTCTGTCCTTCACGGCAGGAGAAGGGATGGATTGGGCACACATCCTTCTCCTGGACAAGCAGCAGTGCAGGTGAGACATCATCAGAAATCCCACATCCCTGGTGCTTTGCTTGATGCCTGTGCTCACCACTCTGGGGACTATAAAGCAGGCAGGGCCACGCAGCCACCCCAGCTTGCAGGCTACAGCTCCCTGTCTGCATTCGCTGACTCTCTGGCATCTTGTTGCAAAGCAGACACAACCCAAGGTGGTTATTTGAGTAGGTCACAGGCCTTCTGCATGTTTTTGTTTGTAGGATTCAGGGGAAGAAATGTAATAAATACAGAATTGTGACAACGAACTGGCCTTGAATCTTCAGTAATGTCACCAAAGTTTCTCATCGACAGAAAACCCGGCTAGTTGCAATATATAAATATTCCCGTTAGCCAAATAAAATACTTGATGTGTTAACTGTTGCTGCACCTATCCACCCAGCCCCTTCAATCTTTGGAAGGAGAGCTTTGTACAAGAGAACTTTTCTAAATTTCTCTGACTTCACGTTCTCTTTTCCGACACATCCCCACTCCTCTTCCCCAGTTTCATGCCACAAGGAGAAAATATTTGTGGTGGTAGATGAACTAAGACTAATATTCAGAAGCAAAAAAACGCTGAATTTCCTTTTAACTTCCCATTCCTCGTGGCTTCTCAAAAGGACGGAAGAAACAAAGCGAGCAGGATGCCAGAAAGGGAACTGAATGACAGCACAGTATGTGCTGGCACGAGGCACCAACCTCAGCCACAGCCTGAAGATGTTGTGTATGCCAACACAGAGCCTGCACCAGAAGTTTTCTTCCACGTTCAAGAACCACCAGGAACTTCAGTTTCCTCAGGGCCTGTGGAGTAGGCTCCCGTTACCTTCAGAGCCACAGCTCCACATCATAGAATCATTATGGTTGGAAAGGACCACCAGGATCATCAAGTCCAACCTTCATCCTAACATCTCTCCAGCCACTAGACCATCGCCTCAAGTGCTCCATCTACTCATTTGTTAAACACCTCCAGGGATGGTGACTCCACCACCTCCCTGGGCAGCCTGTTCCAATGCCTGACCACTCTCTCAGTAAAGAATTTCTTCCTAATATCTAATCTAAACCTCCCCTGACACAACTGGAGCGGGTACAGAGAAGGGCAGCGAAGCTGGTGAGGGGTCTGGAGAGCATGCCCTATGAAGAGCGGCTGAGGGAACTGGGTTTGTTTAGTCTAGAGAAGAGGAGACTGAGAGGAGACCTCATTGCCCTCTACAACTACCTAAAAGGAGGTTGTAGCGAGGCTGGTGTTGGTCTCTTCTCTCAGATTAGTAATGATAGGACGAGGGGAAATGGCCTCAAGTTGCATTTTTCTAACAGCACAGCATCACAACTCAGCTGTTGGCTAGCAAATCTAGTGGTATATTTGCTTTTCTTTTTTTCCAAATTGCTCTATTTTTAAACAACAGGCAACTAGAACCCCAAATAGAGGAAACTGGTTGTCTCTGGTAGCAACAGATACAGTGTCACCGGCAACAAAGGGCTGCGAGATACTGGTGCACAACACTTCCTTTTAGACTTTTTTCAGGAGCTCACTTAAATAATCCTATATAAAATGTTAATTATTGCCCACTCTGATAAGATCCAAGTCGGCAAAGTGCTAAGAACCTGCTTTATTTTAAACAGACAAGTTGCTTCATGGACTTCAGAGAGAAGTAACGCGCTTGACAGGGTTTAGTAAACAAGGGTCTGGTTGAAAAAATATTTGTCTATGAAACCTCTTCAGCTTGAACACATGGGAGTAGAATTTACACCCAAAGTTTATATTTATTTTTACAAAGAAATAACTTTGTATTTCCTTGCCTTTGGTGCTTATTTATTAATGCCACACCCACGCTACAGGATAAATCTGGCTTGACTTTATTATCAACTACCCACCTTGTGATCAAGCTACTGGATCCTGTTACGGTGCCAGGTGCAAACATCCTTTAGGGAGTCTGGATAAAACCCAAAATCCATCTGACTGAGATTTTCATCTTAATTCTGTAAGATGGAGCCTGAGGATGTTGAATATGCTGCGAAAATGGGTGTAAGATTGCAGGAAGACCCCAGCCTGGGCACTGGGTGGCACGAGGGGGAAGGAATGTGAAAAGGCTGAGAATACGTCCACAAACTCCACTCTGCCTGCAAGTGCTTGTACAGTTCTGAAGGGTGGTGAGGAGAGAAGAAATGGTGCTGACTGGTGCTGCTGAGATTATTTTGCCCCTCTATTGCAAGTTCTCTGAAAAGTAAAGCTAGTAAAACCCCCTAATAATAGCTAAGAAATCCATTTGTGGCATCCTAAACAGGCTTGCATGATTGTGCTCTTCACTTCCTGGCCAGCTTCCCATTTTCTGTTCTTGCACACTGTCCTCGCTGCATTGACCAACTCTGGAAGGAATTCATGAAAGACACCCTTGTGCTCCAGGTCCTTTTTGAGATGTCAAAACTCTTGGTGGAGGGACCATGCCATTAAGGTCTGCAACGACAGGCAACAGGAAAGGCAAACGTTCAACCTTAGGGGCCTCACTATGCAAATTCCACTCTGTATTTCGCCTGTTTGACTCTTTGAAAGCACCTAAAACTTTGTACGCCTAAATTCCTCATCTGGCTGCAATGCGATATGTAGTGAAAGTTCTGGGGGCCTCAGATCCTAAGGTAATAGTAGTTAAATAACCAACTTACTAGAGAGCTTTACTGGCTCGCACTTCTTTCTGCCTACAAAGCTGCAGATCACCTAGTATCGTATGATGCCACCAGCATCCTGGCTTCTATCAGCACCAGTGTGGCCAGCAGGACTAGGGCAGGGATTGTCCCCCTGGACTGGGCACTGGGGAGGCTGCTCCTCTGGAGAGTGTCCAGAGAAGGGCAATGAAGCTGGGGAAGGGTCTAGAGCACAAGTGTGGTGAGGAGCAGCTGAGGGACCTGGGGGTGTTGAGCCTGGAGAAAAGGAGGCTCAGGGGAGACCTTCTCGCTCCCAACAACTCCCTGAAAGGAGGTTGGAGCCAGGTGAGGTTGGACTATTTTCCCAAGGAACAAGTGACAGGACAAGAGGAAACAGCCTCAAGTTGCTCCAGGGGAGGTTTAGGTTGGACATGAGGAAGAATTTCTTCCTGGCAAGGGTTGTGAAGGGCTGTGCCAGGCTGGGCAGGGCAGTGGTGGAGTCCCCATCCCTGGAGGGGTTTCCAAGCCGTGGAGATGTGGTGCTGAGGGCCAGGGGTTAGTGGTGCCCTGGCAGTGCTGGGTTAACAGTTGGACTTGATTGTCTTAAAAGATGTCTCCCAGCCAGAACACTTCTATGGTGAATTTGAGGGTGTTTCTAGGGACAGTTTATCTCTATGGACAGCACCAGTCCTCTCTCACAAAATGTAAAAATGCAGTTGCCTGATTTAAAATAAAGACACAAGAAACATTGTCAAACTTTCCCAAATCCGTAACATCTTACAGATATTTTCCTGCTGTGCAAATGATGGAGATTTGCTAGTGACCTGAACTGCCTACAATGAAGGAAGAACTATTGTATGATCCACTTTTGATTGACATGTTTGGCAATTAAGTTTGGAAAGCAGCAGCAGCCCATCCACTCTACTTCTGCTCTGCTCAGCTGTGGAACCACATTCAGGAATGGTCTAACTTAGGTACAAGCAGCCTCTGGACCTCTGGGACATTACAGACCTGGCCATGTCTTCAGATAAGCCTGACGGAGACAGCCAGTTAGTGATCTAGTTCTATATTGGCAGCTGATTAGTGCTGTAGATGTGTATCTGGCTCATGTTCCACGTGTCCTCCCAGCTTATCTTTTCATTTGATGGTAGCAGGAAATAAAGTTGTGGCATTCTAGGAACTGGCCAGATCAGATAGGCAGGGCTGAGCTGACAGGATGTAAGAGGACAGGAGTTTTTTCTCAGTGCTTTAAGTCAATACATCCCATTCCAGTGCCTCCAGACATCTCCTCTGTCCTTCTACAAGACGCCAAGTTACAACCCACCCCGAATCTAAACATTCTCTGCAGCCTGTGCTGAAATAGTGACTTGATTCTTCTTTGTCTCACTTCAAAAGCAGTCAACACGAAGAGGACAGTTTTCATCTCTAACAGGGACTAAACTGTCCCTGTAAAATCCCTGTAAAATCTGTGTGACTAATGGCCGAGCACCTTCATCTGCTGCTCGCTGCAAAGAGCTCTTCCCTAAGCGCGCTGTGAGAACACAACAATCCGCTAAGAAATTCTACTCTAGAGATCTGCTCCCGCCATCAGAGCACTATCCCATCTGAGTGCCTTCCAGTTTGGCAAACTGGGTAAAATTGCCGTAAGAAGCCGGGGAGATTTGAGCAAAGGCAGCGATGAAAAGGACAATGTTTTATTAGCCTCTGTGTAAACCATCCGCTTCTGCTCCGTGTCTTGAAAGACCCCCAGAAAGCAAAAATGGGAAAGTACTGAATTCTGGATATACTACAAAGACCAAGGAGTGTGCTGCTAGACAAAATGAAGTTGACTTTCTCATACCTTTCCTATTCCTCCGGAAGTCACCGAAACACAAGAACGTTTTTTGGAACAAATGATTGCACTTAACTCCTCCAGAGCACAAAGAATCAGTGAAACGTGTTGCGTGAAGAGCTTAAAGAACGAGGAAGCCAGCTGGCCAACCACATTCACATCGCATCAGTAGTACAACATTGGATTCGTTCTATTCACTTTGAAATACCTGTCCAATTGTTCTCAACTCCCTGCCTTAGCTCTCTCCCATGCCCAGCAATCGCAAAAATATTGATTGCTAGGAAGGAAAACTAAGCAATGAAGGACAAGATCCCGGCAACCGTGACTAGCTCAAGATTAGCAGATAGAGGAACTTCCCTCCAAATTGAGGGATTGCTTTAAATGAGTCTGCTCCCGTTCTTGTTAGGGAGCCGAAAAGAATTTCAAACCAAGAACAAAGCAAAAAGCTGTAAAAATCAATATCTGAGTGGCTTTGTAACCAGATAACCTACCACGCACTGAGGGCATCCCCCCAGGCCACGATGCTGCTTACTCCCTTGGGCCACCGCCCTTCACGCTCTTCTACATTCCCTAATCTTCAGCTGCGAGGTCCTCGAGGATTTATTCTGCTCTGTTTGCCAACAATCCCACCTCCAGCATCTCCGCATTTCGTCGTGACCGCGGAGCTGCCAGCAACGCCGTGTCAGAGGACCAGGGCAGCTCTCCTCAGGACCCACGCCGACCGCCAGCCTGGGAGGCTTGGCACGTTGCGAGGCCAGATCCTGCACATTCACCAGAGGGGAAAAAAGCATCTTCAGAAGACATTTTCAAACAGCAGAACTTAACAGCCCGCTGGAAGAACTTCGACCTCACCTAAGGGGACACCATCCTCCGAATTTCTCACAGATGGTACGGTTGTGCCTCATTGTAACTGGTGCTAGAAACACACACCATTGCAACTCTGGCACCTCCTCAGCACAGCTCATCACAAACTCATCCCGTATTTCCAAGCTGGTTTACAGCCTGGGTGAAGATGTCACAGTTGGTTCGCTCAGAAAACGCTACTAAGGCATCCGCTGCAGGAGAAAAACCAGTGTTTGGGGGAAAACTTGCCTTTTTTGTTCTGTTTGTTGCCAGATAGCGACGCTCGTGTGCATTCAAGCTCTGCTAGCAGAGAGGCTTTTGCAAAAAGGCTGGCAAAGCCAGGTCCCCTGAACTGTTCAAACAGAGCGCGTAGTTCATACAGTCACAGAATCATTACGGTTGGAAAAGATCTCTGAGAAGGGTGCAAGCTAGAGCACAAGAAGTTCCACCTCAACATGAGGAGGAACTTCTTGACTGGGAGGGTGACAGAGCACTGGAACGGGCTCCCCAGAGAGGTTGTGGAGGCTCCTTCTCTGGAGACTTTCAAGACCCATCTGGATGGGTTCCTGTGTGACCTGCCCTGGATTCTATGGGCCTGCTTGGCAGGGGGGGTGGACTTGATGATCTCCAGAGGTCCCTTCCAACCCCTCACATCCGATGATTCTATGATCTCCAGAACAAAAAATAGGCACAATATAATAATTTCCTTTCTTACATGGCTGTTTTGAACCCAAGGAGCTTTGCAGACTGTAAACATCCACAGAACTGTTTCAACAATACTAGAACATACGACTACTTGATACCACACAAAGATTGCCCGACAGCGCGCGACCTCAGCCTTGATAAAAGTCTTGACGTTATCGCAGCGAGCGCTGAAGTTGTCAATACTGCTGAGAGATCCCGAGCAGCACGCGTGGAAGGAACAGCGTGTCTGAGAGGGATTAGCAGGCAGACATGGCAACTGACTGTCTCTTAAACCTTTCAAAGCCTGCTCAATCCTCTTAAGAGGAAAACTTCCTTTTGTGGCAAAACACAAGAAATAAGCTGTTTCTAAGGGGGTCTATCCAGTTGTACTTGGCCAAAAAAAGATAACGACATGATACTTGGGAATTTGGGGACGAGACAGAATCACCTTCCTGGAAGGAAAGCAAGACTATGAAAGAATGAAGCTTAAGAAAGAAGAGCATTTGGCTAACGTGAAGTTGGATTGTCATCTCTTCCACTTATGCAATCCCTGTACCGATCCCATCGCAGCACCCACGGGACACTCCCTGCGCTCCAGGGCAGCTTCCACGGAATCACTGGATTCCTCTGCAAGGCCTTCCAGGGAGAATTACTCGATGCACTGAATCCTGCAGCAAGTGTGCAGAGTTTGAAGTGTCACCATGGCGTGTGGAGCATTATGCCAACAGACATCCAGGAGCTGGCTACCAACGGATGGGACATTGTGTGATTACTGGGCAGATTTCTCTTGGTTATTAGAATATTCTTTTTCCTTCAAACAATAATTGCAATGCATCCTCTTTCCTCACAGCCCAGACCCACTAAACATTTTCCCCCACACTTGAAGGACACACAAAAGCAACCCTGACCAGCTCCAGCACCCTTCCTTCCCTCCTCCAGCTCAGCAAGGCCATTTCCCAACTCCAAGCAGGTCACGGCAGCTTCCTTGGGCTCAGAGGTGAGAGGACAGGCCATCTCCTGTCCTCCCTACAGCCCCTTCTCAGACAGTGCAGCCCCTGCAAGCAAACCACCCTCCAGATACCATCTTGAGGCACTACCCCAGCCTGTGAGGAAGAGCAGCAGGGCAAGATCACTCACCACCCGGAGCACTGCGTCCAGCTCTGGAGCACCCAATACAGGAGGGACATAGATCTGTTGTTCGGTTCCAAAGGAGGGCCACAAAGATGATCCGAGGGCTGGAACATCCCTCCTGTGAGGACAGGCTGGGAGAGTTGGGTTTGTTCAGCCTGGAGAAGAGAAGACTCTGGGAAGACCTCATTGCAGCCTTCCAATATCTGAAGGGGGCCTATAAGAAAGCTGGGGAGGGACTTTTAAACAAGGGCTTGTAGTGACAAGACGAGGGGCAACGACTTTAAACTGGAAGAGGGGAGATTTAGATTAGAA
Source organism: Eurystomus gularis (assembly GCA_013400335.1). Classification (NCBI taxonomy): domain Eukaryota; kingdom Metazoa; phylum Chordata; class Aves; order Coraciiformes; family Coraciidae; genus Eurystomus; species Eurystomus gularis. The sequence goes on along the minus strand of VZZY01012927.1, from coordinate 72,456 downwards.
ATTAGGAAGAAGTTCTTCACCCTGAGGGTGGTGAGACCCTGGCACAGGTTGCCCAGGGAAGCTGTGGATGCTCCATCCCTGGATGTGTCCAAGACCAGGTCAGACGGGACTTTGAGCAACCTGCTCTAGTGGAAGGTGTCCCTGCCGTGGCAGAACAGTTGGAACTAGATGATCTCTCAGGTCTCCTCCAACCCAAACCATTCTATGATTCTACAAGATGGAGACCCCCCTTCACCAACCAATCAGAGGCATCCCAGAGCAACACCCATCCAATCAGCACCCACGGTGTGTGCACCCCAGCATCCCTCAGCCAGTCAGCTCCCAGCACTCACCAGCAGCCATGCCCTGGGGGCAGGCAGAGCAGCACCCAGAGATGAAGAAGATGGATGGAGATGAAGATGGAGATGAAGATGAAGAAGATGAACACCAAGATGGCCAGGCCCTTCCACACCGGGCAGGGCAGGAGAGCAGCAGGTGCATGTGGCCATGCCCCAGGGTAGAGGCCAAGCTGCCCTTGCAGAGGACAGCAAAGCTCTCTGGCCACCTCGGCGGGTCACTGCTGCCACCTGACTGAAAAGAGCAGAAAGGCTGAAAAAAACAGAGCCAAAGCTTGTCCTCAGTTTAGAAATTTTTATTAGCTGGGTAGTGTACACAGTACTTACAATTGCATCTATTAAAGACCAAAATACACTTGAAAAAAGGCGTCATATAAAAAAAATTATAAACTTTTAACTATATACAAACTTTGCCTTACATGACGTGAATCTCGGTACCCTCCCACACCCATCACAAAGAAAAGGTTTTCTCTCCCCTCCTCCCCTCTTTTTAACATGCAAGATCTTAAAGCCATTTAGCATCACTTGAGGACCGTTTTTCCACATCCCATTCTTCACACTCACATAAAACTGGTTTTTGATCACTCCCCGGGTCAATCGACCACGTTTCTCCCCAAGCCCCTTCTTTCATCCTCATCTACTTTTTTCATGCGCTCCTAAAGTGGAGTTTTTGCTCAAGTGTAGCCAATTTGCAAAGAATTCTCATTTAATTGCTAGAGAGGTTAGAACTCGATGATGTCTGCAATTTAACGAATTTACCCAGGAAAAAGAAAGCAGACTTTTTTTGTTTTGGTACCATGGCGCTGACCTCGCCAAGCAAACACTACTTTTAGAAGTGACACCACGTAACCCAAAGCAAACGCAAAGATATGACAGTAGCACTCGGGCTTTCACATCACTACTTACCCTACTTAACGTATTAACAATAAGACTTCCTATATAACACAAATTCATAGGTCTTAGTACACATTCTACAACAACGGATCAGAGAACCTATATATGAAGGGCTTATGGGTGAAAAAAAAATATAAATCTAGCTGTTTGGAAGAAGTTTCCAAGTTTAAGAAAAGAATTAGTCATTAAAAAAAAAAAACAACCTATGTCAGAGCAATAATCTTGCTTCTCTAACTTCCAGCTCTGAGGGGGTTCTCCAGGATCAGCCATTGCTGAAGAGCAGAAACGTTACGGACAGGCTGGCTTACTCCAGCACAGAAATACTCCTTCGGAACATGAACACTCCACGGACGAAAAAAAAAATGTACAAATGCTCTAAAAAAAATATTTACAATAATGCTGCAAAGTCAAAGCGACTTTTTTTTGTAATTCCTTCACTAAAAGAGAGCTACATGTTTCCTGAAATGGGTGACCTCGAGAAAAGCTGGGTGAGGATTTCAAAGTCGTCAGCTGAAGAAAATAAGCACCATGCTCTAATTGGCCAAGTATCTTAAGGCGGAAGCAACCAAAGGCACCAGAGATGCCACCAAAATGCAACGGAGGTAAACAAATGCCTTTTAGATCATTAGAAAGACATCCTGATCTAAGATTTGTGAGCAGAGCGTTAGATTATGAGTATCACTTAAGACAAAATGGAAAGAAAGAAGATTTGCATGTCAAGAACTAGGCCACCTCCATCCGTAGCTGCAGGTGTCACTGTGTGGTCAACGGTTTCTTCCTCAGCTTCAGTTCACCACGTCAGCTGTGCGAAGGGTGAGGACATGGAACTAAACACTCAGAAAAACGAACTGAACTCCAGTTAGAAAGTCCTGCTGCCCAACTACAAATACCAAATCTGCATTTCTTCTGTGTTCCTTCACTGGCTACGTACCTCCACACGTGGCTGACCTAAACACTGTCATCCTCAGCACCTAGCCAGGCATATTCTTCCTCCAAGATGTAGAACTGCACATTTCCTCTACATTTCTGCTCCCTCCTCTTGCATTCCTTCCCATCTTCTCTCCTCCTAGGTCTAGTATTTTTCTCTTTTAACCCAAGTAAACAGAATTTTCAAGGCTCTTTGCACCTTTCCAGTCTTCTACCACTTGGTAATTTGTCCTCCATTTTGCATTCAGTCACAAGCTTTCAGTAACTCGGAGAAAGAGCGGGGAGATTAATATGGGTCGTATTCTTCAAGTTGCATTTATTTTGTCACTTGAAAACAAGAGTTCACTGAATTCAAACCAGTCTCAACCATCCTCGGGGGCTGTCCTCAAAAACACCTCACCCTCTGCAACTTGACCTACTCGCACTTCACTGCTGCGATGCGGTTTTAACGACAGAACACAAAAATCGGAAGAGGTGGGATCGCGGGGCGCAGGTGACACACAGAGTGTCTGCAAAACTCCTTCAGGATGGGGGAAGACGGGCGTGGAAAGGTGCAAGTAAGAGCTGTTAAAATGCTTCTGAACTACAGCTTCCAGCGCCAAATTTCAGACTGGCAAGAGAGGAAGAAGCTTAAAATCTGTAATGAGCTACGGAATTAAATATAAAGATATGTTTTGTCGAGACACTCAGTCAGAAGCCAGCTGCAGGTCATGGAAAAATCCTTTTTAAAAAATGTAAGTACTTCTCCATTAAGTGCCACTTTTTTTTTTTAATTTCAAGAGGACAGTCTAAAAAAAGCCTGAAAGGTTCATCAATAACTGCCTTCATTTGTTTCACAGTCCTTCAGTTACATCAGGATGAGCCGAGTTGAGTTGCCCTATGCTTCTGCTGTCAGGGAACAATCCCTCACTCTGCAGAATGAGAGAATCTGGAACTGATTTAGAACAGACATCAAGAAACAGTGTCACAATGATGGTCAAGTGCTATCACTCGGAGACTGCAGATTTTCTGTCTTTTGGAGGAACCATGCACTGGATTTGCAGGTTAGAAGGAAAATTAAAACCAAAAATAAATCCTGTGGAAGAGACTCACTTAAGAGTTTGAATCCTTTTTACACTAGCGTCCACTTTGCTTCCAAAGCAACAACTACTGGCAATAAACATACCAAAACCACCCAGAGATTGCTTTTACCAATTAAACCCTTACCCCCACATCACCCTCCCCCACCTTACTTCTTGGAACAGATACATGATAGAACAAGTCCTGTAACAATCTTGAGATATTTCTATCATTGTGACTGGATGGTTGAATTTTTCCCAGAGAAGATCTTGCTGTTTCTATACTTTACAAGGTGGAAGTTAAAAGAACCCCCCTTCAGTCTCTGCCAGTTTCCAAAGTGCAGATGCAGCAACAGGGACCAGTTCAGCTCACAGTAAAGTCCAAAGGTGTAAGGAGCGGATGTAAATAACAAGTCTCTGCTGGGAAAACAAAGTCCTGTGGTGTGGCCACGTCAGTTCTGGTTGCTCTAGACTGGATGATGTCTCTGTACAGAAGGGCCGTAACTCCAGGAGGTCTTTGCTGGCCCTGCTTCAGCATGTCAGTTATTGCTGATCACCGAGCCAGCAGCACGCTCTCACCCATGGCCAATCTTAATGCAAGAGATGTTCAAAAGAAGAAAAAGAAAAAAAAGAAAAGGCATGATGAGCAGTCAGACTCTGAAATCCTTGTGCTGGATCAGAAGAGTATACCAAGAAAGTCGTCAAGTTTCTCTCTGTTGAGTCAACTGCGGTTAAAATCTTGCCCACACGCTGAAAACGTGGTGCTTGTTCCGTAGAAAAGGCTGTGATATGGCGATTGTCCCATGGAAAGACTCGCTTGATACACTGGAAAGGTAGGACAGGCTTGTGGAAGGGACGGGAATTCTATTCAGTTATTGTTTTTTCTTCAAGCAGTGGTTAGGAGACTCTGATCATCTGTGTCATTGCTTCTTCGTTGGTCTGGGTTGGATCCTACAGATACAAAGCACACACCGTGTTGTAACCGCAACGTTTTTCCATACGAATTCCGGAATGGCACACGGCCATCAAGAGGAGATGCTCCTGCCTCCTCCCCCGACCTCTAAATCTCATATTTTTCCTGGGTTTTACAGTGTAACAGAACAGGATATCTAAATCTTCTCAGCTCTGAGGACTGTGCTGTTTCTGGTAGCTGGGAAGGCCTAGCACTAGTCTAGTATTTGGGAAGGATTCTCGCTCAGAATAAGAAATATTCTTCTGCTAAAGCCATAGGGCTGCTTTAAAGCACTGAATTTGCTAATTTTACTCTATTGTGTCCCTTCCTTTGAAAACCTGTCTTGCACTTTTTATGTAAATCAATATGCAGCCCAGAATCAGATACTCACATATTTAATTTTCTATCAGATGTAAGATAAGGTGTCTCTACCTTTAATTCACGTCCTAAAAAAAATACTTCTGGTATTGCAGCCAGAAAGGCTGCAAAGATTGTACGTCTTAGGACAAACAAATAGAAGCATCCTCTGTTTGTAAAACAAAGTGAATACATTTCCATCAATATTACTGTAATTTAAATAAGGCAAACAGACACTTGCTGTCTACAAGCAGTGAGACAGAAGGTTTCTTTACAATGCCCGAAACAAATTCAAAGGCAGAAGGGGACAAAGGTCAAAAAACCCCAAGCAAAACGGTATAAAGACACCTCTAAAGTGTATTTTGAAGCACTGCAAGTGGCAGTTGTCCAAAGAACAAGACAAAAATTCTGCTTACCTGCATATGAGGGCTGTCTTTTTCCTTTGGCGAGAAGAAACGTCCACCCTCTCCCCGCTTCCTGGCCATGGCATGACGATGCCGAGATTCATGTAAGTATTTCTGCAACGATATGCAGGAGGTAATGAGAGACCAGGCAACTCTTTCTAGTTCAGTACTTCCAGCAGGGGCAACTCCTGACCACGAGAAAAGCCTACCCAGGCCCTCTCCCTCCCCTGAAGACCAAGCGTTTACAGTAAACCCCCATTTGCAGTACAGCCACACAATTAAAAGCATGCAAAATGAACAAAATAAACGGGACACTTGAAGATCCTAGCCCTTGTTTTCCAGCACAGGTGGTTTTCTGGACCTTTCTCACAGAGCAACCCCGGATTAGATCCGAGTGATATTCTCACCCTTCTTTCCTTGGGGATTTTTCCCTCTGCTTCAAGCTTAGCACGAGCTTGCCTCCTCTTCAGGATCCGGTGGTACTGCTTGGCGTTTACATAGAGGGGCTCTTCTTCCAGCATTTCTGCTCCAGGCAAAGGTATTCTCTGGATAGCCGGTACCGAGCCAGCTCCAGGTACCATCTGTACAGAAAATATGTTTTTAGTACTTGTAGCTCAGAACACAAAGCGAGTAAGTAATTAAAAAACCCCCACGTTAAAATGGAAAGTGTTTGGTTTGTTCAGATAATGCACCTACTTAAATTACAAGGAGGAATAAAGTTGTTCTCAAAACTGCAGAACAAATTTAAACAAATCAATTACTTATCAGTCGTGCCTGGGTTCTTCTTTTCTGATAATGGTAAAATTTCAATACAATGTGTAATTCCATGACCACGTTACTGCTTCTTGTACAATGAAGCATCCAGGACATGCCTATTGCTTCCCTTTCTTTTTGGTTATCACTTATTTAATTTATATGATAATTTCCAAGCATTTCTTAAGCAGAGATTACTTGTAGAGCTGCTGACATCTAGTGGGGACGAGCAATAAACTTCAAGTTAAAAGGCCTCACACCACAAAGAAATAAGAATTGGCAGAAAAAAACCCTTTTGTGAATCAGTGAAACAACCACTAAGGGATCCTCAGGAAAAGCAACAGTTGATTGAATCTTTATAAACCTCTGCTGATCAGCTAACAGCTCAGTTGGAATTTCAGCTTTTAGATTTCTGAACTCAGTAATCTGCAGGGGAAGAACTAAGTAGACAATACACAGATTGCAACAGGACACAGCTAATAAAAGAGATAAAAAATTACACTGTTTCAACTTTAATCGTAGCTACTGAGAAGACCAAACATACGAAGGTGATGTGACCATCAGACAACCGTCTGTGTACAGACGTCTTAAACCTCAACCTTTATATCAGTGGAAAGTGAAATACGTACCATAACCATTCCCCCTGAATTGACAACATTCCCAGCAACTGGCAGCGTCACTGTGACAGTCCCTTGTCCGCTACTGGTTGTGTTGGTGTTGGCTCCCGTTTGGACAATTTGTGCTCCAGCCAAGCTGGCTGCGGGGATGGTGATCATGCCTGTAACAGGGACTGTAACTTTAAGAAAATAAACCCAAAAGAAAAATAAAAAAGAAAAAAAAAGAAAAACCAAACAAAACAAACCAAAAACAGGCACACAAAAAGAAGGGAACACCATTAGTCCCACTTCTGTTGTTTACTCTCATTCATCCTTCCACAAGGCCTCAGAAAAGCAGTGCAAGTCATGAAAGAAATTCTACCACCTGGTTCTCACACTTCCTACTTTTTGCATTTGTATCTGCAGAGTAAGCCCTGCGTCAGGTAAAAGATCCTTCTGTAATGTGTAAAAACAAACGTCAGCATTGCTATTCTAATAGCTCTTGCCAAAGAAAAGAGCCTTTTTTTTTTTAATTCTGAGGAAGGGCTGCAGATTGAATTCCCATTTAATAACGTGTTTCTTCTTCCATTCACTGCACCACCAACAGCACTGCAACTCCGAGTTTTCTACAACAATAATTACAAGGCAATAAAATCCTATCAACGAGATCTTGAGAAGTCCTGCCTTTCTCCACACCAAAGCTCATACCTTGTTGGAGAATGGTTCCATCAGCATTAACTGGCTGATAGACTATGGTCTGGCCTTCAGCGGCTTGTGCTACCTGTTGTCCTTGAACTGCTATTTGTTGCTGGGTCTAAACAAAACAAAGAACACAGTCACTTTACAAATGGCTTCATTTTAAATTTTTTGACAATTCCTGCATTAACACACGGTGCTTAAGGTGTTTCAGGCATCTATTTCTTTTGCTTTTATTAACCAGCATCAAGAAATAGGATGGAGCCCAAACCAATTGAACCGTCAATAAAAAGCACATTGAGTTTTTCTAGTATTTAATATTGAAAGAAGCAAGTTCTAGGCTTCCTGGCTCACTGTGAGTATGTTAAAGGAAGAACTATTCTGCTCAGACATTTAATTTTGGTCCTAACCAAAAGAACCGGTAGAAAACCCAGGTATGACTTGACTACTTCACAAAATGGCGCAACTATGAAATTAGCAATACTTGATGTTTTCAAATTCTGACAAACAGACAAAAACAACCATGAACCAATAAAATACAGAAACACAATGGATAAAAACATGCAATCTAGGTATGCTGCCCCGGAGTTATGTATGAGAACACTACAAAAATATGACATTTATTCTCAAGTTCTCCTCAATAATAATAATAATAATCATTCCTCTTTTTTTTTTTTTTTTCCTTTTTTACTTAACCACTTAAGCAATTTGTCAAGTTTCTCTTCCTGTTTCTCTCAAGAAAACCCTTTCATGCTGGTGCAGTTACCTGTGTCTGGCCAGCAGTAACTGCAGTCTGTGGCTGCTGTATAATGATCTGCTGGGTCTGGCCCTGCTGCCCCTGTACCTGCACAGCCTGCCCACCTTGAATCTGAATCTGACCTGGCTGGACCAACTGAATCTGTGGAAGAAAGAGTCAGAAAGGAACATTAACTATGCCTCTTAATTCTCCCTCCTTGGCCTCAGCATTACCAAATCATCTCGGAGGATGATTTACTGTTGGCAAAGAAAAGGAAAGCACTGGTTCTTCTTTTTTCCCCATTGTAAAATGAGTTTTCATTTATTCCTCCCTGTGACAGCAGTCACAACCACACAGGATAGAGGAACCACCACATGCTAGTGTCATTATGCCGGAGCAGTTTTCCGCTGCTTACACAATACAATGGTCAAAAGAAAGAAATTATTCATGTGGCACTAGGAACAATAATACTCAGGTGAAAGAAAAGGAGGACTAAGGTTCAGGATATCTGGCACGTGTTAATTAGGCAGCATACAGAAGTGCTCCTGGTCATACAGAAAAGTTGTCGTCAGCTTTGCAGAAATCTTTCCACTAATGTGGAACATTTTGTAGATTAAATAAGAGGAACTGTAATACGGTTCCAAGCTTGTGCTTAAAAACCCAGTTATGGATTTTCCCCCAACAACCAGATTGTAAAGAACCTACGCAAAATAGATTGTCTTTCAACAAAAGAAATTTGAAATGAACACTAAAGAAACGTCTCAAAACACCAAGACATCATGTGCCTTCCTGGACTGTGCTGAACTTCATTCCTAAATCTCATTCTCCAATCACTAGAAGACTTTTGTTAGGCCACCGTTACAGTTCTTCCCTTTGCTTTTGTGGAACACACTTCGAGCACCTGTTTAAAAACTCTTTTAGACAAATATTTCAAAATAATTGCTTCTAATAAAATCCATCTTCTCTACCTTCTACAGTATTACCTTCTGTGCAATAGAAATGTTGAAATTCACCTTCAGCCATCACACATTAGATGAATTCAAGCACAAGAGTAATTTTCAAGAAGCTTTCTTACAGAAATAAAAAGAAAACAATCCTCTTTCTGAGCCATAAATTGAGTAGGCACCAGATCACCAACTACACGGCAGGGGCCAGTTAAAAATCAAAATTAAAACCACCAAAGCAACTCCAGCTGTATTTTAATGGACTTCAATTAAAAGGTTTGCACATTCCCCTCTAATACAAAAATCAAACACGCGAGGAATTTTCATTGCATTCCCAACACGCTGCCAGATCCACAGCTGGAGAACAACTGTCTCCACCCGCTTTATTTTAAGAGTGCTGAGGCAAATGGACTATCTGACAGGGTGAGAACATCAGCGAAATTGCAGAGAATGAACGGCGAAGTAAAATTTGGGTTATCTCCTCACCTGCTGCAGTCCCTGCGTTCCGGAAACTGGGACCTGCATGATTGTCTGGCCCTGACCCCCGGGCACAGCCTGCACCATGATCGGCTGGCCGGTGGACGTGATGAGCTGACCTCCGCTCACTTGTACCATCAGGGGTTGGCCCTGGACCTAGGCAACAGGAGAGAAAACAAAGAGGACAATGAAAAAGCCTGGTGACGTGAAGCCAGAAACTGGTGGCTACCAGACGAGGCTAACTGCTTACCAGGGAAACCGAGCAACAGCCACTAACCTGGGTTCATCATCACCATCAATACCTTTGCTTTCTAAACCTTTTTTTCCACGACGTGCTCCTGCATTTAGTAACTTATCATCTTCTGTTGCAGTCTAACCAAAACTTCCAAGTCTAATGGTAACAGAGCATGAAAAGGATGGCTCGCTTCCCCAGATGCAACAACTAGCCCCATGCACAGCACGAGAGCAAAGTGTAATAAAAGAAACTTCATTATCCACATCACTATTACTAATCTTTAATTGGGGTTCCAAACGAGAAAAAGCTCTAAATAAGCTGTTCAGACCGAGAGATTCTGCAGCAGCTTCAACTCTCTCCAATTACATGCTTACAACGTTTCAATTTCCTAACGGATATATAGCATGCGATGTTCTTAGAGAATCTTTTCATGGTTATTAAGTGAAATTATAAATGGAACAACACAAAATGTAGTTCAAAAAGGAAGAGTGAAAGAGAACGAGCAGCAGCCGCTTCTTGGCCCAACAAGGCTTTATAAATGCAGCGGAAGAGGCTCCAGACTCTTGGCCCAGGGATGTCTCTGGTCACTAGAAAAAAGGCCCACAAACAGAAAAGCAGGGGGAAAACCTGGTTGTTTCAACACCCTCCCCCGCTCAGCCCCTAAACTCCCCAAAATGTATCTCTGAAAAAATACCATTATGGCTTAAATGTGACCTGAGTCTCATGAACGAAGCGATCGCTCTTTCCTGTGCTCGGAGTTGTTTAGAAACAAGAGCAACACGTGATAAAAAGTCCTTGAATTCTTGGCTTTTCTGCTTTTAAATTCCAGGAACACGCACTAGTGTCTCAATCACCACAAAGCACCAGGCTAAACATCAGTACAGACTGCTACATACTGAACTACCTGAAAAAAAAAGCTTCACTTTGCACGTTCTGCACTAACACCTCCACGGAAACAACCACAGTTGTACCTCAGTTATCAGCATCCTACAGAGAATAAATATTGTGACTTTACAGGTCACCTAAACACCCTTGCGACACCGTTCCGGGCCTCAACCTTGTACCTATCACATACAAGTCCCTAATAAAAATCGGTAGGACTTATTTGGAATTACAACACAGAGAGATAAGCATGCTCATGTCAGCCACAGAGAAGCACAGTCAGCAGGAAAACATCCGATAAGCAGAAAGAAAAATGATACATTCCAGGGTTGTTAATGTATTATAGCAAGGCAAAAAAAAAAAAGAGGGGGACATATTATGACATCCAGAGGCCACAGTGACCCAAGCAATTGAAGGCAGCCAGCTTTTCATATTTTAACTCTGAACATAAAAAATGCTGTGTTCAACTTTACACCTGGCAAGGCCACCCAAGCTTCTTGGAACTCTCCTCCTCTGAAGAATTAAAAAGCAATCCAAACCAAAATACTGAGTGGGAAATGCACTACTACGACTATCCAGGGTTTCTCCACTCCTCTAGAAGCCTCCGAGTGAAGTTTGCAAGATGGAAAATCCTTCCTGCTGAAACAAATCAGGGTTTGAAAGAACCTTGTGTTTCTTTCTGATTTGTGATGTGTTTACTGGTAGGGTACAAACTTCTCCTGGGTTTCCCTGTGTTCTGGGGGTCGGATGAGATGACCTTTAAAGGTCCCTTCCTCCCCTCAAGTGTTCTATGATCCTCTGATAAATAAGAAATCGGATCTCTCCATCCCACAGAGGCCAATATTGTCCCCCAGTGCCCTTTTTAAAGATGCAGAAGTTTCACTCTTCAAGCCCCTGGGTCATCCACCACCTCTCTCTGTCTTTCACGTAGTGAAGACACAGAACTACTCGCAGTGGATATCAGAAATCTGATCTCCTTCAAACTACAGGAAATCTTTGTGTTCTATCTCTTGCCTGTTACTTGCTCATCTTGGTGTTTTTTTTCTTTCAAGTCCCATTTCAGCCACTCTTCACTTTCAGAATTACAGCAGCAGGAATTCACAAATGCGTCAGGGTTTCTGGCATGCAGCTGAGAGCCCCTGAAAAGCTGTAATCCCACACTTTTCATGGAAAACCCTACAGCTAGCATCAAGCGCAGATGCTACCGCTAACAAATTTTCCTGTTCCTATTTCAAACCCGGGAAAAAACAAAACAAAAAACCAACACAGCATTAGATATGTGGCGATGGCGAGAGTCATGCAGTGCTCACAAACACGATTAGAGAGATCACCACTACCTGGAGGGTCTGGACTTGCTGGCCTGAGGCGGATGCCACCTGGGCCTCAGTCTGCAACTGGACAGCAGTGACACCACCCTGCTGCTGGGAATAGGAACAGGAATAGCTTGAAACATGGCAATGCAGAGCTCTGGCAAGAGACAACGACACTTTGCTGGAAGAGGGTGAATTTCCAATTCATACACACTGCTCTTGGAACATAAGGAATGGGAATAGGTTTAGCAAACCTAAAAATGGAGAACCAACAAAGCTGCACGTGATACCGACAGGCTTCAATATCCCTCCCCCCCCCCCCCCAAAAAAAAATCACTTGAAAAGAACACAAGAGATTGTTTTGCAGGATTTAAAATCTCAGCTTCATTGTTTCGGGCTGCTACCTTCCTGCTTCATGTTCCCTTTTGCTGCCCAGGCTTCTTCCTCGGAAGGGTCCTAGATTTTTATCAGACTTGTTAGTTCCAATAAAGGCCATAATTTTTTTCCTGCACTGAGCAGCAGCACAGATGACTAAAGACTAATCTTCATCAATGTCAGCCCTGCATCAATGTCTTCCCACCACTGACCTTGAAGGACAATCTTGAGGGGTTGCAAGAGCAGTTACATCTAAAAACCTTTTCTATCTTTAGCCTCTTTAGTAAGAGTCCCAAAATAATCTGTTAACTGTGTTAGCATTTTGGGAGATGAAGGACATCTCTCTACTAAAAGCTGTACTACAACAGGCTGTTAAAAAAATATTATTTTAGAAAAATATTTCATGTCACATACAACAGAGTGTGTACTAAAAGTGACAGAAGCCCAGCTGTGTTTTCACCTCCTTTTACTTATAAAGGGCCAATAAAACCAGAGAAATTTTTGGTTAGGATGCAGGTATTTTGATTAAATCTTCATATATGTATTTTGAACCTCAAGTACAATCTTGTTCTTCCTGAAAAAATGCACGCCAACTGAATTGAATGGAAGAAGCTGGTCCCTGCCATCAAACACCCTGATGACAAAGCAAAACATAATCCAGTGGCTTGTTCATTGGCGTGACAAACTAAGAAACTCCGCTTGCCTTGAACTAGAGCAAATGTAAGGTGCAACAGAAGCTCAGCAGCAGCACAGCTCAGCTGAAAACGCATTTCTGTGTCCGAACGGGTGAAGCTTCACAGCAGCAGACATCTGTAAGCCTTAGAAAACTGCAGCCCTACTCGTCTGCCCATTGTAACACGAACTAGAACCTTCTCTCAGGAATGGATGAATTCCTCCAAAGCTACATGTTTTGTTGCCATTCCTGCGCTCCGTGTTCATTTCAATCCACCTGTAGTTCTAAAACAAAGGATCTCAAGGAATAATTCTCTTGAGAAAGCCTCTGTGGGCTTGAACGAAACCCATTTCAATTTGGGGAGGAATCTACATTCTTTCTTGCGGACAACTGACTGTTTCTATTAACATTGTGTTTCCTCCACTTTCAGAGAGGCTTTGCTACTTCGGCACTACAGTTTGCAAACTCCCTACTACACTGACGCTTGGAAATTTGATTACCAGCAATTTTATTAATTTAATTTTATAAAAAGTATTTTTTTAAAAGCATATTTCCTCTGACTTCTTCAAGTCAGACCCCTGACCACCCATCAGTGACAGAAGACAGATAAACACATATCCGGACAGCATCACAAAGCATCTTGGTGGTTCTGCGAAACTCCAAGAAGTCCAAAGAGCTCTGTAACCCAGCGCTGGTGACACCAGCTCACCCCTGAGCGCTTCCGTACCTGCTGCTGAATCTGTCCAGCCTGCACAACGATCTGCTCCGTGGAACTGTTACTGTTGGCCGTGTACTGCTCCATGGCGCCGCGGTTCCGATACGGTAAAAGGCACACCTCAGCCTGCGGATCTGGCAAGGCAAGTTAAAAAAAGCCTGTGATTATTGTCCCAAGGTTTGAAGACCAGTATTATCTTACAGGAGTTGAAAAGCAAACCATCTGCTGACACTGAGGTCGGAATCACACAGTGAGAGCCGCTGTTTAATCAAGGGCCTACCTCTTCCACAAGGTCACCTTGCTTTCATCGCGTAACAAAACTAGAATTGTAATTTCGGTAACAGGTAACTTGACTGAGAAGCAGAAACCGTTTCAATTCTGTCATTATCTTCAGGGAATCAAATAGTAGCTCTGAACCTGCTTCTCTTCCTGCTTCACCCCCCGAGTCTGCATATTCTGGGCTACAGAGAGTTGCCTACACTGCACGTTGGTGGAGGAAAGGGGTGTTATCGCCAAAACCCCTCACAAATACAAAGTTTAGGTGTAAAACCAAACTACATTTCAAGAATTCAAAGCCAAGCGAAACTGGCTCTCCCACTCCAGCTACGTAACAATCCTCCTCTTTCTTCTCTTCCCACTTCCATACATTTTAAAAATAGCCAGCAGACTTCTCACTGCCTCCATCCTTTTACTGCTTTCATTTCTTGGACACTTGCCTACACATCTGAAGAATACACTGCTGAAATGAAGCTTAGTTCCATTACCTCCTTCTCCCTCCCATCTCTTCTCAGTTGATCAACGAGTGAAGAATTCTTACTATTACTTTTAATGAGGTATTTGATTTATGCTCTGTCTGAACAAGTACCTCCTGCAACAGTGAAAAAGCAGCTTGTAACTTTAATCCTCGAAGTCTACAGCAAGAAAAAAAGCAGGCTCAGAGAAACACACACAAAATTTAGTCACTACTTTAACTGTAACAGTTGCTGTGGTTACTGCTGTAATGATACTTCTCACACTCCCTGCTCTTTAAAACATCCTTTCTATTTCAGTGTCTTGTATTTACTGTAAGAATGCTTCATTTTTTCATCAATTTACTCCTCATCGTGGCCTAAGAAAAAACACACTGATTTTACTTTCTTGCACGTTAACACCAAACGTTGCTTACCTACAAAAATAAACGATTAACCTGGATGTACCGTGACGGTTTAGAAGCACGTTCATTACAGGGGGCATAATACCCAGCCCTAGTAACACAAGAGCCTTCTCATTCCCTATCAGATCTTTTATTCAGAATAAGGATGTAATGACGCTAACCCTGGAGATCACAAAGATAACCCGAGTCACAGCTCTGAAAGGCACTTAATTTGCCTGCAATTTTAACTCTATCCCTGGCCCATTTAGTAACAGTTTTTCAAAGCCTGCCAGAATCAAAGATAAATATTCTTTCTGGAGACGACACTGTCTACTAAGGTTCTCATTGCAATTTTGTACTGCATCCTTAACTTGGGCCTTAAACCGCCTGTGGGCCTGTCAGAATGCGTTCCCACATTCCATTCTTCAGGGAAGTGTTTCAATAGCAAGCACAGGATGCCAGCATACTTTATTTGCCAAAAGTTCTCTGGCTTCCTTAACGCCACAACCAATAACCTAGCAGAGCCGTACTTCTACTTGGAAACGCTTCTTCACGCAGCCTGCTATTAAGCCCTTGTTTACTTGATACATCAGCTCCGCGGCGGCTGTGGCAAGACAAAGTTACAAACAGAAGATTTTACACACGGGATCCTGGACCTCCAAGGACTTATTTCATTCCCTCCATGGCGACCCAGGGCAGAGGCGTTACTGTCTCAAAGTTAAATGGTGCTTCAAGGGCATGCTCCTCCCATGACTGATCTCACCAGGCAGCTCCTCCTCACCAGGCCCTCAGAACGACTTGTTTGCTGGTTTGACCAGCATATATTCATCTACAGAGACATGCAGATATATATGATCCTACAGAAGCTACATCGACAACAGTGCCCTCAGTAAACGAGCCACACTCAAGAACAAACGAGAGCGATAAAGCGTGCTAGGACTTGAGCCAGCCTGAAAGCATCGTTTTTAAATGTGTCACATCCTGAAGCACCGCTACTAAATCGGGCTTTCTGGGGCAGACCCTGTCATTGCAGCTGTACGATCATTGTCCTCCGAGGACACCAGTGGAGGACGGCCACTCAAGAGACAGGATTTAACTAAACAACAGCGCAGACAGGCCACAGTCTTATCTCCTGCTGTTCGGCACAACGAAACATGTGGCAGCCAGATTTTGTTTCTGTCCTCTTTATCAAATTGCCGAGTCGGGGAGTTCACCCAGGGACGTTTTTATTTTATTGTATAAAGCCTCTGACCTGGGGTTTTTCTCGGCGGGCGGATCACGCCGTGCTGTGCTCAGGCGGACGAGGCGATACCCTGCAGCTCACAGAGAGCGCAGGGCAGCACCGGGGCCCCTCTCCGGCCCCACGGGCAGCTTCTCCTCACGGAGGAGCCCGTGGCTGGCGACATTTGGCGTCCAGGTGCGTTCCGGGGAGGCGGAGGCGCTGCCCACACCCGCTGCACCGGCACGCTGGCAGCCCCGGGGAGGAGGAAGAGGGGCAGCGACCTGCCCTCGGCGCACACTCGGCGGCCTCCCCCCACCTCCCCCGGGCAAGGCGGAGAGAAGGAGGAGGAGGGGGGAGAGGAGGAGGAGGGGCAGCCCGGGCTGCCCGCGGCCCATCTGTCAGCAGGGCCGGCGGGGAGGCTCG
>VZZY01012927.1:184-55636 GCA_013400335.1 Eurystomus gularis | reverse complement strand
CGGGCGGCCGCCATCTTGGCGTGACGGCGGGGCGGCGGGTGGCGGAGCTGGGGTGGGCCGATGTGGGCAGCGCTGGGGAGGCTCTTCGTGGCCCAGGCACCGGCCCGGCGGATCGTTCTCCACGGCGTCCCCGCGGGTGTGGCCTCCTGAAGGGGGGGTGGCGGGGGTGTGTGACTGTGGAGGAGGATGGAAGGCCCGTGGGTGACTGTGGTGTTGGGGCCTGCTTGCGCCTCGTGGGCCGGCGCTGTGGGGCTGTGGTTGGGGAGCTTGCACCACGTTAATTTGGGGATACTGGCCACCCCCTGTTTTATTTTCAAGGGGCGTTTTCATTGGCGTAGCTGCCCTGTAGATAAAGTAGGCTCAGCTTTGCACCTTCTGGCGCAGCAGCTTATTGCCTGGTCTGAGGTTTCTAATAACTCTTTTTCTCTCTGTCGTCTTTCCAGCTGCAGGAGTCTTCACCATAGCCCACGTTACCATGGCCACCCACTTCTCCAAGGATCAGGAGGAGAGAGTGCGTAGGAAAATGGGTTATCTGGGCTACTGCTGTGATGCGTGTCTCTGAAAAGAGACCTTCTTGTCCCCCTAATAACATGGCAGCTGCCTGTGCCACGTAGCAATTTGGAAAGTGGCTGCTGCTGCTAAATTTCTTGTGCTTTTGTCAGTGATGCAGGTACTGTACAGCAGCACAGAGCTTACCTGCTTATACTAAATGGGCATACCCAGCACTGCCACACTGGTGGTATAGTGAAGATGTGCACTAATCCAGCTGTACTCTCATTTTCCTTTTTAAGCATTGATTTTGTAAAAATAATGGCTGAGCTGTCACATGATGCTTAGAACTGATCTTACAGAAAAGATAGTCACCAGTAGATTGGGTGTGTAACTTAGGCCAGATCATTTACATGTGAATTGCATCTTACTGCCTTACACTCTTTAGCTTGTACCAAGTACAAGCTTGCCAGATTGCCTCCTATTGAGTATTTTGTTACCTGAATCTGCACTCTGCTTGTTTTTATTTACCCTTTCTGTTGTTTTCCAGATCAAGTGTGTTAAGGGAGACCTCTTCTCATGCCCCCAGACGGATGCGTTGGCTCATTGCATCAGCGAGGACTGTCGCATGGGTGCAGGCATAGCTGTTCTTTTTAAGAAAAAGTTCGGAGGCGTGCAAGAGCTGTTGGATCAACGTGAGTGATACACGTGGGGTGGACATGCAGGAAGCTGAAGGGAAAACCTTGATTTCCAGCAGTAAGGGTATTCCAAGCTACTTGGGGCACAGGGGGAATTGTGTAGTGGAGTGTAGCTGGTTCAGAAAAACCCTTCTTCATTCCTTCTCTTTAGAAAAGAAGACTGGGGAGGTGGCAGTTCTCCAGAGAGAGGACCGATACATTTACTACCTGGTAAGAGGGGGCGTAACTCAGGCACTTCCGTGTAGCTAAACTATAGTAGATACGATGATGGCGGCTTTAATCGTCATGGGCTTTTTGAGTATGCTCTTGTAAGTAAGAGATGTGAGATGTATTACTCAGATATTGCTAGTTGAGGAGCAGCCAAGCTGCCTTGTGTATGTATATTTAAACTTAAATGGACGGAACCAGCTGCTAAATTACACTATTCTAAGCTGTGAAACGTAGTTCTTTTCCCACATCTTTCTCTTCACAGTAGCAAGTGTGAGTGTGGAGTTTCAGAGTGTAGTGGAATGTCTTTTTTTTTAAAAAGAAAGTAGTTTGCAGTGATCATGCCATAAAGCACAGCTGACCTTTTACATTTCTGCTTAGATTACGAAGAAGAAGGTTTCTCACAAACCAACATATGATAGCATGCGAAAGAGTTTAGAAGCCATGAAAGCTCATTGTCTAAACAATGGAGTTACTGACATTTCCATGCCCAGGTAAGAAAATTAGTTACTGCGAAGTAAATACTTCAGTGTTTCTTGTGTAGAAGGATGTTTGAGAGCTGATGTGCTGTGAAATAAGCGTTCAAGTATCCACTCCTATTGAACTCTTCTGTTCAATTGTGCGAATGAAATTTGTGTTTCCCAGATAACAAAACATACAGGCTTGGTTGTTTCCTTATTATAACTGCTTTATGTGGATTTATGGTGAGCCGAATTAGTGCCATGTAAAACTGTAGCTGCTTGAGGGGCTGGTTGTTCCCAGCGTGCTCCAAAAGAGGCCGTTACAGCTGTTGTGGTGTCTTGTTTTCCAGGATTGGATGTGGACTTGATGGCCTGGATTGGAATAAAGTTTCAGCAATACTTGGGGAGGTGTTTGAAGACACAGATATAAAGATCACAGTTTACAGTCTGTGAGCCAAAGAATTTAAAGAGAGCTCCATTTCCCCATCCCATTTCAGGAGTGGAAACCAGTTGATGGATGAGGGTTAAACTGCATGCTGAGCACCTTCTTCAACCGAGCATAGCTCGCTCTTGTGTTGGCAGTGGTTTTTAGCAACAAAACCAAAAAGGGCTCCAGGGCAGCTAATTTGGAACGTAGCAGGGAGCCTTCAAAGAAGGCAGGGGTGTTGTAACCCTCCAGGGCTTCCCAGCCTGTCCCAGCAAGCCACCAGATGTCACTGGTCCTCCATGGAGCTCCTGCCTGCACTAGAACTGCTGCTCAACGCTGACGGTTCCTGTGCAGAGTGAAACCGGAGCTGTCTGTTGCTTAGGTGTTTGTTGGGTTGTAGTTACGGTTGATAATGATGAGCTGTGGAGCCTTGTCACTTAATTTTAAGTTTTGCAATGTTCGTTATCTGGCACACGGTTTATTTACTCTGTTTGTTACGGGATTAAACATTTGATTTTTACCTTTTGGCCACAAATATAATTGATTTGTGAGATTGTACTCACTGAGAAATAATGTTGCCGAGATTAAATAAATGCTCTGCTGTCAGATGAGAGCATGGTCCTTTTGAAAAACATACCTATGTCTGTGTTGGGGCTGTATCTGAGAGGAGAGCTGGGATTTGAAGGGGAGTGCTGGAGATGTGTAAAGTCACCCTCTGGGTGTGTTTTATACCGTGGAATTGGGAGTCTGCAGAGCTCGGCTCTGAGAATCCACGTGTGACTGACTGATGTGCTGTAAAAAGTCATAGCACAGACTTTAAGGTTTGTTTTTCCTATTTCTTTTTTTTTTTTGCTGTATTTGTAGTTTAGCTGTTGTGTGTTGGTTGCTGTTTGACGTCGCCAATAGCAAAAGCAAATTAGCAACACACTTCTTCAGGTCGTGGGTAAACACTTGGTATTTTTGAAATGTTGGTTCCGGCACTGAGGAACTCTTGCATACTCCACGTGTCCTTTAGGTTTGTTTTTTCCCACCTTCCCATGATAATCTTTTTGACTTCTCTCATACTGAACGGCCAGAAAAATGCTGGAATGTTGAATAAACCTAAAAGATGTGACTAACAGTTGAGAAGCTTGTAGCATAATGAGGGTTCCTAATTGGTTTCCACTACGAATGGATCGGGTGGAGTTTTTGCCCTGTTCTGTGGTTTCTTTGCTGATACAGATCAACAAATCCTGGTTGTATCTTTAAGAGCTTGGTGTTATCACTCTCCCATCCTTTGTAAATTTGTTTTCAGTGGATAATTGCTGTAAATAAATACAAAACTGGAAAAAAAATAAACTCACTAAGACATAATAGGAACTGGGAGTGTGGAGCTGCTGAAGAGTGGACATCAAGACTACTCATTGCTTTAGTCCTTAGGTTTATTTATGTTTGGTTTTTAACTGTAGTGCTCAAGAGATGGAATCCACAGTGGCTCCACAAAGGTGTTCTCGTTGCTACTTGTTGAAAATTTATGCCCAAATGTCGTGTGGTTGCCTGAGAACCTGTGAACTGATGGGGATAACGAGCCCTGCCTGACTCGGTTCCTGAGCTGGTGGGCGTCCCTGTGACCCGTGTTTGCTCTGTGCCTTGTTTTATATGGAAAGTGATCCGTCCATATTCTGTCTCCCACGCTTGTATGGACTCTGGAAATTTTTTTGGCATATCGTAATTCTCCCTTCTCATCACGCTGCGCTTCAGCTCTGAGATATTTCATACGTGGCTGTCCCAGGGTGTCTCACTTGTCAGATTAAATTTAGGACCACTTGCAAACAGAAGAAGGAATAAACAGGGCTATAGGCTTTTGCAGTGACTTCCAATTTTATTTCACTTTGCTTTTCCCAGTTTTATATCACAAACATCATCGAACAAGGGGAGAAGGTACTTGATCTATTTGAAGTCAAGTACTTGGGGCTCCATCATAATTTAGAAGAGATGAGTTAGGCCTAATTTAAATCACAGCTCTGATTTTTGAGGAGGAAAGAGGAAGAAAACCCTTTTTTTTTTCATCTTAAATCCAT
Source organism: Eurystomus gularis (assembly GCA_013400335.1). Lineage (NCBI taxonomy): Eukaryota > Metazoa > Chordata > Aves > Coraciiformes > Coraciidae > Eurystomus > Eurystomus gularis. The sequence goes on along the minus strand of VZZY01012927.1, from coordinate 51,294 downwards.
TTCTTTTTAACATTTCTGAAGTATGCACTTTCTAAATGCATTTATCTAATTGACAGCTTTGTTCTAAGATCTTTTCTCGTAACGTAGTCCCCGTATGTGAGGCCTACAGTCTTTGCTGTAGCTCCACTGCAATCATCTCATTCCAGGCTTTAACCACACAGTATGTTCCCTTCTTTTTTCCTATCAGCAGAGGCAGCATGGGTTGGTTTGGGGCAGGGGATGGGGAGGAAGGAACAAAATAAACCCAAAAAAAAAAAAACCCCATCCCAAACATCTGTGTTGTATATGTGTTTGTAGTCCATCAGTCTTCCAGAAGTCAGTACTCCATCCTGCTGGATTCAAAGCTTTGGATGTCCAAAATGTCCCAGATGTCCAAATCTGTCGCATCTCTCTTCATTAGATCTTTTCTGAATTGGTCCTAGGGAAGGAAAAAGACGAGTTAGAAGCTTCAGATGCTTTCATGATGTATGGCTTAAAGAGGTGACTTTTTAGTACAGCTTTAAAAAAAGGGGTAGAATTCTGCAGTGATAATTACTTTTAATGGTGGTTTTTTTCTAGAGGGCTGGGTTTTGGGGCTGGGGGAAATCTTTTCTCTACATTCCTCTCAGTCTTTCTACGTGTGTCTTGATCATCATGCCTGTGGGGAGCAATGAAGTGTTCTTCTTTCCCTGAGTGACCCTACTACCCTTTTATTCTTTCTTTATTGAGATATTTAGTCTGAGGAGGGGAAAAAAAAAAGGCTTTAAACCCCTTATGTGTGTGCTGTGGAGAATCCCACTGTGCTGTTACGACCCTTGGAGGGGTAAGGTAAGTACTGGGATTATTTTCAGTGTGCAGGTGCAGGCAAAGCTAGCCGGGTACGTGTGAGAGTTACAACAACTGCAACGGGCTCTGGGTTATGCCTTTAACAACCTGAAGGAGAACGAGGAGTCTGATACACAAGGAGACAAGTGGAAACCGTCACTCACGTGAGCTTCATTGCAAAATCTCAGCCAACTTTTCCTCGTAATAGTTGAAGTTCTCTTGAATGTCCTCCCACGGCACGAAAGCCTTTGCTTCCTCTCCTTCCTCCTGTTCCACAAAGTTCTGCCAGACATACTCAAAGTCTTGAGGCTTCATAATCCTCAGCTTGCAGCCAGCCGACTTCATTTTTTTCAGGGCCGCCTGCATTTCTGGCTCTTCCCACATGAAAAGCCGGCCTACCATGATGGTCAGCCGCAGGTTCTTGTTCTTCTTGAGGGTCTCGGTTATCCGATCAGCGCAGGTCACGCAGGGGCTGGAGGACACGTACCAGGTGACGTTGTAACGGAGGCTGGACTCACACTTGGGTAAGATTGTGTTGAAGAAAGCCATTTCTGCATGGGCGGCCGCGTGCTCGTCTTCCAGGTAACCCCGAGAAGTCACTGACTCTCTCCCTTGGGTCTCGAGAACGTAACACAGGAAGGTTTTGTTCCTGCCTGAGCTGTATTCCACGTTCCTGAACTGGAATTTGAAAAATATGGCTGGGAGGCGCTCCCTGCGAAGAGGAGAGAGGAGAGAAGCATCTCAGAGGCAGACAGAACAGGGTTATCGCATTGATTTCGTTCCTGTGTGTGTGAGCTTGGACAAGGTGCTGCATCTATGGTGGCTGTATTTCTTCATCTATTAAAAAGAGATGACTTTTAATAGGAGAATAAAAATAGATTAAAAGTTATGGGCTACTTGTCTAGCTCTGCTGTAAGGTGAGGCTTCCGGGCCCGTTCTCACTACTTAGTCTTTTTACTTAATTTTAACAAACTTGTACTGGGAATTTCAAATCTCTGCCTCGAGGTCTTTGAGGAAGAACTTACTTCTGCAACGTTCCTTGAAACACTGATAGTTCCCATAGGTAAGAAGGAACAGCAATCAGCATTTCCCTGGCCTTAATGCACCTGTAGACTGAACTCTTTTCTAAGCCATTCTTTCAGGGTGGTGTTGCAGCGTTAACCTGCAGGATCTGTTGTCCTAGATTGTTAGGATGATTACTCTGACATTGCTAATTAACGTTTTACCCCCAGTCCTTCGGCAGTGTGGATTTCCTCTGAGGAGAGGCCAGCGTGGCTGACTAGTTGCAATTTTTACGTGTTCTAGTTTTATTCGCCAGTATCAGCTGAATACTGATATTCAGTAGGATTACGTTGTGTAGGTTTCATAAAATATCTGACATCAAATCTAACTTTGCTATGAGAAAGGCTTTTTCCTACTGAAGTTTGATGGCTCACGGATGTTACTGAGAAATTCCAGGTGTTTTAATTTGATGTGCACCTCATCCATTCTGGTTTTCCATGTAAGCGCAATGCCGAGTGAATCATCGCAGGGAGTAATGTGTTTGCAGTTCTCTCAACAAGGTGGTCTGCTGTTATTTAGGGAAGTTAAATTTGTTCCTTAGAATACTGGGTATAGCTTTTACATGTTGCTGACTGAGGAGGCGAGAAGGGAAAGTTGCATCGTCTCATAGAACCTGATCATTCCTTACAGAAGTTTCCAGGGTTTGCCCCTGTAGCATCTAACGGTGGGGTACATCAGCTCACGGACCAGAGCTTGAGGGATATTAGGTGGAAAGATGTAAAAGATACTCCTGACACCATCCCTTGTGACCTGCTAAATGCTCCAGAGGATGAGGGTGAAGACTGCACAGCGTAGCCAAAGTGAAATAATGAAAAGTAGGAACACAACATTTCATTTATTACACGCTAGTAATCTGGCGTGTTGTACTTCGCTCAGCTGAGCTTTCGGTGGACCTGTAACCTTGATATTCCCAGTGAGGCAATAATGAACCTTTGTAAAACAGTAAGTGCCTTATTCCTCCCTGTCTCATCTGCAGTCAGATGATAATGTCAGGTCTCTCCAGGGGGGAACACCAAGCAAAGGTCAGGAGAGAGTCAGAGACTCTCGGAAATTTTAATTGGGGAGAGCAACGAGGCTGTGGGAGTAAGTGGCAAAGCGTCGTTCTGCTGAGAGGGAGGAACAATTTGTGATGCAGCATCTCGCAAGATGTCTCCAGAGACGGTGGAAGTGAATGGTACGGAAGAGAGTGAAAAGAATCAAAATCAGTTTGTTCTGCTCGCTTAGGAATGTGGGAACGACGAGTGAATGTTGTGTCAGTTCACTGGTGTGGGACCCAGAACGTGGGGTGGTTGCGGGTCAGGAAAAGGGACTGTTCTGAAAAGCTGGATGCCTTTTGAAACTAGGGGATGTCTTCCTAGAGAGTGCAAGAAGGCTTTACTAGGACTGCACGGAAAGCCCCAAACTGCGTGATATTCTGTGCACATCAGAGGGACTGGAATGGGAATGTCTGAGCAGAAAGAGCAGGGAGTAGACGCCTAGGAGCCCTGCAGTAATACCTGGCTGCAAACGCTACATTATGTACCGTAAGCAAATGGCTTTTTGCTTGGAAGCGAATTGGAAATAGTGTGCTGGCTGAATGCGTAACTCGGAGTAAATTGTGGCTATTGTCAAGCTTCTTTAGCTGTGTTATTTTAAAAGTTTCAGTACAATTTTCCATCAGCGTTTCATTCCACTTAGGAAGTTTCGGAAGCTTCTCTTTGGTCTATGTATATTCCACCCTTGTCTTACCACAACCAAGAACGTTCTTGCTGCCCAAGTCCTGTAGCATTTTTGGCTTTTAACAAAGTTAAACCATACAAGAACAGCCTCTCTATATTTTCATGACGGTACAATAGTATCCGGGCTCCATCTGTGCCTGCTACACAGATTCGCCCTAAAAAGCCTGAAGTTAGAGGTTGCACTCCTGTTTTGGATTTCACTCCTGGTTTGGATTTCTCTTCTGGTTTGGATTTCACGGCGTGTGGCTTTACAGACAAACAGCCTCCCTTGGCCCAGCCGCGTCCCGCGCTGGCTGGACGGCGTGTGAGGCGATGTGGTTCTGCTTTGTGCTGAGAGAGGAAGCTCATCAGTCTTCCAAACGCGACAGGACGTACGAGTCTGCAACAATTCTGTTCACAGAATTGCATCCACACTGGGATTATCTACTGCTGCTGTCGGTCAGGGGCCGCGGTAATTCTTTTCACATATTGATTCCTGACAGTGGAAGTTTACAGTATGAGTTTGGCTTCAGCAGTTTTACTAGAAGTGGGTTTTTAGCTGCTTCTTAAATGATACAATTAAACCTTTGCGTTGTTCAATTCCACTTAAGTAAGATCTGCACGAGATGGGACTTAATAAAAAAGCCTTTTTGGAGCCTTCTGTGCTATAACTGGCAGTGTATTAATGGGGGATGAGAAGCAGTAGTGTGCATACAGACTTTTATTTTGATTAATGAGCAAATAAATCATGCTGTTTGGGTACGAGTTGGTCTGTGCTTCTCTGGCTTGCACTGATGGTTTGCACTGGCCTAGATAAGGGAAACTTGCACCAGCCTGCATGATTTCTAAGCAGCGCAAAAGACTACATTAACTTCCTTTTCGTAGCATTTTGACCTCTGTTCCCTTATGTTAGGTGACTTCAAGTTACCTGTTAGAGTAAGGCTCATTTTCTTTAAGGTGAATTTCAAGACTTCCACTGATTTTATTACAGAGCAGTATCAGACTCTAATTGAGCATAGTGCCTCTTATTCCCTCAACTGTTTTCTCTTATTCCTTGAGACAAAAAGAAAAGAATCCACATGCTTCCAAGAATAGCGTTTTTCCTGCTTTATATCCTAGATAACAGAGTGGTTCTTTGCTTAATGATTCTTTAATTAATTATTTCTTTGAAGTCCAGCTATGCTGGGTCTGACACATTGCCGTGTTTGAGAGCTGAGTTTGTTAGGCTACGAGAAATTGCTTTAAAATAACATTATTTAAGTGCAGCATGTCAGCGTCATGTGGAAGTTCAATCCTGATTTAACTCTCCTGGCTGCAGAGCGGTTACATCAGTGATGAGAGTGAGTCTGGGTGTTTTGATGAACTGCGTGAGCGATCTATTCCAGGCTGTATTGACTCAGAGGTGTATTTAGTCAGGCCTTCAGGATGGATTTTATTGCTTATCATCCTGGCGTCTGTCTAAGATTAGCTGGGATGTTCACCTAAAGCTGGCCTGGCAACCTGGAATTTGCATCAGCTTAATTAGTGAGTTTCCGATAAAGAACATAAACAACGCTACGGGCGTTTTCCAAGCCCGTAAGTAGCTGGCTGAGAGCTTGGAAAATTTGCCGCTCGTGGATCGAGAGGCAGCCGGTGAGCTGTGTGTGGTAGTTAGCAAGAATCTGCTTAATCCCACGTAAAGTGGAACAGGGAGGACGTTTGAGCACAAGTGGGAACTGTAAACTTGTGTCCTGCCAGGGCTTAGCCAAGTCCCTGCTGTGTGACTCTTCCCAGCAGCGGGGCTGTGGGCAAGGCGTCCCTGTCCTGTGAGTAACTGGAAAGCCCCGTGGCGAGTGAATCAGCGGCGAAAGGACGGGCAAGAGCAAGCCATGTGTACCATGAGCTGCACGCACACGTAAGGGCCATCAGCTGCAGAATCTCACCGTTGAGTTCCAGCAGCTACCCCCCTAACCTCACGCAGAGCGAAGTGCCGTGATTGTGTTGTTTATTTGCCCAGACTAACACTCTCTGCAAAGAGCTGAGCATCAAAACACGTCCCTGAGATAGTTCTGTCACCTACTGCAACAAACCAAGCCAACTTCTGTGGAAGCTCAAGGCTAGCTTCGAGCAGGCTGTTTCTGAGGAAGTGACTCATTCTCGGCAAGCCCGTTTTCCCACCTTGGAATGGAAGGTGGCCTACAAATGTTTATATTATCTCTGGTTTACCCACTTCTTTTCTTCCAACATGAAGGAAGTCACGCTAACAAAATATGCCTCAGGGATGCGAGTTCCATGCCTGTATTTTCTTCTCCTGGAAGCTGTACTGCTGTAAACGCTAAATGTAAAAATGGTGTCGTATCTTAGAATGTGAGGGGTTGGAAGGGACCTCTGGAGATCATCGAGTCCAACCCTCCTGCCAAGCAGGCCCATAGAATCTAGGGCAGGTCACACAGGAACACATCCAGATGGGTCTTGAAAGTCTCCAGAGAAGGAGACTCCACAACCTCTCTGGGGAGCCCATTCCAGTGCTCTGTCACCCTCACAGTGAAGAAGTTCCTCCTCATGTTGAGGTGGAACTTCCTGTGCTCTCGCTTGCACCCATTGCCCCTTGTCCTATCGCAGGGCACAAGTGAGAAGAGGTTGTCCCTTTCTTCTGGACACCCAGCCCTCATCTATTGATCCACGTTAATTAGATCCCCTCTCAGTCTCCTCCAGACTAAGAAGCCCCAGGTCTCTCAACCTTTCCTCATCCCCATCATCCTCGTAGCCCTGCGTTGGACTCTCTCAAGTAGATCTCTTAAGTATCTAAGCAGATCTCAAGTATCGCCTGTGACTTCACAATCTAAAAGACACGAATATCAGATATTTCAGGGACTAGGCCAATTGCTTTTGTGCTTTTGCTTTTTCTTGCAATTAGTGACGTTTTCACGCTCTTTCTCTTTCCAGTAAAGGCATCGTATTCAGCATAAGACCTACAGGTGAGGTTTATGTCTATGGAAGGTTCTTTTAAAAATTATTTACAGGCACCAAACTGTCACTGTTAAAAGTCAGCTGCTCCAGCAGTGGGTGCAGGTGGTCACACAGCTCATTTATGGTGTATGGGAAGGTAGAAGTTGAAATCTTCATTCTCCTGCTTCCCTGAAGATCGTCATTAAAGGGTGATCGTTAGGGATTTTCTAAATGCCTAAATTTATCAAGGTGCTTGCCCTGGCTAGCAAAGTTTTTTATCGCCTGTTAGATCCTGTTAAAATGAAAAAGGTGGAAACTTTGCGACAGAAACCTCAGCCTGTAAAAATGGTCCTGGACTGAGCAGATAATGTGCTTTTAAGTTTGCTGAAACCAGGTCGGTGGGAGGAAAACAGCAGCTGCCCAGCATGACCCTGGTGCTATTCCATCTGGGTAGGAGAAGAGGATGAGAGCTTCTAATGAGAGAGTAAAAAGGTGGGATGATCTAAAAGATGCTGTAAAATAGCAGGATGTACTCTTTAGGTTTAAATACTTGTTCGGTGACTATTTATACTATGGTCTTAGGTTATTTGAGCTGATAAAGCAGCGTTGTTTTGCTTGCTGTTTGAAAAATAAACACATTCATGCTGGGCTCATTGATTATAGAAAGCCTGGAATGATCAACTGTAGCAGGAACTGAGGATTTACCCCTGCTAGAAGGAGCCTCCTGTACACCCTGGGGAACTGTAAATAAATGTGTCTACTTAAATATAGTGAAATGTAAACAGATGGGGCTTATATTTACCCAGGACTGTTGAGCCAAATGTTGACAAAAAAGGGGTTAATATTCTTAAACAGAGTAATTAGGTTCCCAGTGTTTTCCTTGTAAGCCAGACTCCTTAGAGCTAGAAGCAACAGCTTGAAAACTTGGCTGTGTGTCATAAGATGCCCCTAATCCAAGGGCTAAAACTGAAATGCAGCGTAATTGAATGTAAGTGCTTCCACACTTGCAGTTATGTGTTCTCTCATCATTCACATAACTGGCTTTATTGGCTGAAAATCTGTAAATAATTAGAAAAATCCAAGCACTGATCATACCAGGTTTAAGGCCCATTCGAAGCTCACAGTGTACTTTTTAAAATGAGAGGGAAAATCGCTGGGTTTTTCTGAACCTCTTTCAGGGTGCTTTAGGATTTCCGCTTTACATCCTGATTCTCACCTTTAATAGCCAGCATACTAATAATACCCTAATAATCAGAGGAGACTTGGTCATGATTCCTACAGGAATTCACCAGATACTTACAAGCTTGTTACCCCTTTCTGCAACCACATCACCCCTCACATTCTTGCTGGGTGACCCTTAACAGGTCGCTGGGGTTCGCAAAGAAGCGTGAAGATACTGCCCAATTCCTCACCACTTCTAATTGCCTATGAAAAACCTCGTTTTCCCCGCCGAGATTCATTTGAGTACGTCTTAAGTGTCTAGAAGTTGTCACCGTATGTGTAGTTGGTCCAGTGGCTTCTATATATAATTTTTGGTGGTTTAGCTCTGTTCCTAGCAGAGAGATGTACTTTTTTTTAAGTCACTACTCTAGCAGACATGTTTTATCCCTGTGATTGTGTACGACAGGGACCAAAGGCTGCGAATAAGCCCCGTCCCAAGAAGTGATTTTTCAGAGTGGACACGTTTTAAGAAGAAACTGGTTTTTTTTTCCCCCCCTGTGCAGGACTGTCACCAATCGTGTGAGATCAGGCATGGGTGCTGTCTTGCCTCATGCATCGTGTTCAGAAATGCCAGCCAGATTTTATTTGCGGAATCTTTCTTCCCAGTGACTCCATCACAGGCAGAAGGATTCCAGCTGGGACTTTCAGAGTCTGGCCTAAGCTTCATGTTCAAGCAGCTGCAAGAAATCACGGGTTTGGTTTTCGCGCTGGAAACGCTGCTGTGGTGACTGCTATGGGAGACCAGAGGGGATAATGACACAGGGCATCTTGCTACTGCTACAATGAGCGTTTTGAAATGCTCCGAGATAGCAGATTACAGAGTGTTTTCTAGTTGCAGCTGCCAGTTACGTCTGGCAGCGCAGCTTCCTAGCAGATCTCAGTTGTATCTGCCTTTTCCAAAGGCCGGGCTCGCTGGAGCAAAAGGAGCTGGTGCTGCTTTGAAAACTGCCTGTTGTTTTGGTGCCTTTCTGTGAGTTTGGCTTTTGAAAGTCGGGGTCCAGCTGTGGGTGTGGAGCCCTTGAAAATGTGGACTTTTAACTCTCTTGAAAAATCTGGCACTTGACGTCTATAAAGCAAATCAGCCATAGCAGGGGTATTTTTCCTAATCCACAGACAGAGAAACTTTGAGACAAGAGCCATTGATCACACCAAGAAATCAATGCTCAGAGCTCATCCAGGGCCAATACCTTCCATCCCGATACCATCAAGCGATCCCGTTGCAGTCCGTGGGACTGCTCGTGTTGTAAGGGCCTCAGCCAACACCACGGAGCAGACCTGCTTGAGTAAAGCAGATTTGTCTGCCTGCCGTGAATCCATCCTCTGTAAAACTCAGCAAAACTTTTAACAAACCCTCACAACAACGACAGCCGTGCTTACACCATTTAAGAATATTCAGAAGCGCCCTGGCTGACGACACCATCTTTCATTACCCAACAGAAGCGAGGCCATTGAACATCCCCACTGCACTCTTGCACCCTGATATTTATATCTAAACCTCTTACCCTGTCACGATTTCAAATGGTGGCAGGTCTTCCCGCTTCAACTTCTTCTTCTTTTTTTCCTCCCCCTCCTCTGCGTTGTCAGGTTCACCGTTCTGGGTGTTGCTGGGCTCCTCTTGCTTCTCTGCCATCCTCTTGAGTATAGGGGTATTAAGGTAGGGCCACTGGGGAAAAGAAAGAGCAATTTCTGAGAGCTCTAAGCAGAGGGAGGAGGCAAAAACAGAGCTGGGAGTTCCTGCACTAAGCACAGTTGTCGGGAGCTAAATATGGAACAAAGCAGCGATGATAGAGGCTGGATGGGGTAGGATGACCCAGGGCTCTCAGATGTCGCCTCCTTCCCTTGCTTTCTCTAGGTCTTTTTTAACAATCCCTCTTGCTCGCCTTTTAATTTAAAATTAAGTGACGACTTCACTGTGGGCGGGCTAAGCAATGGATGGAAAATCCTGCAAGCGTCTGTATCTATTTATCCGTTAGTGTGACGGATAGCTGGCAAGATGCAGAGCTGGCAGCTTTTCCATCTACCTTCTTTTGCCAGTTTATTATTTTGCTGACCTTGAAGGTCCCCTGTTTTGGCTGAGGCAAGAGGGGAAAGGGGCAGAACCCATTTGGTTTGCTGAAAAATCCCCATTGTTGGTGGATTTGACCTCATGGGCCACCTGGAGCATCTCAGCAGGAGTGCTCAGAGGGGCTGGGGACCTGCCTTTCCTTCCACCCCGCTCAGCCGTGCAGGGACTCTGAAAAGAGGAGCTGCCCAGGGTGAAGTCTTGCTGCTTGAATCAGTGTCAGGTCATACTGGTTTAAATGGGAGCCAGAACCTTCTACCAAACATTTTAAAGTCAGCCTTATAACTCAGAGTGGGGTTGTGTTTCTGGCACGGGGCAATTCCAAGGGCATGTGCTGAGCATCTGCCCCTTGTTCTCTATTTTTTTCTCTCCGTTGCCTGAATATTTGAAGAGTGCCCAGCAAACTGGGAGCACTAACGTAGCTGGCTAAGGGCAAGCGGTTAAAAACAGCTGGGCATAGTGATTCTTGCAGTACTTCTCTGTTCCTCTTCTGCTGCTGCAGAGGATGCAGATGGTGAAGGAGTGATTGCACGGAAGCCAAAGAATCAGGCAGGTGAGAGCCTGCGGTGGAGGTGTGATGAGAAGCGAGGTGTGTGTGGTCAAGCAGAAGTAACCGGGACTGGTGTCAGCAGCATGCCGAGGACAGGGAGCTGAGCCGTTCTCGTAGGGTACCTCCTGGGATTTGTCTGAACGAGCGTGGCTGTGTCTTTTGTACAGATGAGAAGGACTATAAAGGTTTTATTGGCAGGAGTTTGGGATGTTTGGTTTGCTCGGCACTGTATCAAGCAGATTTCTTGAAGAGCCTGTGGTAGCTTAGAAGGATGCTCTGGGGTAATGTCGCTTTCACATGAGCTCTATAAAGAGTCTTCTATGTTTGGGTTAGGGGGGGTTGTCTCTTTTTTTTTCTTCCCCTTCAAGATTATGTGAAGTTCTTCCAGTTTCTCACTCTAAATTTAAATCATTTAAAAGTTTAGATCAATCCCGTGTGAGCCAAGCCTAGTGAAAAGCCGAGTAAGAATTTTCTCAGAGACTAATCCCGCTATGCCGCGAGGGTGGAAGTAAATGGAAAATGTGTAGCTGTGCAGAAGTCGTGTTGTAGCCAAAGCATATTGGAAATCAAATCTCCAGTATCTTGGCTTCAGCACTTAGTCCAGAACCCACCGTCATCAAGATTTGGAGAAATATGGAATATTAAGCTATAATGGAGCGGTCAGTCTGTACTTTGTGGAAACCACATTCTTAGTGTGAGGAGGATAAACTGTATTCCGCAGAAAACAAAGAGGTGTGAATACCTGTTTTCAGGCCAAACTCGGTCTCTGTGGCACTGTTGTACTCAGCACCTTCGAGGGGTCTCCGCTATCACAAAGGAAAATAAATTCAGCCCTTTGGGCAGGTTAATTTTTTCAGGCTCCTCTTTCAAGCCCCCTTGCTAGCAGCAGCCTGCCTTTGCGTTAGTAACATCATTGAAATGCGGTCGTTCGGGGGGGGCAGAGCCCCCACCTTTTACTCGCACGCTGTTTGCTGGTGATGGGAAGTTGTTTATTTGATGACGGACACAGCTGGCATGGAGAGTATTGTGACAACAGCGCAATCAAGGATTTGACAAGTTGCAAGACATCCTATCCGTGGAACACAGATCTTTCGTTTTCATGGTGCAGAATTTTATTTATTTTTAAGCTTAAAATACTTTCCTGGAGGGCAGGTGTAGTGTTTTTCCTCTCGCATGGTAACTATGCTCAAATTCCAGCTCCCCTGTCCAATTACTCTCACCTTTGACATTTCAGGCGGTGTTTTTGGGGATGGGAATCCTCCCTTAATGAGTGACAGCTTGTTTCCTTCTTACCCTTATACTCCAAAGAAGCATTCCAGCCCCTCTTCAGTCCCTCTGACCCACTTTTCTTTATTTTTGGAAGCTCTTGATGGCCAGGGTCCCATCTTTCTTGCAGCCTTTAGCTTTCACTGGCCTGGCCCCCTCTGCAGGGTTCAGGAACTAAGCTCTAATCTAATCTCGGGAATGTGGCACTGAGTCTCTACCTCTCTCCAGCCCTTCCCAGCTGCTTCGCAGCTCCATCTAGGGCAGTGCACGAAATAGTCACGATCCACCCCCCTGCAGCGTCTGCCCGCACCAAAAATATAAAAGGACACCGCCGAGCTGCTGTCAATCTGATATTTTGCGTTAGAGCCATAGCAGTGAAAGCTTTGATCAGTTTTATCCGCTTGTTTTGAAGTGACCCTGGTTCCCCCGAGGTGTGTGCCTGTGTACGGGACCGTGTGGCCATGGGCCTAATGACTGAAGCTACTGATGGAAATTTTTTTTCCGTCAGCCAGTTCAGAGAAGGAGCTGGGGCGCGGGTGCCGAGAGGTGCCAGGGATGCGGCTGGCCTCACGTGAGGACCTCCCAATGGCGCTTGGGTTAACTAAAATCAGCCAACCGGCGTTTTTCTTGAGGTTTCCCTCCACCCTGCCCCTCTCCCCGCTGATTTAACGGTTTATTTAGTTGACTGTGAATTATTTCGTTCCGCTCAGAGAGCGCTGCACAGCGGAATCGCTGTTCAGCCACAGAGGAGGCACAAGAGATCTGCAGACACATCAAGTCCATGCAGGGAGAATGAGGATCAGCCAGTCCTTTCCTTGCTCGCTTCCACCAGCAAGGGCCAAACGGTGCTTGTTTCCAGCAGAGCCCACAGCCTCTCCACGTACCCAGTCTGGTGGGTCCAGACTCTTCCTTCATAGATGGAGAAACCAGTGAGGTGACCACAGCCCCACACTGCAGCCACCAGTTTGGCCATTGAGCCAAATCCCTCTCAGCGGCACAAGCCCAAGCTGTGGTTTCCTGCCCCAGCCCATTCTCCATCCCGTGACAGATGTGTCCCGCAACATCTGGCGGCCTGTTTCCCTCTGGTTTAGAAGGTCTGGCTTCAGGGCATCGAGGCCAGAATGGCTGAGCAGAGCTAGATGAAGTGTTGGGGAAGAGTAGACCTCAGGGACACCAGTAAGATTTGAAGAGCTGTCTACATGGGAACGCTGCCAGCAAAGGTGACTGCTGGCAAGGCAAGGTTAAGATGACAGCCTGTTCTGGCAGAAGCTTTCTGGCCTTGTATTAGATATATTAGATGGATATTAGATATATTAGATCCTGAATCCATCCAAGTCCAGAATAGTTTATCCACTGACTTTAGAGGCGTCTCTGAACAATCTGTTGACTTTTTTTTCCCCATCTTAAATAGGAATCCCATGCAGAGAGTACTGTATTCCCTTGACCCGTCTCCCAGCCAGGTCATCTACTGTTCTTCTAATTGCAGCAGGAGTTACTGTCCCGAAGTTACAATGGCTGTTTTCCTTTCCTGATCACAAAGCAGCAGTACAAGAGACCTGGCTGTGAAAGCGCTTGCCAGGAAAAGGAGGCTTTTATTGCATTCTCAAGCTGGAGGAACATTTTTGGATAGATGTGCGAGTGAAATAAGACACTGGCTGTGTGAGTCATGGCTCAGACGTGCTCTATTCCAAGGGGACAGCTGGTGGCACTAACAAAACATCTCCCTAGATACATTGTCTGGCAGCATTCCCCCTCCTGCTTTTTCCAGCTGTAACTACCGTTACGTGATAAATAAATAAACGCTCTGACAGTGATGTGCACAGGCAGCTTTCCTTCCCTCGGCCCCTGTAGACTCTCACCTGTCCCTCTTCTCCCTCTGCAGGACCACAAGGCCAAGATTTAAAAGAAGAGGCAGGAAACGCTGGTGCCGGACACTGCAGCATCCCATGGGTTTGACCCGGATCATCCCTGTGTGCAGGGTGGGAGCCCGTTAAAGGCGTTCCACCAGCGCTGAAGGGAGCCGTGGTGCTGGCGGAGATAAGAGATGCTCTCACCTCCTTGCCTGCCTTATCTTCACAGCTAGAGCCTGGCCCTGCCCAGCCCCAGTTCCCTAACCCTCACACACCCATCGCCACGCTGCCATAGAGCTGAGAAGGAGCCTGTTTTGTTGGCAGGCACCGCTGGCTGTCCAACTAATTCAAAGCCCAACTGGAAGCTAATGACAGCTCCGAGCAGCTCAACCTCCTTCCTGCAGGGCTTCTGCTGCAGTTCTAGAGGGAGCAGTTCAAGGGGAAGGTCAAGCCCAGCCATGCTGCAGGTGCTCAGAGCCACAGGAATTTATATTCTGCACCACCCCGTGCTAACGAAGAGGCTGTGGGGAGAGCTGCAGAACCGTAGTCAGCTCTCTGAAGTTTACGTGCGCCCAGCAGCAAATCCTCGCTAGCTTTGCCTCTATATTTTAACATAGCTCCAGACATCAGCAAATCAATTAAAGTTCCTTACTGCTGAAGCCGGAGTGTTTTCTGGAACAGCTGGTAAATTATTGAATGAGATGAGGCTTAGGAAAAGAGGCTGTACTGAAAGGCAGAAAGATTTTGTTTATGCACAAATATTGTGTATCCAGCAGGCAGGGATGTGCCCTTTGGGCTGAGATCAAGTGTAACGATTGCTTTAATATCAAACGCGTCTTTCTGGAAAGACCGGCTCAAGTTGGAAGAGGGGGATCATCGTTAGACATGGTGATCTGAGAGGTGGCTCTTCTCTAAATGCCACGACCCCATGGAAGCTGTCACGAATGCACGGCCTTTGTCTGAGTCACTGCTTGAATCACGCAGACCGCGCCGTGCCCCGCTGTGGGTTACGAATGTCCCCGACGCTGGGTGGGACGTGGTATCCATTCCATAAGCTAATCCAGGCGGAGCTGGACAAACACCTTGCGTGCCTGCTAAGGGAATCCCGCCTGCCTGCCGCCTGCTTCATGCTGCCAGGAGCAAAACTTCCCAGGGCTTCTGGATCCCCTGGGAAAAGAGCCCCGGAGGGAGCTGGTGTAAGGCAGGGAGGGGAGCCCTGACCCATGCACCTGAAATCCCCTGGAGGCAAAATACCACTGATTTTAGCCAGCCAGCTTCCCCACTGTGCTTTGGGTTTCCAGAATCTCTTTGGGTTTTTTGTTGGTTGTTTTTCCCTTTATCCCTTTGGTCTGTTTGCAGCACAGGGACGGATCCAGGTGGATCCAGACAAGGGCTGTGTGACCTCATGCTCCTTCTGTCCATCGTCTGACCAGGAGCATGAGCCCAGTTGCTCGGCACTGCTGGGAAACCAGAGCCCCTCTAGATCCACTGGTTTTCACCTGCGCTGCTCAGCATACCTAAGAAACGTTCTAGATGGCTGACTTTGAAGTGTCATTCAAGTTATTTTGATGCAAGGGGTTTTAGCGTATCTGTTTAAATAGCAAATATATTAAATGAGGCTTTAAATATTAATACAAGAGGGTGCTATGTTGAATTTAACTTTGTCAATTGATTTCCAGCTGGTTTGTATGTTACATGCAGGAATATTTGCTGGTTTTGCTGCCTGCAAGAAAACGCAAGTAGCAAAGAGAAGCTCCACTTATAAGTGAAGTGGACGGAAGAGGAACTGAAATTACGACAAGGGTAAGTCAGCTCATCGCATCAGTTGGGAAAATGGGGAGGGCAATCGTGAAAAGAGACAAAAAATCTATTGTTCCAGATTTTCCTTTACCTGCAAGAAAAAAAAAAGGGGGGAAGAAGGGGAAAGAGGACTAATTTATGAAAGTGGTCCTGCTTGGCAGGGAGGTTGGTCTTGATGATCTCCAGAGGTCCCTTCCAACCCCTAACATTCTATGATTCTATGATTCTATGATTCTGTGATCATGGGACATGGTTTAGCTGCAGATTTGGTAGAGTAGAGTTATGGTTGGACTGGATAGAATCATAGAATCTTTTAGGTTGGAAAAGACCTCTAGGATCATCCAGTCCAACCTTCATCCCAACATCTCCCTGACGATCTAAAAGGTCTTTTCCAACCTAGATGATTCTATGAAGTATGCATCCATATTTTGCATTTGGAAATGTTACTGAAACATGACAGGTTTGAACCAGCTCTAGAGTCACTTACCGACTGAAATGTGATTTAAGCGCCACTTTTCCCCTTTCCAAGAGCTGAGATCCCTGTAACACCAGCTCTATCCCTCCTGCCTTCACTAGATGGCTCTGCTCATCTCCATTCCTCTGCCTTTGCCACTCTCCCTGGGAAGAAGCAGGCATCATGATGTTCAGGCGGCCCTAAATCTCTCTTAACTCCACTGAAATGAATCTCCAGCCCAGATATTAGCTTCTTTTTAGGCAGAAATAATTGATGTCTTCCTGTCCTTTGGCATGTGGCTTTCTGGAAGACACAGGCGAGGCATCGCTGTAAATAAGCTCAGTGGTAACGTACAGTTCTATAAAGCCCCGAGATATATAGGACTTTTTTTTTATTATTTAAAGTAGCTTATGATCTTCCTTGTGCTGCTTGCAGTGCTCATGTTTTATAGTCCTACTCCTGCTTACAGCCACATTTATTCAATGGCTTCTTCTTTGCAGCTTCCACTCGGGAGGTTTCAGCAACAGACTGTGGTGGCAGCCCTGGATAAAGGTGCCCTGTAGCTAGAGGGAAAAATAATGGATGGGATCAAAATAACAGAGCAAGATAAATGACCAGATTTTGGAACCGTACTACACTTTTCAGCTGCTCTCAGGGACTGGTCTTTGTGTCTCTTGGCCCCAGTTTCTGTAAGTCAGGCTTGATGTGACTCAGGAGGGACCCCAAATCCAAGAATTAGCTTCCTGACCTTGAAGCTGTGGGTGAAGCGTAGTGGAGGAGCCTGTCATGGGGTTGCATCCACAAGTGAGGGTGTGCAGGGGCTGAAGGAACCTTTGGGACCCCACACAGCCCGTTGACTCCTAACACCCACCCAGGAATGAGTCTGGCTGCTGGAGCCCAGCAGAGCCTTGCTGCCCATCCTTTGGAGCCAGCGCACAAACCACAGACCCCAGACAGAATCTCTTGAGCCAATCCAGTAAAACAAGAATAACTTGGATGTATTTATTCTCCAAACAAAAGTGGCTTGGTTTTACTAAAAGCAAATACAATTGTACATCCCCAGCTAAGCCCTCCCACCCCCCCATTCCCAAGTAAACCCACGCACCTTAATCTACAGTCAGCTGCCAGAAGGAAGATCCACTTACCACTTTTTTTTTCCACGTATATTGCTTCTATCAGTTAAAAAAATAACAGTAAATATTCTCTATATACAGCAACAGCTAAGGTTCAGACCTGTCAAAGGCCAGAACAAAGGACGGACAAGGGCTGGTTCCTGCTCCTCTTGTGTCTGATTCTGTCATGGCTTGGTTCCATTTCTCTAGAACTACTTGTGTTTGAACCTTTCTCGATTAATAACAGTCAGGAATGGAAATGCTCTGGGATGAGATACCCACGCTGCTCCTGACAGTCTCGGCATGGGGCTTTTTACCAATCGTGTAATTACAACCTTCAAGGCAGCGTGAGCAACTTGAGCAATTTTATAAAGGTTCTTTCTCTACTTAAAAAAAAAAAACCAAAACACTTTAAGTATTATTTTCAAAGGCACCGATGTTAGTTTATCTTTTCTGGTGAGGAGTCACCCACAGAGGTGGAAGAGAGAAATTTCCTCTTGGGAAAAGCATTTGCATTCTAATCATTGCTGCTTTATCTTGGAGCATGGGACTTGAGGAGGGTGATACTCCACAAATAGCAGCCAAAGGGCCCAGTCTCCTTTCCCTAGCAGAACAAGACAGATTACTGCTTGCTCAGGAGCTGACAAGATAAAAAGTTAATGGTGTAAAGCACAAACCAGGTGATACATGAAAATGAAGCGACAGCACAAACAGCAAAAAATCAAGTAAGTTCTTCAAAATGGGTGTGCATGAAGTAAAGGGCATTTTTGGGTGGTCCCAGAAGAGGTGAGGGGATCTACCACGTGTGTGAACAAGTTCTGCGCTCTGGGGGAATGGCAGCAGTTCGGAGGGGGGGGGTCCAGGATTGCTACTCTGAATTACGTTGGTATCATGAGTTCCTAATTTGGCTAATGGAGTGCGACCTGATAGCATTAAGGTCACCATACAGCTGTAGCCCCCAAACTTCAACAGTCCTGGAGAAAACAGCTCCCAGGGATGCACGGTTACTTTAAAGGAGCACACGGGTGCGTGGTGCAAACCTTGCTTTGACACAACCATGATGAAGGTGGGAAGAGGAGGAGGCACATGCTGAAGCCTGTCCCGAAATGAATCCCCCCCATTATTCACTCTTGGTTCACACCAACATGGTTTAGTTTCACAAAATGCCTTGATTTCTGTCCTGCTCTTATTCACTCTTTGCTGGTTTCTCCTCAGGGTTGTCCTTCCAGATGCGGATTGTGAGACACGTGGCCATGGCCAGCCAGCCCAGGTAAGGCGCCATCAGCAGCGTCGCTACCTTGTTGATGCGGTACCAGGAGCACATCGTGCCTATCACCAGGACATCCAAGCACAGGATGTCAAGCAGCGCCTGTCGCAGAGAGAAGACAGTGACCCTGGTGCTCACTCCTGGGCACACACAGCAGTCTTCCCCAGCACGGCTGCAAACTGACCTGCTAAAGGAGGTGAGGTGGAAGAGGGATGGGGGAGTTTTAGTGCTGAGAAGCCACCCAGAGTGATTTTAAACTCCAGGACTTTGCCTCTGAATTGTAATTAGTGATATCTGAATGTGCTACGCCGGGAGCCAAGACTCGTGTTGGGTTTTTTTTGTTCATTATTGAGTTCCACGGGTTAATAAACTGTTTATGATGATCAGTGCTCCCTTCTGCTGGTTATGCCTATGCAGACAGATCAGAAACATGCTTATGTCAGTACCGATGGCTATTGTCACTTTAAAAACTTTCTAAATCATAGAATCCCAGACTGGTCTGGGTGGGAAGGGACCTTTCAAGCTCGTCTGGTCCAACCCCCTGCAGGGAGCAGGGACATCTGCAACTAGAGCAGGTTGCTCAGAGCCCCGGCCAACCTCACCTGCAGTGGTTCCAGGGATGGGGCAGCGACCACCTCTCTGGGCAACCTGGGCCAGGCTCTCACCACCCTCTGCGAAAATTTTCTTCCTTAAATATAACTTTAATCCACAGAGTGACAAAATTCAGAGGGAAGCGTAAATCCTTCCCTGTGCTTCCGCCATCTCTGGGCCTTGGCGCCTGAAGTAAGTACGTTTTGAATACAGCACAAGTCCAGCTCTGCCGTGCTGTGCCTTCATGCCAGTCCTCCTGACAGGCTCTGCAATGCCCAGAGTGTTGCATTTGCTCGATAAGCTGCTCACAGCTAACACGCCTGCCCAGGGATGCTAATTTTGCTGCTTGCCAGCGCAGGGTGTGACTCCAAATCCTTATCTCTAACCCGAATCCTTAACTAGGAGAAGCAGCAGCTGGACTATCGACTGGCTGATCTCCCGCCCTGCTCTGGTTGGCCAGCTATCTGCACGGCAAGAGCAGGCTGAGGTGTGGAAGGGACTGATACCATTGTCTAGAACCTGGTGCAGCATGAACTGTGTCTGAGCACAAAGCTCTTCTTGCAGCTCTCTGCAATTCCATAACGCTAGTTTGAAAACCTCCAAACAACCCCAAAAGCCCTGTAGCAGGGACACCAGCAAGCAAGCCTCCAGAGGATGAATGGATGGGCAGATACGTTACCATCCTCAGGTTCCGGGCACCAAAGAACAAGGGAGGCCAAGCCCAGTTCAAGGCCAACTGAGCCCCATAGAGGCCAAGCGGGACGATAGCTTTGCTGCTGCAGCCACCCAGGTCATTCCAAATCAGGTAGGAGGCATAGCTGTGAGGAAGGAAACACATCAGTGCTTTGCAGGGAGTAAATCCTTAATACAGAAAAGGAATCATAGAGTGGTTTGAGTTGGAAGGGACCTTAAAGCTCATCTAGTCCCACCTCCCCTGCCATGGCAGGGACACCTCCCGCTAGACCAGGTTGCTCACAGCCCCGTCCAACCTGGTCTTGGTCCTTTCATGCAAGATTGATTCACAACAGGGATTTGCAGAATGGTTGGATTTGCCGGATGGCTGCATCCGTGTCCCTCGCTGCTCTCAAACCCATTGCCTGTCTCATCCCTGCGTGGCTCCTACAACTTCCCCATGGCAGCGGCTGGTTTTAGTATCTATTTACAAAGCCGAGCACGGGCTGTGTCCCTGGACGAAAGCATTGCCTGCAGCGTGAATCTGAGGAACTCAGCCCAGAATTTGGCTCAAGCTGTGCTTCATCTGCTGGGAAGAAGCCTACCTGCCATGCCCTGCTGATGTGGGGACATGGGCTATCCCAGGGGCAAAGGAAAGGGTTTGAAAAATCTCTTTTCCCCTGTATCAGAAGCAGTGGGAGAGGTGTGCAGGACTTACCCCATGCCGGTGTACAGGACAGTCCAGGCAAAAGGGAATATGTTGCGGGATGGACACCATGAAGGTTTTTTCAGCTTCTCATACCAAACAGGTATTTCTTTTCGATTAATGAACCAACCGAGGAAACCTCCAACGTGAGGCAGGACAGTAAAACCAACAGTATAAGCCCACATCCTTCCTTGGAGCCTTGATGTCGCCTTTTGCCTGCTGTAAGTTAAAACCAATAATCGATTATCACTTTGAAAGGACATTTTTTTCCTCCTTTGACCCTACAGGCTTTTTCTCTAGTTGCCCACACTCCACTTTTTAAGGCAGAAGGTGGGTGTTTAACAGCGTGTTCAGCTCTGCCGCCCATCTCCCCATCTCGGAAACAGGGGTCATTATTTCTGTCGTGGTTACGTTTTCCCACTGGATCTAGGCAGCAAAGCGGCTCCCCCTGCTCTTCCGTGGCTTCTTACAAGATGCGTGTGGCAGGGTTCAGCTGGGGTGGCTACATTCTTGGAAGACAAGGCTGTGGTTCCTTCTGTCATTCCTTCTCCAGCGCCTGAGTCAGCCAGCCCCGACTTGGGCACACGTTCTCAGAGCGACACGGCTTGGCAGAGCCGTGCCCTCTCTGCACACTGTTCTGAACAGGAAAACCCAGACAGATCACGCCCAGAAAACCCCGTCTGTTCTGACTCCCTCTCCTTTTTCACTGTGGATTTGGATTTCAAATGATGCCTGTAAGAAGACAACGTCCTTACAGCACGTTTTAAGTGCTCAGCGAACCTTGTGTTCTCCTCGCCGTCAGCCCTGGCAGGCAGAGGTGGGTCCTCACCCCTGTCAGCAGGGAAGCTGGAGCACAAGGGTAGTTCCTTAATTTGCTCACAGTCTTCCTCTTGCAGAAAAGGAAGGAAGATTTACGTTAATAATTACATTATGCCCCCACACAAGGCAGCTGTGGTAACATCCAGCGTTTCATTCTCTGTCCCGTGTCCCCCTGCCGTTATCCTCACTAGGGCTCTGGACCTGCCCGTCTCCTGTCCTCCTTCCTTTTGTCTCTCTAGTCACCTGCCCTTTTGATCCGTTAAGGAATGAAGCCCAAATAAGCATTCATGGGGGGATAACACGCAGGATTTGCTGGGGAGCCCAGCGCTTCCGTGCTATCAGCTTAAACACAAAACATTCCTGAGCAAACGCTCTCGGGAAAGGTCGGGTTTAACAGTGCAAGGAGGGAGAAGCAGGCACAGAAAATTCCCTCACCCAGGGAAGTGTCCCTGGCACTCTGAGGACCGGTCAGGGAAACCGGGAGCACGAGGAGAGGACTGATCTACGCAGGCATCTCTGTCTGGGGTTTTAATTCCCAATTAACGCTTGGCTATAGCCGATGCTAATTGTTATTATGATCACCATGCTACAAAGCATTCATCTTCAGTAACGCACGCCAGCCATAAAGCCAATTTACACATCAATAAGGAACAAATACCCCAGACGCCATCTCTAACTAAGAATTTCTTTACCAGACGATTTATAGCACTATTAAAGTGTCTGTGGAAGCAAAAAATCAACCGAACACTGAGAAAAATAATAGCTGTAAGTCCTGCTTTTAAAGTGTAAACCCACGCCAGCTGAGTTCTGGTTCCTCTGTAGTACTTCAGAAAAGTCAAATGGGAAAAAAAATGAGAATTTTTTTTTTTTTTCTCCCCTCCTCCCAACTCTGTTGGAGTCACCAAACTAACCTGATAGGCTGCGGAAGTCACGGAGGCTTGAAAATAGCGCAACACTGTCATAAAACCTTCTTTTGTCTCACAGCTGTGATAAGTGAACGGGGTAGGAGCTGTAAAAACCCTTACCGTGTCTCCCTGCCTTTCCCTCCTCTGCAGAGAAAAAGGGTTGGACAGCCAAGGCCAGCTCCGGCCCTCGTGCCGCTGCTGCTGTACAATGAAGAAATTATCGGCTGAGTTTTACCTAAACAGTGGAAAAAAAAGGGGGTGTGTGCGTGCGCTGCATCAGATTACACAAGAGAGCCCACGTTTGGCACGAACGACAGGGGATTTGGTGGTGGTTGAGCAAGCGTGCGGGGGGCAGGACGGGCTGCTGGGACCAGCCACCACGGAGATGGGACATGGGAGGCTCGTGGCTTGGTTTGAGGACGAGCAACTCGCCTGGAGTCAGAGGATGGCTGCGTGGGACACCCTTTTATCAGACTGGGAGCGCACTGGGCATGCGGAGGTGTGAATTAAAGTGTGCCACGTACAAATGAACATTCATAGAATGAGTTGGGTTGGAAGGGACCTC
Source organism: Eurystomus gularis (assembly GCA_013400335.1). Classification (NCBI taxonomy): domain Eukaryota; kingdom Metazoa; phylum Chordata; class Aves; order Coraciiformes; family Coraciidae; genus Eurystomus; species Eurystomus gularis. The sequence goes on along the minus strand of VZZY01012927.1, from coordinate 28,963 downwards.
AAGGATCATCTAGTTCCAACCCCCCTGCCATGGCAGGGACACCTCCCACTAGACCAGGTTGCTCAAGGCCCCGTCCAACCTGGCCTTGGACACCTCCAGGGATGGAGCATCCACAAACCCCTGGGCAACCTGTGCCAGGGTCTCACCACCCTTCTAATTTCCAGTTGTAGAAGATCTTCTGCATCAGGGTCCATGACAGCAGGATTTCTCTGCATGTTCCATGGATGTGAGCTCTGCTGGTTTACTCCACCTGAGGATCTGTCCTGGAGCATGTCCCTGGGACAGCAGGAACCTGCTGCACCTACGAGGATGTCCCTGTGTGCCCGTTCCCCCCGCGTTGTTTAACACAACATTGATTAACCCGGTGCTTTCAGTGGTCGCCTTTTGGCTAAAACTCACCGGAAACCACTTGGAATCTAAAATAAAGACATTACGGGAGCATGTTAAATGAAAAAGAAAAAAGCTGGAAATCAATTTCCATTAGTAAGCTGTCTGCAAGGGATGGGAAATGAAACACTAATTTACTTCAGTTACGGGTCATTACCTGGATTTCATGGCCAGGAGCAGAGTGGCTGGTTCCTAGCAGAATGCGATATTACCTTCGGAACATAGAACCAATGAGATCTCCTGTTTTACTGCGCTCAGGAGGAAATTATTTTTTTGTGGGAGGAGAAAGAAAGGAAAAAAAACCAAAACCACGGGGTAAAGGGACAGATTTTCAGCCAGCGTAAATCAAGGCCCTGCTATGGCAGCGCTGTGTCGGAGCGGCGTAATTGCCACTTCGGATGAACAGATGCAGCCCGCGTTAATCAAGCCGTGGGCACCTGCACGTTCCTTCAGAGTCTGTTGCTCTTTGCGACTGGAAACTCGTGGAACGAGGCAGCTCCGAGACGTGGCTGGATGGTTTCCATCGCACGCAGCCGCTGCCGAGCCGCTCGTGGCGCAGATCGCCGGCAGCGTTGCCCTCCCCGGGCTTTGGCAACCTGGTCAGAAAACAAGCGGCTCGAGGGGGTTTTTGGCTGGTTTTATTTCCTTCCCTAGGCTTGAGCACAAAGCCGTGATTACTGCTTCGCTTGGCAGAGAGCGGTTGGGTTCCCGGGGTGTTTTAGAGTCTAATGCCCTGGAAGAATTAAAAAACTAAGGGTCAAATCACAAGGATCTCGGTAAATCTGCGAAGCTGGGGATGATGCTGCGTGAGTGGGGAGTAGTGAACGTGAAGAGGAAAAGAATAACAGGGGCAATCACAGGCCTAAAATGTGAGTCAGTCCTACCTGGGCTTTAGAGCCCAGAAAGGGGTAAGTGAAGGCTTGGAGGTGCCTGGAAAAATGGGATCATGTGGAACAGACTTGCCCAAAGTGGATCCCAGCAGGCTGGATGCCATTGCCTGGGCAAATGTCTGTGTCCTAAGCAAGAAGAGGTGGTAGCCCTCGTTGTCTGGATGTCTGAACAGCATCTGCTGCGGTGTTTATTGGGGGATGATGAAGCTGAAGATGCTGGCGGGTGGTGGGAGGGCTGCTGGGCAGACAGGCAGAAGAGGGAGCGAGAGGGAGTGCAAGGGTCAGGTCTGGGAAGAGTCTTTGGTGGCACCAACCAGGGATTAGTGCTGGGACTAAATACAGCACGAGCACGTGCACAGACACACAGAGACAATCACGAGCGTGCCCCAGGCCTCCTGAGCGGGGAACCGTCCTGCAATAAGCCGGAAAGGCTTTCTCAAACACAATATTGGTTTTCCTCCATTACTACAGATTTATGTCTCAATATTTCTGGTTTGAATCATTTTACAGTAATCCAAGATGAGGTAATGCTACCTCTTAGTCAAATCATTTCTGTGCTGTGCCTTGGTATGCTCCTGGTTATTACAGTGATATTACTGCTGGGTTTCAGATCACGGCAATGTGTTTTCATGAAAGAAAAGACATGGGAGGACTGAGTTACACAACTGTGTTTGTTTTCCTCTTCTTAGCAACCTTTGCACGTTGTCCCAAGAGGTTCTCGGTCCATGCAAGATTAATTGCTCAAATATAAAAGCCCTGTTAACCTGAATATATTATTGAAAAACAGCATATTTCAATCTGCCCTAGTTTTGAAAATAGAGATGCCGGGTCAGCTCCCGGCATAAATCTGCAGAGCTCCTCGGAAGCCAGCGGAGCTTCTCTGATTTACATCGGCAATAAAGTCGTCCTGGTTTGTCTGCGGCTGATGAGAGCGTGAGCGCGCTCGCCGAGCTGCCACGAAGGACACGGAGGTGGCCGGGGAGGGACCTTCATGGCAATCACTGTCCTCTGAGCAACTCAAACTTGCCAGCCCCAAGAGGCTGCTCAGAGAGGTTGTGGAGTCTCCTTCTCTGGAGAGATTCCAAAGGTGCCTGGACAGGCTCCTGGGCCCCCTGCTCTGGGTGACCTGCTGGAGCAGGGGGTTGGACCAGATGATCTCCAGAGGTCCCTCCAACCCCCACCATGCTGGGACTCTGGGATTCTGTGACATTGCAGAATAAAACATCTAATGTTTCAGGATGAAAAGTCATTTAAAAAAAAAAAATCCCCTAGTTTTATTTCTAACGAATAAAAGGTTGTCTTTAAAAATTTTCAGTTACGTTGAAATAAAACTTGCGGATAACATGAAATGATGTGGGCACTTCCAGCGGGTCACTGGGGTTTTTTGCCATGTGAGCTGAGGTGTCCCTGGGGCGACCAGTGCCAGAACTCAGAGCCCCTCCGACCTTGGAAGTGAGTTCCATGGTGAGCTGAGCCTCGCAGCTTGAATTTCCACCCTCTCTCCACTAGAGGGAATTTTAAAACACATCTTTCTCAGGATTCAAGCCCAGTTTTCAGGGTGTTAAAAAGCGTTGCCTGGAGGATGCTGCAGTGGCTGGATGCGCAGAGCGCTGGCCCTGCTGTGAGGCACAACAGCCTTTCTCAGTCCTGGCTGATTACAGCCAAGCACAGAAACAAACTCTGTGGGGGGGTGAGCAGCAGAAAAGGCTCCTGAATTTTGTAGGGCTCAGCCTTTGATGTCTCCCTGCCTGCGGTGAGGTCCAGGCGCACCCCGGTCCCTGCTGTCACCCATGGGTGCTCAGCTCTCCCATGGCTGGGGTCTGTGCGTCCGCAGGGCTCTGTTCATGGCTGAGGTTTGAGGTAATTTTTGAATATTGGGGGGTCTCGTAGCGCTGCTTGTTTGTCAGGAGCTGAGCCGGGGAGGGCTGGTGGCCAGAGCTGCCTACGCGTGATAACCACAGGGGAATGGCTCGGCCTTATCTGCACGCAGAAGGTGCACCTCGGTAGCCAAAGGAATACATTTTTAACAGCCACATTTCAACGCCTTCTTTCATGTTAGGAGCAGCTTAGCGTGGGGTTAGGCGGGTGATTGCGAGCCATTGAATTATGCAGCTTAACAAATTACCACTCTCTAGCTGAGCCTCTTTAATTAACGGCGTGCACAGACCCAGCCCAGCACTAATGTGACATAACATATTTTGCCTTCAACCGCCGTGACCAGTAATACCTGCTTTGCTGGAGCGCTTGATAGCGCTAATTTCGACCTGCAGCAGACAAATCAGGGAGAGCACCTCGCTCCGGCATCCCTGACCACGCCGTGCCATGGCATCCACTTGGATCCATGACCCACAGCGCACGCTGGGATGCTGGGCTCCTGGCATGGCGAGGATGTGCAGAGGGCTGGCTTTTAGCCTCCGAGGACTCAGCCCTTGCCTCAGGCAAGAAAAAACGCTGCAGAAATGGTACAAAGTCCCTGGCAGGGTGTTGTATTGCAGTGGGTTAAGTGTTATCACATCTCAGCTGCTTGCTTATGTCTCACTAAGTCACGATGGCGGCCCTTTATTAATGTCAGATTGGGGTATCAGCTTTAAAGTGAGGCAGAATAATAGTGTTCACAAAGGATTTTATAATGCCTTAATATAGCCGTTAAAAATGCGTTTCAAGGTCTTTCCTCCATGCAGAGTTAATTGAGAAAAGCTATTGCAGTTTCAAGTGATGCTCTCACTTAAATCAAGTTCACTTTCATGTGCTGATGTGCCCTAAATTACTCTGGTGCAGCTTTCCAGCCAGGCAAGGCTCTGGAGTACGGGTTTAACGTTCACCAGTCATGAAAGAATTGGGGAGAGGGTTTTCCTGCTGAGACTTTCAGAGGCAAAGCAGAAACTGGGGGCAGAACGTACCTCCTTGAGGTCTTAAAAAAGCAGCAGATACCCTCTGGACCCTTAGTTGTGTTTTCTGCAACGATAAGAAAAGCTCTTGGGCATTTCCCCACCCAGGTGGTTCTGGTAGTGAGCTGGGAATCCAGCACAAGCAGCAGGTGGGGAATGGTGAACTCCAGTAGACTGGATGCCTCTTACTCCTGGAGCAGGATGGGGTAACCCTTTCCTGCACAGCCCCTGACTGGCTCAACCTCCTGAAGGGTTTACAACCTGCCTTGCCCTCCTGTGAACACAGCGTTGCTGAGCTGGCAGCAAGAGGCCTCCTTCAAGGGGTCCTTCACAAGGGCTCTTCCAGCTTTGACAAGAATCTGTCAAGCACTTGGCTTGCCCAAGGCTCAGGAAGTACAAAACCTGGAAACGAGCTTTGTCCAGGCATTAGGGAAGGCATTAGTCAGCCTGCAAGGTCCTTATTGCTGGTGATTATGAAGGAAAAAGGGACCGGCTCTCTTGGATTTTCAGTGACAGGAGTTTCCCACCCTAATTTATTAATTCAAGGCTTCCACAAGACCTGGGAAGCAACGTTACCTCTAAACCCTCATTTATTGACTTTATTCAGTTCAACCCAAGATCAGATTGGCCAAGAAACTTGTATCAAAGTATTTTTGTTGTTCTTTTAATGGGAATGCCCTTTTTACTAGGAGGCAAAACTTCAGGAACTGCTTCTCTGTGATCCAAGTATTTTTTTTCTGAGAACTGTGAATCTGTCAAAATGCATCAAAACAATCCTTTGACAAGTTTTTGTTAGGAGCAAAACGATGTTTTTCTTCTGTGTTTCTTCAGTCGTGGCAGAAATAGAAAGTGAAAAGGTGAAAGAGCACAGAAACCGGAGGGAATTCCTAGCAAAGGGAAAAATAAAGGTAAAGATTCTGCAGAAACCCAATGTTTTATTAAAGGAAGAGAAGCCACAATATTCAGAAGAAGTGACAAATAAATGTGGGGTTTTTCATTTATCTGTTCAGAAGTGCGCATCCTTTCCGTGAGTTCTCAGCTCCAACCTTGGTGTTACTCTTATTGAGAACTTCCATTCGTGGGTTTTTTTTTACCGACTTGTTCCAAGCCTGTCTCTTTTTCTTTATTTTTTTCCCCAGATGTAGAGATGTGTGAGTGAAGTGACTCCTCCCTCTTGCAGCACCCTCTCCAGAAGGCTGCAGCCAGTTGTGAAGGAGAGCAGATGCTTCACATCAAAGCACTTTGCAGGTAGGGACGTCACAGGAGAAATGCCGTAGCCATTCCCGATGCCCCTCTCTGGTGGCTTTTACAGTCAGTAACCCCTCAGTTGGGGTGGTTCTCATGGTGGGTGGCTTTACCTTTGGCATGGTGGTCCACACAAACTTGTCATGTTTTTCCAGGAGGATGGTGGAACCCTGGAGAAGCGGCAGAAGCCCCATCCCTGGAGATGTTCAAGGCCAGGCTTGATGGGGCTCTGAGCAACCTGATGTAGTTAGAGATGTCCCTGCTGACTGCAGGGGGGCTGGATTAGGTGACCTGGGAATGTCCCTTCCAACCCAAACTAGCCAATGATTCTATGGCAGAAGCCTCTGCAGGAACGTGGCTTGTTCCATTCAGCAGCAGAGGAGTTGCCAACTGCGAAGTCTTGAAGGGATGAAGCACAAGGGCTGCTGCTGGGAACGATGCTCAGTCGCATTTTTTTCCCTGACATCTGCACCAGGGAGTAACAAAGATGGGGATGCATGAGGAGTAATGCTTAAAAACGCCCACGTGAGTTGCCTTAAAGGCAAGGCCCGAAGTCTGAACAAGCTGTAGAGTGCCAGAATTTTGCTGTCTTTATGGGTCTGCCTTTCCCTCACTCACATGTGCCAGTTGCTAAAAATGACTCTTTTCTGCTTAGAAAGCTGTCTAGGCCTCGACAGAGCTGTGCTGCTTCATGCCTTGATGGGAGGACTGGTGTATTTTTAAAGAAATGCAGCTGAGCCACGGTCGTTACCTGTGTTGTCATAATTTGGCTACAGATTTTTGCAAGAGGGTCGCAAGGGAAAAAGGCCTGTGAAACATCCTGTGCTACTTGTGTGCTGCCGTGGAGCTCAAAGAGGTGTCATCTGAGCCATGCAGACCTCGTCCAGTTTCAGCTTTCTGACCTTTGATCCAGGTTCTGCAGAGTAAGTGTAGAACAACCCCACTTAAATCATGGGTGTAAATCCCCCGAGACAAGCAAAATCAGCACATGGTAAATGCCAGGATACTTCCCTGGACTATTCTGGTGAACAAGTTGATGGGCAGAGACATGGTTCAAGCAAATGTGAGGGCGTTTTTGGAGAGAGGGGCTTCTGCACTAGAAATGGCACTTGTATAAAGACTATGTTATGGTGTGGTGTCCTTCAAGGACCGGTGTAAGTAGAAAGTTGGATTTATTGCTTGCTTTGTGCTGAATCAGGGCTTCTGACTTTAATAGAAGAAGTTCCTCTTTTACAAGAGCTCCATTCAAGGGCATTGAATTACTGCAGTATTCCCCACAGCCATCCAGTGATAAGGGTATATTGAGTGCAGACACGAAAAGTGCTCTGCCAGAGCTCTTGATTTCTGGACAGATTCCAGCTTTGATCCCGAAAGCTGTGTGACTGCCAGGACAGCAGAGCAGGGCCCAACTTCATACGTGTCAGAACCGTCACGTCTGCTGGAACAAGCTCACCACACCCCATGGTCTAACTAACAGACCTACCTCCAGGGTTGTCTTCTCTTGAGTTTGCCCAGACCACAGTGATGCACGGAGGTCGTTCAGGGAGATCTGGGAATAAGGAATAAATCGGAGAAGACTCTTCTCTGGCTGCCAATTCCAAGGATGGAAAAAACCCACTGGCTCAGTAAACTGTTTGCTGCAAGCTCTTCTCAGAGCACTGCCACAAAGGCACTCCTGCTGTCGGAGGTGCTGGTGCCAGTTCGTGTCAATCACGGGGTTTTACTGCTGCACGTGTTCCCCTTTCTGCTGGGAGATCAAAGCCGGTTTCCTTCAATTCGTTTGTGTCAATGCAGCCAGGTCCCACGTGGAATCCCAGATAGCAGCGCTAGAAATGATGCGTGAGATGAATGGACGCGAACGAGCCCTCGGGAGGGAGCGCGGCCCTGACATTGTCATGACAGCGTGCTGAATCTTAGCCAGGGGCTGAGAATCTTCAAACACATGCCGAATGATGGGAACCTGCCTGGGAGCAAAGGGGTTTTATTTTAAAAATTAAGATGATAAAAACAAGTGTGTTTTACCAGCTCCTGCCCACTGTCGTTTCATACCCTTGGAAAATAACTAAAAACCCCTTTGGTTCCACAAAACTCTGCATGGCTCAGTGTTCGACCCAGTTTGAGAGATAAGGTACTTGTCTCAAATACCAGATCTAGATCTAGATCGCTACCACATCTTGGATTCTGGTTTAGGGTCAATTCTATTTGAATGGCCAAAGGCAAACGCTTCAATAATAGCAGCCTTAATTTTTTATTTTTTTTTTTGGGTAATTTAATTAGGAGCTTGATCTGGTTTTGGGGCAGGACACAAAGTGGATTACAGGAGCAGCTGGCTCTTTAATTAAGGCCATTTCTCTTTTGTTAAAGTTTAACCTTTACTTGCACAGAGCTTTGGCGGCGGTTCTGTGTGCAGAGCCGGGAACGCGCAGGATTCCGTGACGGGGAACGCTCTCCTCTCGCCCAAACCTCACTGCAGCAATCCTAAAGTGTCAACTGGCAACTCTGGCTATTTATAGAGACCAGGAACTAGAGGGTAAATATTTATTTAGATTCCGATGCTTAATCTGCTACTGGCTGGTTGTGTGGAAAGCCTGAGTCCCCCACCCCCATCTTCCTACAGCAATTTATAACTGGAGGCATCATCCCCTCTGCTTCTCCCAGAGCTCCCATACACATTCCCCCGGATTTATTCTGCAGAAAATGGGCATGGCCTGGGTTCAGACCCTCCGGCACCTTCTGGTCCCAGACCATCCTCGCAAGCATCCTGCCTTCCATCTCTCTTCTCTCATTTTAACTGACTGGCTTTCAGAGGTAGAAATTGCAAATCCAGGCCCACAGGGAGCGTGGAGGGGATGGCACAAAGCCGTCAGTGCTGCGTTGGACAGACAGACCTGTTTGCAGTGAGGTGGGATGGGACAGAGGAGCGGACGGGAGCTGTGGAGTCACTGGGATTCAGGGCTAAGCTGGCTGAATGCTGGCAGCTGGGCTCTTCTGCTGGCTGCCAAAAGCCACCCCCGCTGTAGAGCCACCTCTGTTACACCACCAGCTCCTACAGTGACCATAAATCCTGCCACTGCCCACCTCCCTTCTGTTCTCAACCAGAACAACAGATCCTCATCGAGGGTGGAGACAGGGAAACGGGAAGGATGCTCCATGTTCACCAGCAAGGACTGATGGAGATGGCATCGCCCCCAACCCCTCAAAGTCACTGAGGGCTGCCCTGGGCTCAGTGCCTCAACCAGTGACCAAGAGACTGGGGCTCCACTGGGGAGTTCCTCCCAGCCCCAGAAGTGAGAGCTGGAGTGACCAGTGCTGGAGGTGGGAAAGCATCAGCAGAAGTGGCTGCAGGGGGAGATGATGGTGGCCCATTAGCACCCACAGGGTGTGTCCATGCTTATTAGCAAGGCCTGTGCTCATTAACAAGACCCATGGCCACACCCACACAGTGGTATTAAAGCATCCTGTCCCCCAGCAGCTCCCCATTACAGACACTGCTGGAGCTCTGTGGTGCCAGTAGGGATGGTTGAGGGAAGCTGGTGTCCAGACTGGTCCTGTGTGTGGTAAGATGTCAGGTAAGCAGCAAGGTTTGTCTCTGAGCAAAGGAGAGCAGTGCAGGAAAGGGAGGGCAGCTGGGACAAGCCCGTGTCCTCTCTCAGCATGTGAAAAGAGAGCAGCTGAAGGCAGCCCAGCCTGGGGATCTGGGCTGGTGTTTGGGAAAGGTGGCCCAGGACAGGGGCCCTAGTTTCCCGTCTTTGTGCCAACACTCGTTCTGCTTCGCAACACAAGTTCTTGGTGTGGCTGGGGGAGTTGTCAGCTAGCAGGAGGTGTTGCTGTCATCCCAATGCAGGATGGTGGTAGCACCTCCCCAGCTTGTACCTGTTGGGGTTCTGCATTTGCCTGCCCTTTGCTGGAGTGTTTGATGGTGTTTTATGGCCAATGAGAATCCTGTCTCCTTACACCTCTGTAATGGACTTCTCCTTTGCAATTTCCTACTCTCATTGTTTCCTGCTAGGGAGGTGTGGACACACCAGAGATAAGATCCTTAACTTGTGGGCAGGTTCTCAGCAGGTCAAGCAGCTGCTCAGGCAGCAGATTCCTTCAGTGGTCTCTTCATCCCTGCAGCATCTGCTGTGAGAACTCCATTTCTCAGGGATGGCAAAGCAAGCTTCAGCAGCAGGTTTCTCTCCCTGTCTAGCTCTTCATGCTAGAAAAAGCGTAAGGAGCCCTGGTACCCCCCAGCTAATGGGGCAACTGAGACAACAGCATGTGCAAGTCTGTGCAGGGGACCCTCTAATGGACTCAAGAGCTACCCAGAGCAGCCTCTAATGGAGTCATAGAATCGTGCTGGTTGGAAGAGACCTCTAAGATTGAATCCAACCATTAACCCAGCACTACCAGGGCACCACTAAACCATGGTCCTCAGCACCACATCTCCACGGCTTGGAAACCCCTCCAGGGATGGGGACTCCACCACTGCCCTGCCCAGCCTGGCACAGCCCTTCACAGCCCTTGCCAGCAAGAAATTGTTCCTCATGTCCAACCTAAACCTCCCCTGGTGCAACCTGAGGCCATTTCTTCTTGTCCTGTTGCTTCTTCCTTGGGAGAAGAGCCCGACCCCACCTGGCTCCAACCTCCTTTCAGGGAGTTGTGGAGAACAATAACAAATACAGCTCCTGTAAGAAAACCCTCAACACAGCCAGGAGAAGAGTTTGCACTGCATGTACCATTTTTATTTTCAGGTATATATATTACATCATTTTAAAACAGAATACAAGAAATGCTTTTGTCAGGTAAAAGCAACCCACCGTGTTCCACACAGCCCCTTTGCCTGCCACTTAAAGATGACCTGCAGCCAGAGCTCATTCCCCATCTCCCTGCTGCTACTGGAACAACCTGTGGTCCTTCTCTCTTCCTCCCCCTGGAAAAAAAACCGGATTTACCAGTCCCTCCCCTCCAGAGTCAGTGCAAAACATGCTTTATTGCTCCATCATCTACCCCATCCCCTTCCTGCAGTGCTGGGAGAGACTGGGGTGTCCTGGAGGGGTGGAGAAAGGAGCTGTGTGGAACACTGTGCACTTTGACACTGGGGAAAAAGGCAAGGAAGAACCAGAATTAATAATGATAGTGTGGTTTCAAGTATACATGTAAAACCCATCACACAGAGCTTCACAGAGAGCTGCCGCCAGTCCTGGCCATGAAGAGACCAGTTTCTCTGGGGCAGCGCTGGCCCCTGCCAGCCGGGACCCCGCAGCACCCGGGGTTTGGCAGGGGTGGCTCAGGGTTTGGTGTGAGGAGTGGCTAGAACGGAGAGGTGGTTCTGACCAGAGAACGAATAGCTCAGGCACATTCCTCCATCCAGAAGGAAAAGAGCTAGGAGAGGGTAGGAGTAAAGAATTTTCTCAAATAGGCTCAGTAAATGAGACTCTTCCTTCAGACTCTCCTTTTTCTACGCACCCCTTATAACCTTCTGAAGGAAATTCTTCTGCCTACCCTCCCAAACACAGGCGCTGCTTGACCCAAGAGTTTTTCTGTCTGGTCATCACCCTGTGCTGTGTTCCCTTGACGCCTCTCCTGGAGTAGCCTCTTGCACACAGAAATCCCCACCAAATGTACCTTTTCCTTCCTGCACTCCACGATATGTAAGGAGCTGGCACAGAGGGACAAAGAATCACGGTGCAGAGCTCATGGCCTTGAGGGAGACTGTGACCAGCTGCCCTGACTTGCACCCACGTACGGTTCCTCTAGCCCTGGGGACTGGCAACGCTGCCTGCAGCCCTCTCTGCTGCTTCTGGGGTGCATCCCAGCCTTCGCTGGGCACTGCGATGCTGAAGCCATCCCATCAGTCGATGGGCTGGAGAAGGGAAAGAGCACAAGCTTTTCTTTGGTCCCTCCTCCCATCTGCTCCAGGAGTGAGCAGCTCAGGCAGGCACTGGTGCTGGTGGGTGCAGCTAAGCTGTAGGCACCAGAGAGACCCAGTCCTACCTCAGATGCAACCCCAGCCTTGGTCTCTGCTAGAAAAGTGACATGCTGGCTCAGGTCCACCAAACCATGTGGTGATTTAAGTAGCCTTGCTTTGAGTGGGGGCGAGACTTTCCTTCCAACCCAAATGACTCAGTGGACAATCCTCTCCTTGTGAACAGCCATCTCCTCATCTTCTGCCTTCATTTTCCAGTTGAAGGCTTCCCACCCGTTTTCCTTCTCACTAGGGGAAGAAGCCACAGCCCCAGTCATGCCCCAGTAGCACCACAGTGCTGAGGAAGGCGGCAGCAGGGAGAGCCTGCTCCTCAGCACATCGGATGGGCTCGCTGTTGTCCAGGGTGCAACGTGTGACTGGGTTGGTGGTTCAACAAAGTTTACACTGGTTAAAAATATTGTTGTTTATCAGGGCTTTATCCCTGCAGAGTAAAGTGGCTGATTCAGCCCTGTAAGGGGAGATTGGGGTTATGTTAAGAATATCGTTTTATCTAGAGCTCCTGCTTCTATAGCAGAGACCTACTTTTTTTTTTTTTTGTAGCAACGGCTCCTGGCACTGCCAGTCCCACAGCAAAAGCCTTCTGCAGCTAGTCAAGGTGGCCTGTGGCACCTTGTCCAGGCCCCCTGCCCAAACTCTGCCGAGTGGGGCTTCGAGGTAGATACCTGCTGCGGCTCTCTAAGGAGGACCCACCGACCCCACAAAGAGCATCAGCTCCTGGGGAGGGCCAAGCCTTCTCATCTCGGTCTGCTTTGATCCCAGCAAATTGCAGCTTGCTCCTGCCCTTCTGAAGCGCTCGGGGCTTTCCCCAGCAGCAGTCCAGTACAAACCAGTGATGCCCGCCTTGGTTATGGCTCAGAGCTCTGGGTGTGCAGACCACAGCTGATGGATACTGAGGTCACCTGCACAAAGAAGGGTCCTAGAAGGGGGGAAACCCCCCACTTCCATGGGAGCTCAGCCCCTCTCTGCCCTCGGAGCCAGCACCCGGGTGGCTGTGCCTGCAGGGCTGTTGCCATCCAGTGACAGGACACAGTACTACAGACCAGTCGCCCATTCACAGTCCCAGTTCAAGCTTTTTTCCACTCGGCAACCAGCGTCAGGAAAGCTGGGAGAGGTGAGAGCAGAGGGAAGCAATCTGCTGATATCCTGAGACAATCCTCCCTGAAAATCCCCTGAGAAAACGAATAAAAACGGATAAAATGGAAACTTTCCTTTGCTACAGCACCTATTTTAAAAGTTCTCTTCTCTGTCCTGGTATCACAGACTTTACTAAGGCTTGGTCATCTACCATAAAGCTGAAAAACCGCTCTTCACTGAAAGTCTGCTGGCCTGACAGCTGAATTTGGTTTGCAAGGTGAAACTCTTTATCTAGAAGGTGAAAATAAATTACAAGCAGTGTGGCTTTCTGTACAAGCAAAAGCTCTCTCCAATCTGTTAGAGTTCTTGGAGTGTGTCGGTGAAGTAGTGAATAAAAGCTGATATACTGTTCTCTTTTCAAGGTCCTCTGAAAAAGTCCTGCTGGAGGAACAACCAAACCAGAGAACTCGCCTAGAGGACAATGACACGGCAATAATGTGGCTGATGGAGAGAAAAGGAAAATAACAATTAGTAGTTCATTTTCATCGTGGCAAAAAGGCTCCATCTGGTGGTGCTTTCACCCAAAAAAGAAGGTAAGGAGCGGGGATGGGACGCTGCAGAGGGTACTAAGTTGGTTAGACTGGTTGACACCAGAGAAGAGTCTGGAGATCTTGAGGAACTCGCAAGATGGGTGAATAGGTGGGACGATGGTAAATGAAGTTGTGTGTGGATAAACACCAAGAAATGCTCTTGCAAGGGGATGAACGAGCTGGGTGGGCACTCGGCTGCTCGGAGAGAGCCAGCACGGCCACAAAACCTGAGCACGGACAACCCCCGGGGGATCTGTGCTGCTCAGCACAGATAAAACAAATCAAGCAACCAAGACAGAGCTCTATAAAAGAGGAATATTACAGCAAATATTTTAATGCCTTTCTATTAAGCACAGTCCAGGGCAGTCCACCAGGGAAAGGGACACGGCAGAAACAGTCAGGGTCAACGCAGAAAGACCCTGATACGGAAACAGGCTGAAAGATTTGCTATTCTTATGTTAAAAGAGGCAGGAACATGAGGGATGCAAGTGTTCTAAAATTATGGCTGGTCCTGCTAAGCCTTGGCAGCTGCAAGGAGAAAGGATCTAAGTCTCCTGCCCGTGTGCTCGGACAGGACATGTGGGAACAAGCTTAAACTGCAGCAAGGGATAGAAATTGAGGGAGGCAAAAAAAAAAGTCTATCTGAAGGTAAAGATTAAAGTAGGAACTGGTGATATGGGGAGGCAGTACCGGAGGGTTTTAAAAACGGGTTAGCCAGCTGTTGGAGCACTGTCAGTTGTGGTCGCTTGGTCCATTTTGCGGTAGCAATACCAGCAAATTCCCTGCTCCAGCCATCGTGGAAAGGCCCCGGAGGCAGGGGGGCTCAGGCTGTGCAGGGCGAGGACACCGTGACTCCTGTTGTCCCAGGCTCCAGCCCATGAGGACTCTGTCTGCATTGGGAGAGGAGCTCAGCCGTAGGACCACTGCTCCTTTTGTACCTCTGAGGTCCCCCCAGCTCCCTCCCCAACTGGCTGACGTGCTCTAGAGATGGGTGATGCTGGAGCTGGGGGAGTTTGGCTCAGACAGGGCCAGTCACAGTTTCAAGTCTTACAGAGTCCGGTGGAGTAAAGAGAACAGAGCTAAACCCCGCGCTCCACGCTGGGACCCTCTCCCTGTTTTGCAAAAGTCAGAAAGATTTGGGATGGGAGAGTGGAGCCTGCTTGCCTCCCTCCCCCCAGAATCATGCGCAAGAATTAGTCACAAATGGAACGAGGTCAAGTCACTTCCCAAAGACACTGAGCCGAGAAGAGCCCGAGCAGCGATAAAATGCTGCAGCCCTGGGCTCAACCCGACGTGCCCTGCACCGTCCTGCCCAGCTGAGCTCAGAAGGCAAAGAGCTGATGCAGGGATGGGATGCAACTCCAGTGCCTCCCACTGAGAGCGAGGGAGACCAACTGGTCTCACTGGGGCTGCTCGTTTGCCAGCAGCCGAGCCTACAGAGTGGAAGCCTCCAGCAGAACTGGACGGAGGGCAGCCAGGCTGCCTACACCAACCATTAGTCACCCCACAGCTTTTTAGTGTTTGGAAACCTGCCAGGGCTTCCTCGGTCTGCCAGCACGGAGCCTTGGAGCTCACAGGGGGCTCTGAGGCTGCACCCCAGCACCTGCATCAGCCACGGGAGAGCCGCTGGTCTCCAGCTTCAGGCTGTGGCTGGGAAAACCTGCCTGCCAGCGCTACCAGATGTCACCTCTGATTGCCAGAGGACAGGTAGTCAGTGTGTTTCTTTAAAAAGGGGGAGAGATGCTTGTTAAAGGGAGGGAGAAGGCTCAAGTACTTGGGCTCAGGAGCAGAGGGAAGGTGAAAGCAAGCCCCACACAGGCTAGCACTTGCCCCTCTGGTGACTTGCAACGGCAGCAACCAGGGCTGCAGTCCCTTTCCAAATACAGGCATGATCTGGGCTAGAACCAGTAGCAAATGGGGAGCTCTGCGCCTGCCCCAAGGAGCGGACAAGACCCGTGTGCTCGCAAACACACTGGTGTTACCACAACACGTTTGTTCCTTCAGACTATGGGCTCCAGAGGAGCCTGTTCAGCCTCGCTGCTGCGTGGTCAGAGTGTCACAGTGATGCTCTGTCCCCAGCAGCTAAGCAAGGCATAAAACAGACAACAAAGTTGAACCTTCCCCCCCAAATGCTTCTCTCCATAGTTCCTGGTGGTGTCTACATAGATGGCAGAGACCCTGGGCCCTGTGGTGGGAGGGTCACAAATCCAAGCTGCTCTCTCTCTCGGAGGTTCCTTGAATCCCCCCTCTTTTGGGAGANCTGAAGAAGCGTCGTACCACTAAATGCCCCACCACGACCAGGGCCACCACCACCAGCATGTACTTCATGTAAACATTGTCCAGCTCGAGTGCAGCCACCTAACGGGAAACAGAGAAGAACCAGAGCACGTTAGATCTGCCTGGGGCAGGTTCCTGCTCTGCCTTGCACCCGGGTAACCCCACCAGCCTCAGCAGCACCTTTGGCTGGCCGGAGCATGGCTGCCTCCCATCGCCCCCGAATCCCACCGGGATGGCCCCGTGCTCCCACTGGCTCACCCATCCTCCCTGCTGGGCGATCCACTGGGCGATGCGGTTCCGGAGCATGAAGTCCGCGACGTAGCGGGCGATGCGGTGGAGGAAGCCCGGAATGCCGTGCTGGTAGACGTGGATGGCCATGCGGTACCCGAAACCCAGCAGCGCGATCACCCGGCCCCAGTTAATGCCGCTCTCGAACAAGCTGAAACGAAGCCGGGGGGTCTGGTTAAACAGCTGCCAGGGCTGGCTCAGACCTCCCTGTTCGCTGCAGACCAGGCCACGGGCTCTCCAGCGGTGGCAGGGCTGGTCCTCGAGGTGCATCCCAGCCGAACAATGCGGCCATTTTGTGGCCAAGCGACACCTGGCACCAGGATGTGCTTTCAGAGCAGAACAAACGCGGTCTCGGTCACAACCACTCTTGGGTTAGGGATGTCCTAGGGAAGGAAATGTCCAAATCCTGCCTACACAACTATGGGCTCTGAGTTGCTGGAGGGGAGGCTTTGTGATGGCTGTTGTTGACCTGTCACCTTCCTGCCTTTCCCTCAGGCCTCCACCCAAGCGCAGGGCACCTCAGCTGCCTGGAGCTCCTGTGTTTCCATGGGCATTAAAGGAGGCAAGCTGGAACTGGTGGTGGGTTAAGCCATCAGGCTGCAGCAAGCTCAGTAGCTGCTACATGTGCAGCCAGGAGCAGGAGCTACCACCCACCTGTCCTGAAGCATCCCTTGCTTGGGCAGTCGTACGTGGAGGTAAGGACGTTTAGTTATGTCTAAGGACAAAGCGTTAGAGCAGGAGTTTCCCCTCTCCTGCACAAACCCCTCCAAGATCAAAACCTGATCTTTTCTTAGACTGATGCTCCCAAGGGCTGGGGGTACTCCAAAATACACCTACTCGATGCCTACAGCTCCTGACTCAGGTCTGGGTTGCTGTGGGTGCGTTGGCACTGATTTATCTCAACCAGTTTTTGAAGGTGGTTTTCCTGGTTTCCAGCAAAGCAAGCAAGAAGGAAAAAAAAAAACCAAAACCTAAAAAGAGGAGACTCGGGCCCTGTGTTTCAATCTGGTGCCCTGCTCGTGGTGATCCCTGTCTGCACAAAGGGAAGTTGTCTTCTCTGCAGAGCCTTGGCGTGGAGCTGCCACCGTGCAGGACACAGAGGGAGAGGGAAGTTAGAGCCCAGGAGGGCACAACAGAGAAACAGGGAGCACAAAGAGAGGGACAGAGGTTAATTTACCTGTTTGCGGTGCGTTAACCGCCTCAGGCTGGCGAAAACAGCGCAGCATGGCTTCCCAAGGACAGGGGAGCAGGAAGAGGACAGAAGAGAAGCAGTTAGACAACAAACACCGAGCAGAGGGTGTGCGGGGACGGGGCTGTGCCAGAGCAACAGGAGCCTGGGGCCCCAGAGACATGGCTTCTCCTGGCTCTGCCAGAGATTATCTGCATGACCCTGGGCAAACCATTTAATGTGTGGTGTCATGGCTTCCCTTTAGAGAAGGGTGAGGGCTGAACCCCTTGATGGCCACCTCAATCCAAGCCTGTACCTTGGGCCATCAGACCAGTAAGTTGTCCAGGTCTTTGCCTTTGCTCTTCACCCTGGAATGGAGGAGCTGGGCCTCCAATGCCTGCATGAGACTGCTGCAGGCTCTGCAAGCCTGTGGAGCATCCCCCATCCTCATTTAGTCCAGTCCTGCTTTGTGGAGACCATGCCAAGGGCAGTGAGTACCTGCCCATCCCCACAGCCTGCAGCTGTGTTTGCTTTGTGCCTCAAAGCCTGACTCATCAGGGCGATCAAGCAAGTGGCAGTGGGACCAGCAGCACGTCTGCCTTGGTCCACAGCTGGACCTGAAGGGGAGCTGGGACACTCACTTGGCTCCTGATGCCTGGGCCATGCTTCCGAGGCAGGTCCCCCCCAACTTTCTGACCCCAGTTAGTTTGTGCAAGGACTGTGAGATGATTGTCAGGTGAAAACTGTCCAAACAGCGTGCAGGTAGAAGAGCAGACAGGCAGAAAACACAGGAACCATCACGGTGAGCTTGTTGGGAGCTCAACCCGGGGATGGTGGGTGAAGCTTGAATGGACGGGGTCTGTGTGCTGGGGCAGAGCTGGGGAGGCAGCTGCTCCAGGGCAAGGGTTTAACCCACTGCAGTACCCCCCGTCTGACCTTTCCTTCTCTGGTTTTCTCCAGGAGAAGGCATCCAGCCCACGCCAAAGGAGCCGGTGGCCTTACCTGGAGGCTATTCTGGTGAAGTACTCGTAGGCGTTCTCCTTGGTGGGCTGCAAGGATTTCAGCATGTAGCGAAACTCTGCGTCGTACCGCTCGTTAATGTCGTCCCCAATGATGGCCAGGCGCCGTCCCACCTGGCTCCCAGTGCTGCCCAGAGGGGAGACAGCGTTAGAGACAGGTCTGCAGGACTGAGGGGTGGGTCTGTAATGGAGCCTGGGTCAGGATGGGGTTGAGGAACATGCATATGGTTGGTATCAGAGTTTTACCTGCCCAGCTCCTGCTGGATCTCCACGATCTCTGGGTCCATGGGCACCTCCTCCCCTCTCTCCTCTCTCTCCTGCTGGTAGCGGTAGAAGGCATAGCTCCGAAACACCTCCTCCGTCTCCTCCACCACCTGGTCTTCTGTGAGAGACAAGAGGAAGAAAAGTCAAGGGAGAAGCTCCTCTCCCCTCTTTCCCGAGTTGGAACGAGACCATCCCCTCACTTTCAGCCTAAATTTGTGCTGTTTCTATTAACACTGGCCTTTTGCAGTAAAACAAAAAGAATCTGACATACATTTACTTCTCAGAAAACCGATTTTGAAGGCAGTCTTTGTTCTTGGGGGCACAGGCCCACCTTTTGAGTCCATATTTGGCAAGAGACAGCTACAGGACTGTCCCAACACAAACCAGATGTGAAGTGCTTGCTCATGGCAGCTGTCTTACCTCTCGATAAGGGCATTGCATGGCACAAACAAGCTCAGGAATCTCAGCTCCGAACCCCAGCTGCCAGCAAAGCTCAGTCCAGCGCTGCCCATCGACCCTCAGCAAACAATCCTGTTTCTCAGTGTCACCAACGATCGTGCCCTTGCAGGGCATCAGCAATGGCGTGGTGAGCAGAAGGTAAATTGGCCATCTTAGTATAATTCCTGCCCGATTCAGCCACGCATCGCTGGTCTCACAACCACCCATCAGCAGCGATGCCAGGGCAGGGTTTGCAGCTTCTGCACGGGCTGCTGGCAGGGACAGAAGGGAGAGGAGCTTTTGAATAACTCTGCAGCCCAGGGAGGTGACTCCTCATCCCGTGCTTGAAAGCAGATAACCAGCCAGGTGATAAGTCTGAACGGAATGTCTGCTCCTGCTCCAGCACACCCCTTGCCGGGGCACGAGAGCGGGCACCCAAGTCCCCGCGGAAGCAAGAAGCCCGTTGCACGGCGAGCCGGGCAGGGTGAGCCAGGGCTGCCGTGGGGTGAGCTGAGGCTGGGGTTGGGTGCTGCAGCCACCTCCTTCTCCTGCCCTCGTAAACAAGCAGGGCTCGGCACGCCAGGCATTCAGGCTTCGGCGGGGGAACGCGCCCGCGCTCGAACGTCACCCGGCCCAACAGTGCGCGAAAACCGACCGGGCTCCGCACAAGCAGGAAGTGAATCAGGAACAACCGGCGTCGACAAGCGTGAGCCCGTTGCCGAATGGCTCAGCTGGAGACCCACACACGTGTCCCCTGTGCCCACGCCGCTCGGGGAAGAGTGAGGGCCTGGTGGTGGCCAGGACTTGTCCCCTCTGAGCAGGGGCCCCCGGCAAGGCGGTTCTGTCCCGTAGGTACCATGGTGACCTTATCACATGCCTTACATGGCTCCTAGGGAAAGTACCCGCACGGTGACGGGATGGCTCTGATTAGAGCTTGGTTTCGGCTGGCTCGAGAAGCAATCTGGGCTTAGAGCAGTGGTTCCCAAGGAGCCGGCAGCCCAGCTGGAGGTACCCCCGGGGGTCGGGGGGAGCTGGTCTGAAAGTCCTGACAACACAGTTCTTCCCAGTTTCTTTCCTCAGATGAAAAAATTGTAGGGGACAGAAATGGTATGGATGGGTCAGAGCCCTGCTCCTTCGACAAGGTATCGCCATTCAGGGTGGAGATTTACAGGCATCAAAAGAGGCGCAAAGCCCAGGTAAATCAGCTACTCAGGGGAATGTCAGAAGCTCAGGACCCTGCAGACCTTTAGGTGATAGTCCTGCAAGGCATTGCTGGTGACACGCAGCAGATCAGCACATCTGCAATGCTGTCTAGCAGCCAGCCCAGCTAAAACCCTGTCCCAGCATCCCAGTACATCCACCCACCAGACCGGCCATGCTGGAAATAGCATTTCCAAGGCAGAGATTGGAAGGCTCCTGCCTGAGCAATGTCCCAGGGCTGGGATGTGAGGACCTGACCTGGTGAACAAAGCTGTCCTGGCAACACCGCCCCGTAAAACCCTGTATCCCAGTCTCCAAAACATGCCGTACCACTCATCGCAGCGTTTCTCTGGCTGGTCGCATCTACGTGACCCACGTGGAGCTCCGGGGAGATGGGCCCAGCCCCGGATGGGGTGTGGGGAAGGGAGAGGACCTGTCGTGCAGAGACTCCGGTTACACCAAGTTCAGGTCGGGTAAATAAAGGTGAAGGGAAATGACGAGCCCCGGTCGCTGTGTTTTCAGGGGATTGTTTTTTGTTTTGCAGGAACAGGTTTATTTGGCCATAAACAAATCCCATCTTACCAAGGCGCCCGCCGAGAGCCAGAAAACGAAACCAACTGACTCACAGTTTCAGTGAGAGGCAGGGTAAACATGCTGCCAGAACAAAAGAGGAAATAAGCGTACCCCAAAAATCCCTGGTTTTAATTACCTCAGGTGCTATTTTTAGTAACACAAGGCCAGGAGAACACACACTGTTTTTCCCCCAGGTGCTAACCCACAGCACCCACCAGGACCATCTCTGGGGCTCTCCCACTTAAGAAGAAGAGGATCTGGATCAAGATTTACCTTGTGGACATCCAGTACCAGCAGTGGAGAGGAGGATAGAAGTCTGGAGCTCCTCTGGGATCTTTGGGCTCCATGTGGGATCACTGGAGCTGTGTTATGGGGCTCACAAGCTGCTGTGACCCCACCACACTGCAAGGGAGGACCTGCTCTGCTTCTGCTTCATGGAGCAGCAACCCTGCTGGCCTCAGTTCCCAGCTCACTCAGCATCTACACCAGACCTACCCCAACAACAGCCTCATGCCTGGATCCACACCATCGACAATGGTGGCCGGACCCCAGCCAGTCTCAGTCACGCAACATCTGCATTTCTGTGCGAGATCCTTTATTTCTCACTCATCCCATCTCCTAGAGAGCAGCGACACTGCAGTAAAAGCTGGCAGGTCTCACCAAAGTTATCCATCAGGCCTTGTTACAACTAAATAGCCTTGCTACAGACTGTAATAATGGCAGAGGCATCCTGGCAGCATCCCTTTGGAGCTCAGGCGATGGGCAGTGACTTACACTCAGAGGTGCATCTGTTTGCACCGAGGGAGAATATCCAGCCTGGAAACAGCAACTGGCTCCAAAGGGAGAGGACAGCTCCAAGGAGCCAAGAAGAGTCTCTGGAGATTTCTACCTCGAGGAGAAGCTTGACTCCACCTCATGGTAGTTGCGGTTCAGGTGCGAGGCATCATGCTGGCACAATCCTGCACCGCTCCTACCCGAGAGCAGGGCTTCTAGACAGGGAAATGGAAAGCTGCCTTCCATGGGGGTGTCTGCACAGCACAAAGACTTCCCCTTACTCTTCCCACACAGAAGAGGAGCAATATTCTCCAGCAGCCTCCCTGAAGAGCTAACGGGCAAACACCCTTGGTTCTAAGATTAATCTGTCAATAGGGGAGATCCTCTGGTCCAGATTCTGGACTGGACTCATGAAATCTGCTTTAATTCTTACGTTCAGTGGTGTCCCACCAACACACCCGAGGTTCCAGGCTTGCAGGAGGGGCTGGGGGCTGCAGCAGGATTTTGCTCAGGTGCTTTGCTGCCTGAGCTGAGAATTGTTGCATATTTGCTAATCTACTGAACGGCAAAGGGAGGCTGGGCATCAGCGGGCTGCTCGAGATGGGTGGGCATCTCAGCTCTGGCAGCGCATCTCCCTCTGCTCCAGCAAGCTTTTCTTAATGATACTTTGGGACACTCTCTTGCAAGCCAGAACAAAGGAGTCATGAGGCCATTCCAGAGCAGAGTTATTTCCCAGCACAGCCATCAGAATGATGACTTTTTTTTTTTCTTTTGAAAACGGAAACTGCATATTGATGGGAAATGCAGCTAAATGGGAAGTCCAATGCTCTGTGTCTGTGCTGCAGATAGGAACTGCCCAGGCACCAGACAAGAGAAAAACATGTTTAAATGGTTTCGGTTGCTCTGCAGAATGTATGAGGACCCAGGCTTGAAGAGGCAGCTCACATTTTTCCTACTCATTTTGCAGGTGTTCTTGGAGATGAAGACACAGAGGCGCTCACAGATGCATGACTAACATCCCTAAGCAGCTATTTATCAATTCACGACTTGCTTCACATGCAACGTCAACTCCAGAGCTAAGACAAACAACCAAGGACCAAATTTCGTGCTTCTCTAGGTACGTTACGTGAGTCTTAAGCACACACAGACAGGTGAGAAAGCCCAGGAAACCCGAGGAAGAGAACCATTGCCAATCTGACACTGCAAACCACGGGTCAGGGTGGCTGAGCTTCCCAAGCACAGCCCTGACACCTTGGACATCCTCGCAGAGGACGCTCCGTTTCCCCAGCTCTCTCCCTTTCCCCAGCAGTAACGAGTGGCTATAGCGAAGCATCACCTTTCTCAACAAAGGACCGGGGTTCCAGCTGGTGCGGTCCACGCAGAAGCTAAGCGTGACCACAAGCAGTATTTTTACCACATGGAAGAGCCCCTCTGCAGCGTAGGAGGCTGAGCTGCCTTTGGCATGGTTACCTACGTCCATGGCTTGTCCCACTGATCTGAGACTCGATGGAATTTATCCAAACCATTCCCATGGCTGTGTGCGTACCCCGGCAGCACGTCTGAACAGGGAGGCACTGCCACCCCCGTGCCACCTCCATGCTACAGGCGAGGACCGAAGGAGGGCAAGGTTAATTTGCTGAAGTATAAGCCCTGTTTCCATTGGTGCTGGGCTTCCCACTCCTCCTTCTGCAACGTTTGCTCCCCTTTGACTCTTCATGAGCTAAGTTGCCCCTCTTCATCATGTACTACCAGGACTATGAAGCTCCTGCCCTTGTCTACAATGCCCTAAAAACACCAGAGTGCAAATTGCCACCCAGCCTAGACAGAAACAGCATCATCTTGACCATGCCCTAAGGAACAGCTGGTAGAACAAGGGCTTAGAATGATGCTCAAGCAAATCCTTGAGCAGCCGATGAACCTCTTCACTCCCTACGACATCCAAAGATAAACAAACAGAGCAGGTGAGCCCTCAGTGAAAGCCAGGCTTAATAACTGACTACAAGAGCCTTCTCCGCCCTGTCATCCCACAGCATCTATTGGTGGAAGCCACCCATTTCTGCTTCCACTGGTTTCCATGAGGCTTCTCCCTAAGAGGCATGCAGAGATCTCACTGCCAAATTCCAGAAGGACCCTACCTGAGTTTTGGGAAGCAGAACGATGCCAGCACTGCCAGTAAGTGTTTGCAAGCGTACAGGAAACGTGACTGTAAAACCGTGTGGTTAGAGCTCGGGGCCTGATCCTCTCACTGGTTTTCACATCAGCATCTCATTGGCCTCAACAGGAAATCAGCATACGTAAACAACTGCTCTCATTTATTTATTTTCATACCTCCCAGACTTGGCTAAGGAAGGACGGGGTATTTTTTGGTTCCAATGTATTCACACAAGGGTCTAGTACAAAGGGTACTCCGGGATGGAGAGGAGTCCAGGCAATACCAGAGGATAAACAACTTTATCAGGCCAATAAAACAGCTGTGATCTGGCTCGGAGCTCAAACACATGGACAGTTGGGCACAGCTCCTAATCTCCAGTATTGACAGAGCTCCAGTGACTCAGCCTCATTTACAAGTCCACCTGCAAAACAGGTTAAGAAGTCCCCCACGTTTAACGGCTTTCCGTGCAGCGGCATTTTGTCATTTTGGGAAGAAACGGGAGCTGAGGTTTTTCCCGGGTTCCTTTCGGCCCCGTTCCCAGTTTCGCCCATTGTGCAATTACACAGTCTGCTGGGCTCGGCACACAGGAGAAACGGACTGAACCGCTCCTGAACGCTGGCGAGCTGAAGGTTTTCGCCGCTGCTCCGCCGAGACCCGATTTCATCCAGCCACCGATTTGGCGAGACCAAAACCGACTGCCTGCGACCGGGCAGCGCTCACCAAAGGCGTGTTTTCCTCTGGGTTTTAAACACGAAGCACCTTTCGCTCTCTCGTGCTCAGGGAAGGGAAAGCAAATGACAGTGGGCAGCAGCCGTACGTCTCGCAGGTAGCTGGAATGATGTGTCCCGTGCCACAACCCCTGTGCCACTCCACTGTGCCCGCAGAGCTGGCAGCAAACCCGGGTCCAGCAGGTCCTACACGCTATTTGCTCCATGCCTTTCAAGCCCCCCCTTCTTGCCCACCACGCTAATCCAATGCCAAGCATCTCCCCAAAGCGCAGAGCACGTGCTCTCCCGGTTCCACTCAGCACAGCTTTATGGAGCTGGTTTGTTATAGACGTAGTGCTGGTTTAGTCGAGGACTTGTTAGTGTTAGGCTAATGATTGGACCCGATGATCTTAAAGGTCTTTTCCAATCTAGCCAATTCTGTGATCCCAATCTGGCAAAGGGCCTCGGAGGTATTAAAAAAAAACACCCCATCTTCTCAGAGAAACACAGCAGGGGAAAGAAAAAAGAACGAACGGGTTGAAAATGCTTCCTCCCCTGAATATCCCAGCAACCTTTTTACCTGAGTTGAGCTCTTGTGACAGCCGGCGCCTGTTGCTTCCCCGGCGTCCTCCATGGCCCCTCGGTGGGTCACTGTTGTTCCCTGAGGCCATTGCAGAGAGATGCTTGGGAGTATCAGCTTTACCTGGAAGGAAGAGAGATGGTAAGTGACCTGCAGCCAGTGTGGACCCTGGAGCCTCCCAGCCCCTTGCTCCCTCTCCCACCTCCCAGGCCAGCCTTAGGAAGCCTCTTTGGCTCCAAGAGGAGTAATGCCTCCTGCTTTTATCCCTGCCAACGATCTGGCTCCACCCTCTCCCTGATTCCTGGGCACACCAGGCCTCTTCAGCTAAATTTCTCCTCTCTCCCTGACTGTTCTTACTCGCTTGTTTGCAGACAGTCGTGCCAGAAGAGGAACGTCACCCAGCTCCCTGCCCCACTTCACCTCCTCTCCACCCTTGCTGGAAACCCGCCAGCTCTACTCTGACCCACTCAGCAAATGCCACAGGCTGGCACCAGCTCTCACTCAGCCCAGACAACGGCAGCATCTGTGGTGGCTTCACGTTGGGGTGAGAGCAAAAATCACAGCACATGCAAAGGGCTGCACCCAGAGAAGGTGCCTGGGAGCTGAGCCATGGGGCTCTGCTGTGGCCCAAAATGCTGCTACCCCGACCTGCAGCCACGACAGATCAGAGCACGGCAAGTGCAAACCAACCCGTGACCGCACCGAGCTCCCATGGTGCCGACTCCTCCTGGCAAGCACCTCCAACTTGCTTTCCACAACTTCTACAAGAGCTGAGCTCTCTGTTTCCCTAAATCCTCCAGTTCCCCCATTATTTATGTTTCTTATTCTCAGAATAAGAAAGTTAAGGGAGATCCAAATGCACGGTTCACGTTGCCCCTGAACTTCACCGGTATCCTAAGCCCAGCCCTGCGGTTCAGGGCTCATCGCAGCTCCCTCACCCCTCTGCTCGTCGCGCTGACCTCACCCACAGGTTTTTGCAGAGAAGGAAGTGAGGCCACGTGGTTACCATCAGGGTTAGAGAGAGATCACCGCGGCTCCTAGCCTGCTCTTGGCATGCCAGCACATGTTCCCAGACTTGTAGAGGGCTAAACTGGTGGGTTTTCTGATTGGCACCAGGTCTAAATTCATGGAGACCCATCAATGCCCAGGAGTTTAAATCGTATTCGGGGCAACATCTAAAAAGCTCTGGTTATGGATGCATAACTACCTGTTTCAAGATTAGAAGTGCAACACGTGGTCCAAGCTTACAAGCTCACACTGAAGATTCTTCAGAAGAAAATAAAAGAAAATTGAGGCTCTGAGTGGTGATGGGAAGCTCAGCCTGCAGTCATGGTGGGGACGGGGGGCTGGAAATGCAAAGCGTAGCAGCCTGGCTTTGAAAGCCATCGAGCATTTGCATAGCTGCGTTCAGGGAGCCCGAGCCGCAGTGACACAGCTGGAGATGCTGTTTTTTCCTACGCGCCTCCAAGGACAGGATTTCCCTTTTCCTCCCCAACCTCAAACATCCCCATCCAAGGCAAAGCTGACAACACGATGAGGATCAGCAGTTGCACTGAGGGTGAAGCTGGGAGGAGAGCTGGCTCCCGCTTGCCTAGATCAGCAGAGACACGGGCTCCAGAGCTGCTCCTCTCCTTGGTCTGCTCTGGGACATGGTGGAGACAGATCAGGGAGTGCTTGGAGCAGACGCTCATGCCACCATGCCCTTCTCCGCAGAGGAAACCCTCCCGTGCTTTCTCCTCTGCCATCCCCAGCCCCTTCTCGGGTGCTTGGCAAGGCTACAGCTGCAGCCCACCATGCGTAGGAAGGCGTCGGAGCCTTCAAGGGGGAAGCAAGACCAGACTCGGAGCAGCTCTCTGGAGTTCGTAGCTGAGCAAAGCAGTATATGAATTTCTACTGTACTCTGCACAGCCAAGGATGCGCTGAGCGCTGGGGAGGATGCGGACGCATCCAGCCAAAGAGTTCAGCTGCATCCAGGACTTCTACAGTTTGGTCTAGAGGTGCAATTGTGTGTCCCACATCATCCCGCTGCCTCGCCACACCTCAGCCACGAAGAACGGGGAATTTGCCATGCAGACCTGGCTAGTCGGTACAAAGGGTGGCTGGCAAGCCCAGGAATCTGGTGCCTGAGAAGCAGCTGACTCACGCGACTGTTCACGTTCGCTGTTTGGCAAACCCTTAGAAGCGGCAGGCTGCGGCAGGCCCTCGTTTCCGAAGAACTTTCATTTTCAGTTTCTTTCTCGATATAGTGTCTTGCAGCGCTTTCTTCTCTAGAACACCCACAGCCCTTTTGCACACACACATCTGGGACCGGCAGCTACATCCCCGTCAGCGCGCTGCCGGTCCCCAGCCTGCTCACCCTAAACTCCCAGCCCCGCAAGCCAAGTGAACGCCCAAGATAGCTCACTGCCAGTCTCTGCTGGGGGGTCAGAGTGCCTCAGACCACCCTCTCCAGTCTCAACAGAGCTGCTGCCCACTGTCCCCCTGCTTCCCAGCCCAGCACCCATTTGATTTGCCCCGTTCCCTCTTTGTTACGGGGATACCGTGCTGGGAGAGAGCAGGGAGGGGTGTGAAGGAGGATATGACACTTACAGACAGCCCAAGGCTGCAGAAAATGAAGGCTCTCCAAGACTTCAAAGCTCAAGAGAGGGTCTGGAGGAAGCTGCAGGTTACTGGGAGTAATGTCTAATTCTCAGCAGCTGCTAAAAGATTCAGCTCCACCCTGACTTACTGCTCTTGCAGGGGGGCACGAAGGATTAAAAGCAGCAGACAGCACCTAGTTGTGGATTCAGCAACACCTCCAAGGTGGCACGGGAGTCTTATCTTTGTTAACAAGCACATGCCACGGAAAGCGTCAGCCTTCCTGGAACGTGCCAGCCTTCCCTCATAAAAAAAAAAGACCTTTGCCTCAACTGTTTCTCAGTTCACCCCCATCTCCTTTCCTTAAAGGTCTCTGACATGTTTCCTGGGTGCCCTCATGACCTGCTCACCACTGCTACCCAAGTCTTCTCCAAAGGAAAGTGCTTGGGTGCAGGGAAGATGGTGGGACTGGCCCAGAGAGGGAGGCAGAGCTGCGAGCGGCAGGAGGGGTGAGGATCTACAGGAGCAGCCATAATCCCTAAGAACAAGCCTGGCTCCGGGGCTCTGAAGTCACCCCCCAACGTGCTATGAAGATCCTGTTCCAGGAAATGTGCGGAGCATCCTCTGGGACCTGCATTTCACAAGGCCCTGGGCCTGTGCATGGGGATGATTCCACCATGGGGCGTACAGAGCAGCTAACTCTCTCCAGGACTGAGATCCCGCAGAACTCCAGTGCCCCGCTGCCATCCCAGCACGGACATGCAGCATCAGCCCCGCTCCTCCCAGCCTGGCTGAGAAGAGCAAACAGGTGAGTCTGCCCAGTCTGGTGTCTGGTTTGTCCAACCCCAGGGTCCAGCTGGCCAACAAAGCCCGGCAGACACCGACATCACAGCTGGGGTCCCGTCAACCCCCGTGCCCCCATATCCCGGTGCTGCTGGGTGGGAACCCGTGCTGGGAACCCTGCAAAGCCACATGTGCCATGGCTGAGGTCACAGCCCAGAGCAGGGCGAGATGGATGTCACTCGAGTCCTCGGCGTGGCACCGTTCTTCCCAACCAACAGCTCCAACAGCCCTGAAGACTAGCTGTAGACCACCGTGAACCTCTCAGCCCCCTGCCCCGACCGCTGGCCCTGGGGATGCCGGGAGGGGCTGTCACCACCATGACATTGCAAGTAAGGGCGGAAGAAAAAACTTTACCTGGGGAAAATCCTATTAAAAAAGGCGATATTCCCTTCTTGGGGCAGCCATCAGCTCGGAGCGAGCCCTTGCAGCCCTGGCCCAGCCCCTGCACGCCCTGGAACGCTGCTTGCTGAGCTACTTGAACCTCGTTGAGGAGGCGGTGCAGGATGAGGGCGGTGCAGGATGAGGCCCCCGGGCTCTACCCCCCCCTCCCGCCTCCCCCCCCCAGAGCCCTCCAGCATCCCGGGGCTCCCGCTGCATCCTTCCGGGCAGCCCCGGCACCGCCCGCCCGGGCTCGGGGAATGAAGATAAGCCATCCCAGGGAGGCTGGAGTTAAAGGGGGGGGATGTTTCCGCGCTACTCACCGAGGACCAGGCGGGTCGGGGTGTGCCGGGAGCGGGGGGTTAACGCATCCCGGCGAGGAGCTGCTCCATCCCCGCTGCCTCTCTCCCTTCCTGCCTCCTCCCCGGAGCGCGGCGAGGGTGAAAGAAGCGAGCAGGGCCGGGGAGGAGGAGGGAAAAGAAGAAGAGAAAAAAAA
>VZZY01012926.1:1766-22385 GCA_013400335.1 Eurystomus gularis | reverse complement strand
ATGGAGTCAGGCTCTTCTCTGTGGTGTCCAATCCTAAGACAAGGGGTAATGGGTGCAAGCTGGAGCATAGGAGGTTCCTCAAAAACAGAAGAAGAGCTTTTTTACTGTGAGGGTGACACAACACTGGAACAAGCTGCCCAGAGAGGTTGTGAAGTCTCCTTCTCTGGAGACATTCAAGACCCGCCTGGATGCATTCCTGTGTGACCTAGTCTAGGTGATCCTGCTCTGGCAGGGGGGATGGACTTGATGATCTCCAGAGGTCTCTTCCAACCCCTAACATTCTGTGATTCAAGCTGAGAGCACTCTATCCCTGACTTCCAGCAGGAAGGATGTGTGCACAGGTATGCACATGCACAAAAAAAGTCCAATTCTAACAGCAAAGACATTAAAAAGAATTACCAAATTAAGGGGGGATCTATAAGATTAGAGAATGCTAGTCACAGTGTTAGTTTAAGAATGAAAGTAACTAATACAAGCAATTGCAATCCCTCATCTTGGGATTCAGATGCACAAAGAATTTACAGCTGAGTACCAAGTTACCCGGTAATACTGAACCTTGAAAACTGCCTATATGTGCAAGCTTCTACACCATGCTAAATTCAAAGCAATCTAAGATACTCAGTTTGCCATGAAGGAACTATTTAACCTCATGGTTCACACTGGCTTAAGAACAATAAACTGGCCACGATAACTTTAGTCTAGGAATTAGAAGAATGTTCCCAAAAATTAGAGGGAAACTCTGGAATGACCTTCCAAGTGAAACAGCTGGAAGAAAAAGCCCTCGCTTTCTGCCGAGATTAGCAAGGCAAATTTGCGGTGGGGATTACAGTGTAGACAAGAATTACCAAGCGCTTGATAGTAGCAACCTGAAGATTCCTTTTGACCTAATTTTTCTGAACTGACTTCAACATGAGACAATGAGTAAATACAGAAATACATGGAGGCTCTCTTGCATCCACCTGCAACGCAAAAGTAGCAAGGTGGACAGGTAGCCTTACTACGTAGCTTTTCAAATACATCTGCTTTGTAGCTCTCAGGAGTAGGGGCAAATGGGACAACGACAGCATACATAATGCTGATACAAACCAATGTGACAAATAGACTGCTTACAGATGTTAGGTGTGCTGCATTCCATGGGGGAAGAAAACTGAACAGCATGTTTCCTTGGTGTAGGTCAGTGGGGCTTAACTTTTGCAGAAGTATTTTCATAAGATGTTTCTGAAATACCCTCTGTTTCTCACTGTTCTGGGTGCTGGAATACAGCAGAGCTGGGACTCTCACAGCACACCTGTTTTGTTCCACTAACAGTCTCACTTCTCCATGTGATCCCTGCTAAGCTTTCAGCGACTTCCCACACACATTCCTCATGCAGCCTGTGTGGCTCCCGTGACCCCCAAGCATTCACACTGTCCCCTTCCTTACTCCCACAGGCCCCCAGCCCACTCCCACACCCTTCCGGGCCCACCGAAACAGTGCTCCCACCAGCGCCATTTCCTGCACTCACACTGCTCCCGCATGCCAGCCTCCTGGCACTTGCGCAGCCGGCACTCCTGACACTTGCGACGCATGTACATGTCCATCTCACACTTGCCACCATTCTTGCACACATACTGTGCACCCTTGATGACACTGCGGCGGAAGAAGCCCTTGCAGCCTTCACAGCTCAGCACGTTGTAGTGGAACCCAGAAGCCTTGTCGCCACACACGCTGCACACTTCGTTTCCCAGCATCTTAGGGGCTGGACCCTTCTTCCGCTTCAGGGGGGGATTTTCTACTGAAATGAAAAGTACCAAGGAAAAGGTAAAAAAGAAAAAGAAAACCCAAACACATGAGGCAAGCATGGTGTTTGCAGCTGACTGCCCCATTTCTTACAGTAACCAGTGCCCTCATTCAAACCCACTATCTCCCAAACATGTGAATGAAAGCTCATTTCATAGACTACCCTTCTGAGCAAGCATATCTTCTGCAACAAACCAACTATTGACATAATCCCAACAGTTTCACCTCAACTATATAAACAGATACAGCTTCACACACGTTCCCCTCCAAAACAGGGTGAAAGAGGTAAAACACACTCAGGCCAGACACTCTTCTACACTTTCTATCAGCAGGAGTGACAGTTAAGTTACCCATGTGAGAAAGAGCTGCAAAAGAAGTTGAGCTGAAATCCAAGTCTGTGCAGAAAGTAATTTTATTCAGAATTCACCTCCAGTTCTCTTACTTCTATTCTCTGCCATACTCACAGATAAGGATAAGGAAAAATAGTTCAGCAGTCAAACTAGGGCTGAAACTGCATCTATACAAAAAGCAGACTGAGTAGGCAATCCCTGTAACTGGAACACTTTGGGAAAACTGTCAAGACAGCAAATTCACAGAGACAGGAGCAATAAGCAGGCAAGGAGAACACTGCACAAGCTCTGTGACCCTTTAGAATCATGAAGTAATCATTTCTCCTTCAAGAAGAGTGCTCCCCACTCCTAAAACTGAAGCACTCTCTGAAACGCAGGGTCTTCACTACTGCCTTGCACTTCAGATGGTCTTGTGCAGCAGCATCCAGTTCTTCCTATGTCATTCTGATGGATCTTAATCTTGTCACCGGCTACGTGTTCTGAAAACATCTTTGGTCTACTCCAACACATCTCACCTTAAGCATTCCAGCCAAATGCTTGCCAATGTTGTGTATTCCCCCCCTATAAGCCATCTCTCTTTTCATTCCATTTAATTCTAGTCATGTTGACATCTGACTGTCCTTCTGCACAGCTCACAGTACAGGTATTTTTTCTGTATGTCAGATATTATAGATTCTTCTATGGCATCTGTTCATAGAGATTACAAACAGCATGTCTTGGTAAGTCTCCAGATAATGTTTAGCTATGCCTGGAAATCCTTTATGCTGGGAGCTAATTCATAGCAATTGGCTTGCAGGACATACACATTTGTACGTATGATTCTAACACTTCTATCATTACTCTCAGTTACACTTACTATTCTGCTCAAGTTCCTGGAGTGGTAAACAGTTTCAGGAATTGCTCATCCCCTCACTGTTCAAATACATTTATGTGTCATATTTTCATGAAGTTGCTGATACTATGCTGGACATCTCACTCGAGCTTTCCTTTTTCCTGTTACCCATCCAGAGATGCTATCTGTTCTTACAGTTTGGAAGTGTAGGACTGTGCGTGGCAGCAGCAATTATAATAGCAAAACCTCAATTCTATTTCCAGATACTCTTTTAACCTTTTACCTCAGAAATGTGTGGAGGAAAATTCTATTGTCTTTCCATTATATGAATCTGCAAGAACACGTTCTTTCTTTGCATCACTAATCCTTATTGAACTGTCACCTGTAGTAAAGCTTCATTGTTTGGTAGCTTTTGATAAGGCTAACAAAAAGAAATTCATTTTGTTGCCACAGACTGAGCCTCTAGGAAGTCAAATAACCGACGTATACGACACATTTATCACCTGGATAAGCCTAGTCATATTCAACTATCCATAACTGATTCTATTCTTTGACATTCTTTCCGAGTGCTTCAAGCATAGAAGAACTCACCCTAAAATTCTGCCAATTATCAATTCTGCTTGCAGCTGAAAGAATGGATAGCCTTTAGCTTGCATTAATTTAGTAAGAATTTTTCCATACCTGCATGCCCAGGGGGGTTTTCTGAGCCAGGGAAGAGTGAAAGCCCTTCCTCCTCCATCTCAAATACACTTGCCACCCTTTTCCCATGATCCTGTGTGCTGAGTTGAGTGGGACCCATGGAGGCCACACAGGAAGGGCTCACTGTAATCTCATCGCTGCAGCATTGTTCCTGCTGAGCAAGGGGCTGCAGGCGTCTTTCTTCAAGGTCTTCAGTTTCTTACTGCTACTGAAAGTCAGAAAGGAAGTACCTGTGGAAAAAACACAGATGAAAAAGATGCAACAGTTCAACTACTGAGGCCATTCGTTTCCAAAATCTGTTACATTCTGCATCACAAGCAAGCCTCAAGATTTTGTTTCCTTTATTAAAGGCGACAATTAATTTTATTAATGTTTATTCTCCTGAAATACAGTATTTTAACAAACTGTGTTAAAAGGTACAAGACTAGCACATCCAGGTGCAAAACTGTCTTTTTATTGCCAAAATATTTATCAAAGCAGGACAAGTTTTCATTACTGCTAAGACCACTAGGGGATTTCAGTTCTGACCTCTCCAAATGTGTAAAAGGAAAATTCCAAACTTCACAACTGGTGGCCTTTGTTAAAGCTTCTAGTAACAAACAGCTCATTGCTGCCAGCTGCCCCGGATTTTGTGGCACATACTGCAGAGCACACAGAAAATTGTGAAAGAATTTTGATACAATGATTTAGCAAACACTACAAACCACCATATTTCCCTATTAACATCAGTAGCCAAAGGCTGGGCCAAAGATAATGATCTATCAAAGATGAGGATAACAAATCCTCCTCCCACCTACAGCAAGAAATTGAAAGCCAGCATCATATCTACAGAAAACGACCATTACACCACTCAGGAAACAGATTCACCACCAGCCGTCTGAGGATACCCCTTCTGGAACCTGGAAACCATACTGAAAAGTATCTGTATTATACAGCACTAACTCCACTACAGAACCTACACCTGGAAAGCAAATCCAATCACTTTTTCCAAAAGGCCCCATCTGCACAAAAAAAGGCCTTAATGGTTTGACTGCACATGTAAACACCTATAATCTCACTGAACAGGTATTTGATCAGTTGATCTTAACTCAGTGATTTACCAATACAAGCTAAAGGGATTAACTGATTTTAAAAAGCAACTAGGTTGAAGGCCTGTACCAGTTTAACTTGAGAGACTGAGTTCAGGACTGGAAGACTGCTGCTCTCTGAAAGACAGGTGGTGACAGAAAGCTGTGCAGCAGCCCAGACACAAAAGCATCAGGTAAGCTGGGGCGTGCCTCACACACTGCAATGTTGACTGGGAAGAGGCAGAGGACCACAGTTCCAAGTCCCTTCTTTCCTCAAGTCTATTTGGACCAGACCATGCAACTTTTCTCAGAATGCCAAAGTGCTCAGAATGCCAAAGCGCTCAGAATGCCAAAGCATGCTACAAACCATCCCACTCCCAGTACTCTGAAACAGTCATCAAGTATAAAAGCAGTCATGCTGCCAAGCCTGCTTGAGCTCCTCCCATTTCCCATGACACTGTGGCTGATAACAGATGCAGGTGTTAAAAACCACAGGGCATATTAATTCACATGACCTTTTTAAACACAGCCTCAGACTGTATAAGGAATTCAGAGCTCTCTTGCACGGTCACGCGAAACAGACTATGTAGGACAAAAGCAATGGCAGCAAATATGAAACTCAAAGCTACAGAAAGGAAGAAGTCCTGCTGTGGGAGACTACAACCAAACTGATGTGATTTGCAATCAAATCACAGTCCTCAAAGGAACAAATGTGGCTATCACAATTAACTTTAAAAAAAGTCTCTACGGTAAATCCTGCATTAACTGAAAACCTGGTGGAGAGGCACAGAGCATCAGATGGAGATAGGAGTTTCACTGAAACCCAAACTCGACTTGTGTTCCTAGTCCCATATAAACCCCTCACTGATGCCAATATCAGATGTCTCTGGACACGCCTGGGCACAAAACAAGAAAGCGAAGTGTACTGCTTCAGTGTATCTCCACATTCCTTTAAACCACGCAGAAGACTCAAACATTAATTACTGTGCAGAATTAATCACCAGCAGCAGAACTGCAGTAATTTTTCAAAGGAAGAAAATTTTTCAAAGGCAGTGGCTCAGGCCCCACTGCCTTCTGTTCAGTGACCCAGTCTTGCTGCGTCCCAGCCATGATTGCAATGTACTTTGGAAAGCAAAAGAGGGTACAGCCTGATGGGATTTCAGAACCATGTCATCACAACCATAACTGACGCTAACAAAGCAATACTTGCTGTCAGCAGGACAGCAAGCCTGGAACCCAAAGGGGAGTTTCTAAGAGACTGCAGACTTCCTGGAAACGTCTAAGTCTGCTGCTACCAACAGGGAGGGGAGTATAACTCCATGTGCACACTCAGTACACGGTGAGGCCTATCAGCCACTATCTTCATGCTGTAAAACCAACCTGCACATTCCTGTTTCGTGCACCAGCCTTCCCAAAACAGAATGGGCTAGACTGGAGGTGTCTCGTCTTCCATGCCAAGACACAGCATTTTAAGTTTTGTAGATGCAGTTAACGGTTGCAGGCTGTGGAAAACTGACCTAACTACAAACAGCAGCATTTCGGTGCTAGGTAAAGAAACCTAAACCAGGATTTTCACTACAGGACACACAAGTGAGAGGTGGTACGACTAGGCCTGGGAGTTAGTTTTCACAGAAATACATGAGGATTATTTTCAAATGTCTAAAAATCTTGACAAGTTCTGTACTAATAATTATGTTATTAGAGGTTCACATCTTCCAATTTGCACCATCACTTCAACCAAAAATACACAAGGGTGATGCAAGAAGGAAAGGGTGATGGCAAGAAGGAACAAGGTCTTCTTGACATGATCTGCTGTGCTGCCTCCCACTGTTTGTCTCAACTCTATCAGTTTTAGAAACAAGGACTGGACAAGGGACAAAAGATGAAACAATCGCTTCTCTCTAATGCAGTCTCCAGAACAGAGGACATGAGTAGACATACTCCAAGGAGGAAGCACATACAAATGAAAGGCCAAAGGAAATAACTTTCTGCCAGCCCTTACCACCCATGTCTCAAATAAGATACTAAACCCTTCTGAAATGTGTTGCCACCAGCTTCACCCAACCCCATTTCTTCCCTCTCCCTTTCCTTTCTGAGACAATGGAACAACCTGGATACTGATGGTCTCAAGATCAGCACTCTTGCAACAGAAAGTACTGTTAACAGAGACTACAGGCAGCAGCCCTGACTCTTGCACCTCATGCTAAGTGCCAGAAACATTTATCACTTCCTCCAGCAATGGTCTCATTTCATCCCATTTCCTCAGCTGGGTCCTCTTCTAAGCCCAGCTGAAGTGCTTATGGACTCTTCTGGAAGTCTTTGGTTTGAACCGTCATCAACAGACACAGAGCTACAGAATATGCCTAATTTCTGTCCCACGTTCATTGAGGACAAGCAGAGTAGATAGCACTGGACAGCACAGCACATACAGAAACCAAATGAGCCAGATGCAGTTACAGTGACACTTCTGCTAAACAGGTCTGTCCTCGCTCTGGTATTCCTTGTTTCCTGCTTTCTGTGAGATGTTTAAGGATCAGGAACTGTAACAAATGCAAATACATCTCTGAAGAAACTGTACTGTGGAGCGCAGGAATAATTAGAGGAATAGCACAATGAGCCCTTTACCTCCAAATACTGCATGCTCAGAGGAAACCGTAGCTTTTTAGAAAGTTTGTACACATCTCTGGAATCTTTCAAAACAGGATTTACTGGTCAGAGTCCTGGTCCTGTAAACTACAAAATCCTACAGCCTTTTGCCAAGGAAAAATATATGCTTATGTTTCAGTTCTGTAATGAATCACAATTTGCATGCTGCAGCACATCAGCAGAAGAGACATACATATGTTAACATGACTGTACTCATGCATCGCACAACTGTGTCAACAGGACTGTGCCTTTGTCCCTAACTGGCTGTTGGTGAACAAATGCGTCTGATACAAAAGGTTATCTTTCAGAGATACCTAAATCAGTGATATAATTTGACATTTGGGCTTCTAAATGTGTTCTGGCATGCAATACAAATTGCCAGCACCCAATCCAAATCTACCTCTAAAAGCTGGGCTCACAACAGGGCACATGGGTCTCCAGTGAAATCTAAATGCACGACTCACACAGTGGTGATGCTATCTCAGGTATCAAAAGCTGTTTGCAGATGTTAACGTTCAAGAAAAAAACCTGTTCAA
The DNA here is from genome assembly GCA_013400335.1 of Eurystomus gularis. Taxonomy (NCBI): domain Eukaryota; kingdom Metazoa; phylum Chordata; class Aves; order Coraciiformes; family Coraciidae; genus Eurystomus; species Eurystomus gularis. Next base: position 14,476 of record VZZY01012926.1, on the reverse strand, counting down.
GTGAGATTTCACAGGATCCCACAGCACCGGCAGAGAACTAAGCCCCTTAGAAGATAACACCATTCCAATCCTTCATAAGGAGTAATTAGTATTTTGTGACTCTCTTCCTATGCTGTCTCTAATGTAACAGCCAGTGTATTTTTGCAAACCTCCCCAAGGAACTTGGTACTACCTTGTAGCTGTCTCAGAGAAACAAAGGTTAGTCCTAGTTCATGTTGGCTCATTCCTCTTCCTTCCCTCTACCATCATCACTTTTCTCAAGAAAAGCTGGAGCAGCTAGCAGGTCTGCAAGTGGGGTAAAAATACACATATAACAGGTTTCAATTAGGAAAAAGCTGGAAGAGATGCTTGTACCCTTCAGGGCAGAAAAAAATACTATGCCAATCTGTCACTTTGAAAATGAAGTAATATTGCATGTGAAAACTTAGTAAAACTCATGAGGAAAAATAATCAACTTTCGATTGTCAATGGGAGGGACAAACCATGAAAGTACAAGGTGTGCAAGGCAGCACAACAGAATAGCCTAAAGAATTATTTTGAATAGTGTGTCTACCAAGAATGGAAAGAATGGTTCTGTAACCCTCAGGGAACAGAGACTAGCACTGTGCCCCTGCTGTAAATACCTCTCTACAGAGAGCTGCAAGGGACATGGTTTGAAATCGCATTATCCCCATCTATCTCTCAAAAGCATAAAAGACAACCAGAAACTGTAAGGAGTTTGCAAGACACCATCAGTCCTAAGCTGATTAAAAAAAGCTACAGCCTCCTGATTGGTGTCGAGCTCAGCTTCAGCTGACCATGAGCAGCTGCTCAAGCCTGCAGCACTGTCCTGTGCGTCTTGCAAGTTGTTGCCACCTCTAACTACACAAAAGAGCCCTATCAGTCACTCCTGGCTGCGCTGCCTGATCCTCAGGGATGGGCAGCTGCATTCTGGTCTCTTGCCCCCAAGTTATGGGTCTTATTCCCGTCTCTGCCTCCTAGCTTTGAGTTTTACAGGTTCTCCCTGTCCTTACACCTTGGCTTTTACTCCTGCTGCTGACGAGCCCTGTTACTACCCATTACTTTGCTGACTTCTGGCATGGCCTTTGTGAACACATCTGTCTCTTTTGAACTGACGCATCTCTGAGCTTGATTGGGTTCTCACAGCAGCACCCAGCTCTCATTGTGAAGACTGACTTTGGCTTTAGGCTGGTCTCAACACACAGCATGCCACATACTATCCAGGTCAGGGATGGATGCCATGGCAGAGTTCAGAGAACAACAGCAAAAGCGACTAACAACTGAACAGATGAAAATAAACATGTCAGAAAGATGTAATGATGGTGTACAGCAGGATGAAAGCTGTTATTCTGAAACATGGTACACCTAAAATGAATAGAAGGAAACTAAGTAAAGGAAAGACAGGCTGTTAAAGAAAAAACACCCTAAAGGTGAGTTCTAGGAGACTGGAGGGCAGTCTCCATAATTTTCCTTCCAAAACTACACCTTATATTATGACTGAAATGCAAAGGTCTGCAGACATTTCTGAATCTGAACTCAACACGACCTGGATGCTCTTGACTCACAAAATATGCTATTATAAACAAACAATGGCAGCAACAGAAGTTTCAAGCCAGTTCCATCCTACCTCAGGTAAGACAAAATATGGGACTGAAACAAAAAGTAAGTGTCTCTCCATTGAACAAATTGGTTAGCAAAGCAAATTAGGATGATAAGGCACAACTGTACTACCAAACAGAAAGCAGTAATTCAGGGCAGAACCTGCCCAAAGTACTTTTGCTTTGCTCCACATAAAAAAAATCTAACCTCACTCCTCCTCCCAGCACAGGAGCACTCATTCCTACACAGCCTATGAGTATCCCTGTCTTGGGGACAGGACTTCCAAAATCGTACATCGGATAAAAACAGAATGCACTGATTCCAGTCCCACCCAAGACCTGAGAGGCTCTGCAAGGGAACTCCTCACCTCAACAGCAATTGTTCTGCAAGAAGTCAGCTCTCCTGTTCACATGCCTCATCCAGCAGGAGATGCTCCCTCCCCTCTCATCTGCTTCTCATATTCCTTGCCTATCAAAAGCTGAGGTTTTTTGTTTTGTCCTTGTCTTCACCTCTCAATTTCTGCCTGATCAAAGAGCATCATGTCAACGCAAGGAGCAAAAGGAAAAGAGAGTTTACATGTGACTTCTTTCAGGGTGGGCAAGATGCTGAAATGGGCTGTGCCTTTCTGTTTCCTCCCTCCCTCTCTGTCCACTGCCAGATGCCCTCGGTCCTGCAACTAAAAGGAGGTTAAAGGAGACAAGGTTACTGGAGTTCATTCACACTGCACACTGGGCTGCTCTCAGCTCTCTTCCTGTTTGCATGCAAGTATCAGTCCCTTCGACAAAGGGAGAAAGAAAAAGAAAGAGACAGAGAGGGAGAGAGGAGATTATGAGAGGACAGACTTTTCTTTGGTTAATGAACTGGAAAGAATAACAAGTGATATAAGGAGCGATGTGGCCACCTTGCTGCCATGGAATTCCTTTAAAGGCCATTGACACAAGTTCCCTTGAACTCTGGAAAACAGCACAAGCCACAGCTGGGTAACAAAGCTCCAGTCCCTTGTGCCCCTTCTAGGTTTTCTACTGTCATCTCAGCTTTCAAGCTTCTGGCTAATGTAAAGCGTAACCATGTTACAGAAGCAGTAGCACCATCCCTCCACCTTCCCCTCTGCTCCAAGCTGTCTTGTAAAATGACAGCTCACCCCTTCTCAGCTCTGTCTGGCTAGACGAGCTGTGAAGCCAGTGTCCCAACACAGGAAGCAGAGAGAGCACAGCAACTTTGCAGCAACACCCACAGGGACAACCAGGAGCACAACCTGCCGTTTGTAGCCGAACTGCAGCGATCCCCTGTGTCTGGCTGCAAGTCCAGCTCATCATCAACAGCTTGACGTCACTATCAGCACCAACCTTAAGACTGCAGGAAGCACAACTGAGGCTTTGACAGGGACTTCTAACAGGAAAAATCCCATCTGTGCTCCTCCCAGGAAGATAAAACACACAAAGCAGAGCAGCTGCCCCCTCCTGCCAGCAGAGGGGCAAAGGGCAGTGCTATGCCACTCCTTGGGAAGAACAGGAAGGAAGGGTATCCAGCCTGGAGCCTTGTCTACAGAATATGTTTGTCAGCATCAGCTATAACAGCAAACTCTCCCTACGGAAACTCCCTTTAAAACAGCAACAGCACTCCTTTGACAGTATCACTCACAACTTCCCCAAGCAAATTAAGCTACCCTACTAGTCTTTTTTTCTCTCTTGCACATCTAAATGGATCTATGCTGAGGTAGTTTTGTTTTGCTTCCTGTGGCCCCTGTATTGGCTAGTGGTGCAAGTCTTTCACATTTCTAATTATACTACCAGCTACACAGCCAAAAAAACCCCAAACCCCTCAAATGTGAAAAGCGTTCAAGCAACCCAGAAAACTTCCTACTCTGCTACTAATCTGCTAACTACCAAGATGTTGCTCTGGAATATTAAAGTTGACAAGTTTGCTGCTCATTATTCCTGCTGCTGAACAGTTCTTGTACCTCCTACATGCAGTGATAGCTCATCACATTCTACTTGAAGGCTGAAAATGAGATCTGACCCCACCACCTCAGTTCCCTTATAAATGCCACTGCATGGCAACACGGAAAACATGCCCACAGACTGTTTCTTTCTAGATTCCTTTTCCAGCTTTACTCAGCCAATCAATACCTTGTTCTACACAATTATACATAGCTATCCAAAACATAACTGCCAGTCATTCTTTGAAGCAACCGTTTTAAGACCCAGAGCTTGCTTAGTCTTCCCAGAGAAGAGTGTTTAAAAGACACAGGTGATACACAATGTCATTCAGATCAGAGGTAACAGCAATAACCAGCTGGGTTCAAAAAGCTTTTTTTGTTTTAAAAATGGGACTTGCACGGAACAGGGTAGGGGAGAGGGGTAGGGCAGAATTAGAGAAGCCTCTCTCTTTCAATCATTGTGGACTTCCATGGGGCACCATATTACAGAACAAGAGAAAACTCTCCTTGGATCTCATATTCCTCCTTTATGACCCTCAGCCCCACAGATGTTACAGCTATGCTTCACGGAACCCAAAATCGGACTCATGGCAGATTTGAGATGTTATCTGAGATGGTCAAGGCAAACCCAAGCACAAATACAGGCTGGGCAGAGTACAGATTGAGAGCAGCGCAGAGGAGAAAGACTTGGGGGTGCTGGTTGATGAAAAGCTCCAGAGCCAGCAATGTGCAAGTGCAGCTCAAAAAGCCAGCTGTATCTTGGGCTGCATCAAAAGAATTGTGATCAGCAGGTTGAGGACGGTAATTCTGCTCCTCTACTCCACTCTCTTGAGACCCCACCTGGAGTACTGTGTCCAGCTCCGGAGCCCCCAGCACAAGAAGGACACGGACCTGTTGAAGAGGGTCCAGAGGAGGGCTACAAAGATGAGAGGGTTCAACATCTCTCCTACAAAGACAGGCTGAGGGAGTTGGGGTTGTTCAGCCTAAAGAAGAGAAGGCTCCATGGAGACCTTATTGTGGCCTTGCAGTATCTGAAGGGGGCCTACAAGAAGGCTGGAGAAGGACTTTTTACAAAGGCCTGTAGTGACAGGACAAGGGGTAATGGGTTCAAACTGGAAGAAGGTAGATTTAGATTGAAAATTAGGAGGAAATTCTTCACTCTGAGGATGATGAGACACCGGAACAAGTTGCCCAGGGAGCCTGTGGATGCTCCATCCCTGGAGGTGTTCAAGGCCAGGTTGGATGTGGCCTTGAGCAACCTGGGCTAGTGGGAAGTGTTCCTGCCAGGGCAGGGGGGGTTGCAACTAGATGATCTTTGAGGTTCGTCCCAGCCCAAACCATTCCATGACTCTATGATCCTGATGCCATCTCCAAACTGAAGCAAGAGATCAGAATTTGAGAGAGAAAAAAAAAAGCAGGAATGAATACCCAAAATAGCATCCTGATAGTGGAGATGCCAAGGAAAAGGGTTAAACCTAGTCCATAAGTAATAAAAGAACCAACTAGGATTATGCCAGGAGAAGGGCAGGCCTTTTTTCTGCATGTAGAAAATGATAAATAATCACATAACATACTGTTTACCTGATTGCTTCTTTAAAAATAATCTCCATTAAACTATGCAGTAAGGGAATAGTACTTCATCACCGATGCCTATTCTACCTGACTGCCTTTATCCGCTGGCATCACCAAGGGGAAATCTGCTCAGCTCCCCACATTGTCTCAGCCCATCTCTTCAACATCAGCATCCCAAACTGCTGTTGAAGCCTCTGGCCAAGAGCATTGCCCAATCCACTGTCAGCCCTGAACTACTACGAAAACAGATAAAAGCACTAAGAATCAGCACCAATATTCTACCAGGAAGACAAGATAACAAAGGACACAAAATGTAGTAGGATGCATCACAACAAAGCCAGAAAGAGAATTTAAAAGCCCCCAACTCCTAGCCCTTGTCCAGACTACCCTCTCTTTCAAACTTGTCTTCTCCATCCTCTACCATCTATGAAATACAAGAACATGAAGAATAGAGACAAGAGAAGTAGGAACAGAATAAAGGCGAGGGCTGCTTACAGTACAATTGTTTGTTCATTTTTCCAATTTCCTCCTTTCCTCCCACTCCAAGAGCACTTCCATCAGCTTGCCGCATATCACCATAACTGAAACAAGACTGTTTCTGGGAAACATCCTTTTTATAACGTATCTGTATAGTACTTTGCAGCCAAGCACCATCCCACCTAAAGGCATCAATCAAAACAAATACTACCACTCACAGGCAAACCAGAAACACAGTACTGGATTACAAACCTGGCAGGAAACTCATTAAGATTCCCTTAAGGGCAGTAGGGGAAAAGTACCGATTCCCATTCATAGAAATATTATCCCCAGATGCAGAGATCAGAAAGAAATAACAGTACTAGAGAAATACTCATATAAATAAAACATTGGAGAGATACTGGAAGAGAGTTATAAATTGCTTGAAAGTAAGCTTGACTGTTAGTCTATTCCCCACTCATCCATTAACAGGGATATTATTTTGGCAGGTTTTGCTAGCAATGCTCTTGAAGGGCGGGAAAGAGAGGCAGGTGTTCCCAGCCTGCAGCAGACGTACACATGCAAACCTAGATCGGCCAGAAGACTGCAGTAGAGCAAGGAGAAAGATCAGAAGAGCTGCCAGGAAACACACCAAAGACTGGCACAGGGGTGCAAGTCATAATAAAGAACTATTAAGGGCTCTGTTGCAAAGTAAACTTGCCCAGCTATTGACTTTACGATTCTGGATCCTGCCCTGTATGGTCCATTTCTCTTTTGGGGGTCTGTGCAACTAAACACTTACAAGGTACAACAATGGTAAAATAAGGAGGAAGATTTTGTTTGTTTGTTTTTTATAAGCCCCCAGAGTGGAAGCTAGGAGGGAAGAGTTAAAGGTCTGAAAATGAGAGAAAGAGGATCTGTGTGACAGGAAGGGAGCATGTGAGAGGGCGTGTGACAGGCAGTATAGCATAATGTGTGTGTAGATCTCATTCCCTCCAAGGCTTCTGGCCAAATGCGGAGCTGAACTTTCTGCAGACTTTGTCCTGCCAAGTCATGTTCCCTTCTCACACTGCCTGACATCACCACAAATACTCAGCTGGAAAACAGTCCAGAGTCGGACAGAGTCCACTGCTTAAACACCAGCCAGTGAAATGGCTGCACTTACAGCACACCCACGAGAGCCACCAAGTCTCCTCACAGGTTATCTCCAAGCCCCCAGGAGGCCTCATCCTCATCATCCAGAAAGAGCTCTAACAAGGCACTACAAAATTGTAGGTACTAACAGACAAATGCTCTTCTATTACGCAAATAATGTAGCCCAGAACAGACTGAAAGTCTGCACAAAGGCTCTAATAGAGAAAAGCAAAAAAATAACCATCAGATTGTCAGGATTTGTCACATGCTATGTGCCGCAAGGAGCCCATTCCGTTCCCAGCTCCAGTGCAACTCTGCCACAAGGAGAAGGAAGCCATCACACATGACCCACAGACAAGCCAGGTTCTGCAAAGACTGATGTTCTAGCAGGGTGTGCATGAAGCAAGCAAAGAAACATTATACTGTCATAGAGCTCCTACTACCTGACTTCCCAGAAACAACAGCAAACCCAAGATCAGTGCTGGAAAATGCGAGCACATGTACGAGTGTGTGGGAGGGGGCAATAAGGCTACGCCAAGCAGTGGCTGGATTTCTTATTTTGATCCCTGTATCGAGGGAGAAGGGTGGGGATGGCCCAGCAATTCTGGGACACTGCTAAAGGCACCACCCAGAGCAAGTATCAGGGAGAGATACTGAAACAAAGGAGGACGAAGACTGCAGTCCTTTCTTGTTTTTTCTTCAGTCTTCACACCTAGCCTGCTGCTTAAAAGGAGCATGATAGAAAATTCCCTCAAAGTACAGGTATCACCTGTTTTCATGTTTTCTCCAGGTAAAGGTTTCTGCTTTCTCAACTCCTGTTCTATTTCTAGGAAAACAAGCAGCAACTTGGGAGCTTTCTGGAGGCTGAGGGAAAATTTGTCTTTAATCTCATATAGCCCAGAAAGTTAAGTTTCTTCTTCTCAGACACAACTAGAAACAGAAGCTACATTACAATCTGTGCTTATCAGTATTTTACATTTTAAAACACTCCTCACAACAGAAGTTCCCTCTTCCTTTCCTAAGGGAGCCTGACACCTTCCTTGGAGGTCTAGCACTGCAACTTTGCTTCTCGGCATGCTACCTGGACCTTAAATCATATCCCTTGGGCTTCCTGCCCAGACCTACAGATGCCTGAGAATCAGTCCCCCTCGCTAGTTGTAAACACAGAAGTCATGTTTTGAACTTCTTTCCGGGTCTTTCACAGAAACCAGAATATTCTTCATCTCCCTCAGACAACAGCAAAGGGTGGCAAGCAGTCAGAAGACCAGAGTTACAAAACGCGTATTTGAAGGCAAGGTGGCATCTTCTCCTTCTACTCAGTGCACTGCTGGGCGAGCTGCCCTGCTTCAGTGGCAGCACTCACGCAAGCCAAAGCACACTGGTGAGGAGGGCTGGCCACACCACTCTGCGTATGCTTGCATGTCAAGGCAAGCACCATCAGAGCAAGTCTTAAAGGCCGTTCCAGTGCAACTTCATATGCCCACAGACATTAGCACACGGGTTCCTGCTGGTAGGGGCTCAAGTACACGTGCCTATCTGACAGCCTTACTGTGTAAAATCCCCCAGGAGAAATCACTGGCATGGCATGTGGAGTCCTTCAGGGACTGTCACATTTCTGCACGTATGTCCATGGCAACCGAGCTACACTACGGAACTGTTGCAGAAGCCAAGCTCTTTGCCCTCATTTCAAAACAGCCCTAAATATTTAAATTCCAAACATTTTCCTTTAAATGGATTTCACACACATTTTTCCATATTACATTAATTCGACTTATTTTCTAAGTTAATGACAATATATGATAAAGTCTAAAATAAATGTTTAAACAAGCACACACCCTATCCAAGGCACACAGTTGCTGGAGAATGTTTAAAGAGCATAATTCCTCAACTCAAGAAAGTCACTAAGCCCACAGAGTTAGGATCCACTGTAGTACCAAACAAATCTTTCCAAAAAGGCAGAAAGATTAGTTTCTTCGATTCACTTAAATTAGCTCAGTTCACTCAAAGTTGGGGAGGCAGCATAAAAGGGGGAGGGGACACACAAACCTGTTTCTCTATTCCAATCTCTGAATAATAACAAGACAAAGGAGGATGATTTATGCTCATTCTAAGATCCGGAAGGACAAAATGACCAAAACCAACCAGTTCATTCTGACAAGTACAGATAACGTCAGCCTGTTAAAATAAGTCTGTTTTAATAGCACACACTCCAGCAAGCATTTTTTTCTCATGTATCCAGTGCGTGATTTGCATTATTATAGTCCAGTTATTTTTAAAAATGCATATTTAATTTGACCTTGTTCAAATGCAGTTTTGTACAAGTCGTGAGGAAATAAATTATTCAGCTAATAACTACAAATGACCATTTTCTAATGTAAACATGTACTATAACAGCATAAAAGGGTGTGTGTCAATACACTGTATCATCCTGTTTAGCAAGAAGTAGTAATAATTAGCCTAACCAATCAGAATGAATCTCGCTTTTAAGAAAGTGCCAAACGCAAAACAAACCTTAAATTAATTATTTAAATCACCATCTTTAATGACGATTTAAATCAACAAGCGGGAAGCCTTGATTTCAACCAATTAACCCTGTTTGTTTCCTAGCTGTGGTAGGACCACTGTGCAAGACTGCCCATCTCCCTGGAGAGAGAAAGGATACTTCCATACCCAGGTAGCTTCAAGAATTTTTAGAAGTGTATTTGCCAATATTTTTTTTTAAATCTTAAAAAAAAAAAACCAGGAAAGCCTTACATGCCAGGAGACACCTATTCTCTTGTCAGTCATCTGCTTTAGCAATCAGTCTGATACCTAGAATCTTTTATTTACATCCTAGAGAGGTTTCTATGCATACACTCTGCAGCATGGCTTTTAAATTGCTTCAATCCTCACATCCCATGAGATAGTTCTCCTACTTAATCCTACACTAGTTTCGGTCTGTTCAAAACAAGAATTTGATTTCTTAGTCTCTAACACTGGTCTCCCTTTTTTTACCAGCTTCCCACTGAAAAGAAAGAAAAAAAAAATATCTTTTTCCCTCCCTTCAACACACTGGAAGGTCTGGAGCGCTCTGCTTTCCACTGTGCGCTACCTTAATCAGCCTTTGCCCTTCCCAAGTAAGATAATTAAAAGCTTGACAGTGTATATTTCAAAGCGATTTATGAAACTATACCAAAATTGAGTATATCACCTTAACATTTTCTTTTTGATGCTCAATAAAGCAAGTAGTTTTATTTTACAGGAAATCTGGCTTTGAGATCTCCAGATCTGAAAGTGCAAGCTACACTTGCTCCAGGGGTGTCTCGTTTTTAGTGAGGACACAAGACAGGAATTTGTCTGGGCTCCAAAAATGGAAAAAAGGTATTTTGTCCTGAGCAGGAAATCACAAACACTACACAGGAGTGCTAAAGTAACCCCCTGTACCACTTTAATAGACAAAATTTTAAGATCTGCCAGAACACTGACAGCCTCATATAATTTCACAGTATTATACACATCTCTCAGACCCAAACTGAGCACAACACAGCTTCTAGCTGCAGTAACCACAACAAAAATGCTAAGTCAAATGTTGTACTTGCATATTAGCAGAAGTATGATCTAATGACCAAATTCAACCTGTCTGCAACCTAAATGCAGACCTGTACTTGTCAGAAGGAAGTATTCCCTGAATCTCCTCCTTAAATGAGGTTCATTCCCACTGAGACAGTTTCCACAGCCAAGAGAATGTGATTCTGCCTTTCCAAATTATTAGGCTGTGACAAAAACAAGGTAACATATCCTACTGCAGACCAGCGGAACATTTTCACCCTACGAAACAAGGCATCTTTGTATAGAATCACAGAATGTTTTAGGTTGGAATGGACCTTAAACATCATCTAGTTCCAGCTCCCCTGCTATGGGCAGAGATACCTACAACAGGTTTCACTTCAGTTCTGAAACACTGATTTTTCTCCAAGATTGTTAGGTCTGTCAATCTTACTACTTCAGTGAGGAAGGAGAGTGACATACAATCTGATAAGCTTTCCTATTCAACGTGTAGAGACTCACACATCTGCAGCAATGAGACCTTCAGAGCAGCTGCTTCCAGAGCAAAAACCTGGATCAACCTTCAATGCATCCAAGACAAAACACACTATATTCTACGCCCTTCCTTGTGCGGATGGGAACACAAAATCTGAAAAACAGTAACAGTTAAAGATCTTAAATTCAAAACTCAAAATTTTGAAAACTGTCAGTCTTGATAACCATGTGATCACGGACCAGATCCAATGACAAGAGATGGGACTTTTGAGGTCTGAGACCATCACCACTGGATCAAATATCTAACAACAGCCTTTTAACACACTGGAAACACCACTCTTCCTGCAGGTATGAGATCAGGAAGGCGGTAAAGTCAAGCTGTGTACTTGTACAGCTACACGCCTGTTCTTTTACACATGCTTGGCCTGTCTCCTCCCTGCACAGCCAACTGGTAAAGGGAACGTGCTGACAAAGCGCAGAGAGCTGCAGCAGCAGTAACTGGAAACAACCAAGGACAGTAACCCAAGGCACACAGCCGTTACACACTGATTCCACTATAAAGTTTCCTGTTTCTTATTTTTTAGATTAGGCAACATATAAATATAATCCCTGCTAAAGTACTTCTCCTTGTATCCTTTCACAACAGAAGTACCTGCAGGTTTCCTCTGGCAACTACAGAACTCTCGAGCAGCTCTGCAACAACTCACATTCTGTCCTACCTGAAGCTGGTTTGGGTTTATATCCCCAGCCTTTTATTTTGGGGGATAGGAAGGAGGAGGTTGTTAATTCTTTTCACCCCTGCTTTTTTTCCTGCAAAAGCTGACCTTCCTGTATGAAAAAGTATGCATGGGCATACGCACATACAAGAAAGAAATATCACTGAAGTCAGTACTAGATTTCAAAAAGGGGTTATACCAGGAAGCCATGCAGTCAGTCTGCTCTCACCAGTCTTGCAGCAGCGGTGATCTGGTGAATGTGCCACAGGTGGTACACTGCAAAAGCACGGCAAGGCCAAACTCCATCTGGTCCTGGCACAATGCATACCGCATCCAATGCCCTCTTTGCACAGCCCAAATGAAAGAAGGGCTGAGCTCAGCAACACTTAGCTGAAATTTTCAAGCCACATTTGCTTCCCTAACTCAAAGATAAAATTTCTTTTTTTGTGCTTCTACCTCAGCAGGGGGATTATTCTTGATTAAGACTCACTCCACAAACCAAGCCCACCACTCGCTAAAAGAAGTGAAAAACAGCCTTTCCTTTTACTTCTGTGGTCAGGTATAGCCTTCTCCCTGACACTTTCGGAAAAGCAGATACTCTGTGTACCTTGGAACAAGCAGCAGAGCTGAGAGGATTCTTCCCTACAGGCAAACATAACCTGCAGCCATATCCAGAAACTGGCTGACACACAGTGATCCAAACAGTTACTCAGAAATGTTGGAGACTCCTTCAAAAAAGCCTTGCAGTGAAGGGCCCAGCTGTGGGGAAAAAAAAAAAAAAGGAGGGAAGAAAGTTTCGAGAGATGAAGTATTTCTCTTTCACCGGCGATGATCTAAGGTTTGCTTCTGGTCCGTAACAAAGTTCCTGTTGTGACAGATCCGTGGACCTTAGCACAACAAGCAGCAGCGAAATGACAAAACGAAGAGTTATCACCAACGCGAGCAAAGTTACCTTTTAACAGCACCATGCAAACTGACAGCTTTGCAGACGCGTCTGTATCCCAGAAAGCTCACAGTCTGGGCAGAGGAGACAAGGGAAGAAGAAAGCTAACAAGTTACCGCAACGCAAGCAAAAGCCTCCATGCTGCACCCGACAGCATCTTCGGAGACGGCAAAAAGAGATCCCTAAAGGCCAGCTACAACTTGCTAAGTCCAGCCACCTGCTATTTCTGCCCTTCCTCTGACCCCTTTAGCACAGGGACCCTCCAACGGCGCGGCTGCGCAGCCGCTTCCAGCCCCAGGCGGCAGGCCCCGCCGCCGCCACAACGCCAACA
>VZZY01012925.1:0-98801 GCA_013400335.1 Eurystomus gularis | reverse complement strand
CGTCTCCGTGGAGAAACGCTCCAGACGCTGGCTCATCACCGGACCAAACTCGGCCTTCTTCGAGGGCGCTGAATTCAAGATACAGGCTTCACAGACATACGTACACGTATATTTAAACGCAAGACACCAACTTAGTGATTGGCCAGCAGTGAGCGTTTTCTCGGAGTGTTTCCTTGCGGGTATTTAACAGGCCGCCTGTCTCAGGCAGGCAGCTGGGGCCAAGCGAGTTGCTCACTTGCACAGCCCTTTGTGCTGCCTGACAAAGGTGGTGGTCCCTCTCTCTGCAGAGAACAAAGGAACGATTCCCTGTGCCAACACCTACAGCTTTTTCAGTGCTGTTGTCTTCCTAGGCAATGCTGTTAGGGTAGTCCAGGAAGATAAAGGAAGGCCAGTAGTTACCACATGCCAGAGAAAGGCTCTAAAGATGCTTTAAAAATCATGAAATAGCTGATCTGCCAGGTAGCACCCCACGTATCCGAAGCATTCCTTTGCCCTGGTTACAGTATGGCACCTGGGATGTTGGTTTGTGAAAAACTTGGCTGTCCTCCTGGCTCAGTTGAGAGGACCATACTTGTTTTGAAAAATAAGCTGTTGTGGCCTGTTGTGAACTGTGTTGCTTTAGAAATTTACTAAAAAAGAAAGAAAAGCTTGTGGTCTACCTAATCTGAGGTTATCAAAAGTTAATTTAAATACTTATCCTGAGTTAAATACTGCAATATAGTTGCAATTTCAGTGCCAAGTATTATTTAGATAATGTCAGATCATTAGTGTTTTTTTTTTCTTTTGCAGTCTGCACAGTGTGTACTTTCAAGCCCTGAAAGTGGGTGCGGGATGTTGCATCTCTTGCCATCTGAACTGCGATATGTGTCACAGCAGGGCTGTGTTTAGATAGAGGAACAGTTACTCAGGGAGACAATTGCAGCCTAAACTTAGAATCACATTGTTTCTGCTGGTTCTGATGCGGCTGTTTGTTGGCATTGTAGAAGCCACTCAGGTTATTTAGTAGTCTCTATCTACTCCCTCTTATTTTTCTTCATTCAGTTAAACTAATTTTAAATTTTGCAGTGTGTGATATTTTTCTTAGTTATACAGATGAGAAAATCAGTATGTTTTATACTTGTTAGGCAGATTTTGAAATTTAGATCTGCAAATGCCTGATAGTAGGTGAGAGACCTCCAAATAGGTTTTGTTAACAATTACTTAAGTATTTATTTTTTCCGTTTTAATTCAAATCAATTGCAAAACTCCACTGTCAGAATAGGATCATGCTGTTTTGTGTGGGATTAATCCACACAGCATGGTTCTATTGTGATTTTTCATGTAGAAAAATTTTCATTGTATGAAAGCAGGCTGAGCAAAAGTGACTGGACCTGCTTCCACTGATCAAAGCAGAGGAATTGTCTTTGACTTGAATGGGAGAAAGATCAAGCCTTATTATTGCTCATTAGTAATTTATGTTGTTAGGCCTCTGTGCTTTGTTGGGAGCCACAGAAATTCCTCTTGCACATCATTAATTAAAGACTTGCAACTATTTTGATTGATAACGCTGTATAAGATCTGGAAGGGAAAAGAGAGGAATATCTGTTAAACTGGTCATTTTTCATTCTTCTGTGTATTAAAACAGCGACATTTTTTCCTTTCAAAACTCAAGTTGTGGATGACTGTTGTTGTATGTGCTACATCTGGAACAAGCTTTTGCAGATGCGTAACAGCTCCCTGTTTTTGCAAGAGTAGCAACTGAAGTAAAATAAAAATAGATCCTGTCATGAATTTTTTTTTTTTTAAACCCAGATTTTATTACAATATTTGTAACATCAGTGTATTCTCTATTTTTGCTTTGTAAGATACTTAATACAGGTGCTCTTATAATTCTTTATACTGGTAGGTAAGCAGCCACAAGGTGTTAAGAATCTGATGACATTTTATATCCGTTGTTTTCCGACTTGTTCACAGCAGCTGCCTGCTAGGCTGCTGGAGCAGTATGGTTCTACTTCCCTTGCTATGAAGGGTGACTAACACTTGGATCTTCACAACAGTAAGAAATGTGGTTCAGGGAGAGCTGTGATTTGGATTTTATGTATCTTTGCTTACAAAGTTCTTGATAGGTATGGGGGATAAAACTTGTCATGCTAAGGGTTAAAAGTTTGCTTCATTTGTATAGATTTATATTCTATATACATATATGTGTGTACATATTTGCGGGTACAACTGAAATGACAGAACTTGGAAATTTTGTTCTATTCATGTTTACCTATTGATCATAGAGTTAATCCTACTGGGATTTTTTTTATTGTTATTGGTTTGGTGAATCAACTAACCAAGACAACAAAAAAATCTAGGCACTTCTGGAATTACTTTCTTTTACTTTCTTTTTTTTCCTTTTAAATAAACTACTTTTTGTTGATTTTCTTGTCCTGCCATCCCTGACAAGCACTCTTGAATGAAAGGAGGAAGTAGATTACAACAGTTAAGTGTATGCTAAATCGCTTCAGCAATTGGATCTGATGATGATGAGTGCTCTTGAAATAAGCTTTGCTCTGAGGTATAATCTCATAACCATGAGATTTAGTGGATCTATCTGCCGAGGCCATCCTTGTTATAGATGAGGTGCTAAAGTACCTTAACAGCCTTTTCTCTTTTCCCTTCCTTCTCATTCACCTCTTTCTTTAAACACAAAGTATGTTTTAGAAAGCTATAATAACTACGCACAAAGGTAGTGTTACCTAGTAATATGGAAGATGGCAGGAGTTTAGCAGTGCAGTGGTAATGGGGGCACATATTTCTTCATAGTATCCATCCGTTTTGCGTGTCTTACTATTTTTTTTGAAGGCATGTAAGCAATTAAGGATCCCCTTCCTGTACTACACAATGCCTTCAACCCTAAGTAGGTAACATAACTGCTCAGTAATACCAGTCTCTGCCCCTCCAGGTCCTTTCCAGTTCTAGTGCAGGCAAGACAGGTTAAAGCTGAATTGAAACTGGTCTTACTGTTAACAGGGTGTTGTAGATTTAATTGGCCTAAAAGGTACAGAAACATCTGTTATTCTGGGTAAATACAATTTTTCTTCTTTCTTTTATGGGATCACGTAGCTCTTCCCCCCTCTGTGCTAGACCTCACTACTCAGAGCAGCATCGTTTCCTGTCCTCCCAAGTGAGTCCTCTGTGAGGGGCCTGTGGTTACATAAGAACAGTGTTCACTCAGCAATTGGTGTGCTTGTCGGACACAAAACGAGGGTAACACACCTCTGCTTTACAGACTTCTCTCACCAGATGAGTTGTCTGAAGTGCTAACTAAACAGATTTCTGATGTGGTCCAGCAATCTTCTGATTGAGTAGTCTGATCTTACTGTTTTCTGTACACTCGGCTTATCTACTCGAGTTTCTCATCTCTCATCTTTGCATTGTAGTTGCAGCATACTTTATTTCCCTCACCTCGTAAGCAGCAGTTTGGGCTCAGATCCCATAAATCAGCAAATGAGACTTATAATGCCTTTATTGTCCTCTGGCCTCGATCGGGGACAGATGGGGTGAAGCTGATAGGAGCCATTGATGGCATGGCTCAGATGGTCAGATAGGAAGAGACCTTCAGCTGCGCTGATTTAAACTGAGCCAGCCTCATCTTTTACTATCAGTCAGATCAAGGTGCTCTAGGTATTGAACAAATGGAAATCCATGGCTTTAGTATGATGCTTTGCTTTTATAATGATAATTCAGCCTCAAAAGTAACCTTATCTGAATCTCCTTTAGTGTGACACAGTAGAATTCCTGGTGAATCAGGGTGACATAATGCAATGACTGTGTGCACACATGCATTTTGCTAACTCTAAAAATTCATTTAGGTGACAATACATTAAAGCCTTGCAAGTTTTTCTGGTATGTGGTGTATATGTACAAATTTGATTTTTTGTAATCCCTAAAACTTCTGGTGTCAGTGCTTTCTTACAACAACAAGGAGGCTAGACAGGATACAGAATTTGGAAGAGAGTGTGCAAGCTTGCTGCATTTCCAGCAGCCTGAAACCTCATCTGGGGAGGTTCAATGGGGCAATGATAGTTGTTTCTATCAAAACCTGTTTGTAGGCTGTGGTATTGGTGGATTTCATGCTTATTTCCCTGTGTTAGGTGAAATCTGATCATTCAGGTGTGATTCGCTTGTGTTTAAGCGGACGTGTTCACTGACAATGACTTTCTCAGGATTTTCTCTGCAATTTTTTAAAATTTCTTTTTTTCATAAGATGACGTGTAAGAGATTTTTTTTGCTTGATTGCTATTTAATAAATGCTTAATTCAGTTGAAATGGAATAGGACATTGAAATTGATAACTTCCTGTGAAAAGACACAGGCAATGTAAAGAAAACTGAAAAAGCTATTTCTTTTAAACTTGAAACCAATTGCTTTTAAAAAGAGTGAGAGTAGAGCATTAGCAGTAAATAGCTTTAAAAGAAATTTGTATCTCCCTCATTGTACTGTATATTTCTCAGTGTTTCTTTTCATTAGTTACTAATTCACTCTCATTTATATTTCCCTTTATGTAACCAGTTTTTGGTTCCTGGTGTTGCAGTACTTGAGCTTCAGCCACTAGCACAAGTAGGTGCCTCACAACGAAATGATTGTTTTTACCTGGAGAGCCATAGTCTGTCTTAGCATGGATGGAACTCTGTCTTTACCAGCTCTGCCAAGTGCAGCGTACTCTCACCCACCTTGGTGGTGTCTGTATTGGCTGGTATGCACCTCTGTGTGTAATGCAGTTGTGTGTTCAGATGTAAGCTGGGAGTTTTCCTTTAAAACAAGGTGGAGTGGATGAAATGGGTGCTATTTAAATGGCCTTTGTAGAGGACCATTTAGAGATGCATGTTAGTGGCAATCTTAAACTTGGGAGTTAAATGGGAAATACACATTCAGCTCCTGTAGAGAATGCCATTAGAAGTGATTTCTAAAATATTCAGGTGACAAGTATGACAGCCAAACCACAGTTCAGCTGAGGGCAAGGTCTCAGTGAGTGTTGGGAGCCTATTACTGGGGCAGAGCTGCTGTTAGTGGGGTTTTGTCTGAGTGCAGGTTCCAGTTACTGTTAGAAACTCCCATTCGGTTCCTGCCTCAGTTCCTGTAACTGCGCAGTTGGATTGAAATTGCCTGTGGCTCTTTTGGTTGCTCCTGTTTCTGCCTCTGTCATTAATTAACAGGCATTTGCTAAGAATTTGTTCTCAGAAAAAGAGCTTCTGGTATGCTGCCTCCTTCTACATATCTGCAGGCCAGTGCTTTATTAGTCCATAGAAAGTATTTGGTAAATTAACATTTGGGGATATTTGTTCCCTTGATCCTACCTCTGTTATCTGCTAACAGGATAGAGAGGAAGGGGATGCCTGAGCTGAACAGTGCTTACTTGACCATATTTGTGGTTTGGGTTTGTTTTTTTTCCCCAAAAGTTAAGTATCCCATACGTACAGTAGTTTGACAGTTAATTAGCGTTTGGGGTTTCTGTGCTGGTCTTGAGGTGGTCTTGGAGTTTTGACAAGAAAGTTAAAATTACAACATAAAAGTATGTAGCTTTCCGAAGTGATGTAACCTTATAGGATATTGAGTAGTAAGCTTAAGACTGTAGTTGATGCCTTATGGACAGTCAGATGTGTATGGTGTGTGTCAGCAGGTCTTTGGTGGTGTTCATCTAACACCTTGATGGCTCTGTGGTCTCCAGCACCAGTGATTCCACTCACTCATTGGGCATTTACAGATTTTTAGGAGTGCAGCAGGGATGGGCAAAGGCCAAGGCAAAGTGAGGAAAATATGTGGGTCTCTGATCACTTGAAAGAGAAGGAATCAAAGTTTTTGACAATCAGATGGGCTGAGATCTTTCATCCTCTGCGAGGAAGTCTTTCTAGCACACGGTCCTTACAGAAGACTAATTCCACACTATCTGGCATCCATCAGTTTCTCAAAAGGATGATACCTTTCTAGTTGTTCTGAAGTAGTCAAATAGTGGCAGAGTGGGAGAGGTGGAGTATGTAGCATAGGCAGTTAAAATCTTAGAGATGGTTTTCATAACGCTGGTGGACCTGTAACACAAAGCTGCGACTTCTGTACCAAAAGCAGAGAGTACACTGTAATGATGCTTTGTTTTTCTATGTAGTTAATCCCTCTCATAATCACAAATTTTATCAGAGATAAGTTTTTGTACTGCTGAGCAATTGTGAAGCCTCATGTAACCATTACTGAGGTAGCATAATCAAATTTTAACTCTTAAGGGAATTGTCTGTACGATTACTAAGAGTGTATGAGAGCCATAAAGAAGTGTAACACCTTCTTAGCCATGTTGTGTATTTTACAATATGTAAGATACATGCATATTTGTATATTGGCTAGTAATCCAAGTTACCTTTTGCCCTGGGAGGAACAGAATGCTAGGGTTCTCCAGACTACCTCATATTAATGGAGTATCTTTCAGGTTCACTAACCTAAATGTCATTTTAATATTATGAATGATGCTCTTTAAAGCCTGAGATGATGAAAAGCCTTCTTTGCAGTCACAGGTCACACTAGAATGGTTAAAGCAATGTATCTAAATCACTTGCATTTTTTCTCGATGTGAGTGTAGTAAAAGCTTCCTTTTCAATAGTATCTTCCCTGCCTTGTTTTCTCCTGTAGGGATGAGGGGGAATAACCTATAGTACTGTATTTTAAAAAAAGATAAATCTAGGTGACATAGTTACACTGATGCAAAAAACAGAGCTTAGAGCCGCAAGGATGTTCATTGGCATAAAATCTTAGATTCCTGAGGCTATTCGTTTGTACATGCAGTAGTATTTGTCTGTCCTTTGTAACAAGCTAGTTGCTTTATTTTTAACGGTAATGGAATGACCCAGAGGAAAAAGTGGTTCTTTATTTACTACATGTGGTGTCATCACATCTACTTGTTGCCTATTTGCCGTCCTCAGAGATAAACTTAAGGTTCTTTAGTTTGCAAGCAGAAGGAGGAAAAGACTTGATAGAAATGATGCTGAAATCCTCGCTTTGAAACTGGGATCTCTTCACTCCCTGTTCACTTCTGTTGCTGACTGGATTTAGTTCTATATGACATTGTATAGATACCTGAACTTTCACTGAGGCTGTTGTTTACAGTGTCCCTCGGACTCTCATCCTTACTGAAAAGAAAGTGGAATCAGAGGCTGCTCTTGGCTTCTACGTTGCTACAATGTTTGGCACCTTGTAGTTACACAGAACTTTGAGCTATGAAAGCTGCTTTTGCATCAGCACTGTCTACCTGGACAGTGGCACAAATGAGCATAACTGCCCGGGCTAACGAGAGACGCTTTCATGCGGTGGCAGGGAATTGCTTATTTGGAAATAAAGAGACCCTGCTTTGCTCAAGAGCAATTGCTGATCACGAAAGTGAGTAATGTGGCAAGATCGAAGTGGTATATTTTAGTACCCTTTGTGCTTGCTTTTGCTTGTGTCTCTTGTGGATGTGTGATGTATCTGTTGCTGAGAGAAACGCAGTGGTCCACATAGCCTAAGACAGACTGTCTGGTGGGCTGTCATGAAGGGGACAGCCTGAACAAGGTATGTTCCTTAAGGAGTACAGAAATTAGCTTTGTTATAGTAACTGCTGAAACTTTGTAAGCGGGCAGCATAAACATGGAATGCTAATCTAAACCTGTGGGCATTACAATGTGACAAAGCAGACAAAATTAAGTCTACATGAAATGAAAGTGAGCTGAGAAGTTTTGGGGATGGTGGGTGAACTCAGGTGGTGGTGAGCTCTTCTCATGCACTTCTCAACCAAGAGGAGACCTGCTCAGCTGGGGTGCTGGAGAGCTCCAGCCTCTCACCAGCTGACTGTCAGGGCTGTGGCTTTCCTGCTGTAGCAGATGACACCAGTGGGTGATGAAGGCCAGAATCCCACTTGCAACTGGTGAGACCCATTGCTTCTGTTGAAAACAAAGTTTTAGATAATGAGTAGATCATGAGAGGGAAATGCACCTGTTGACAGTTTGTTGCACAGTTGTCCGTTAGATTTTCTTGAACTTCCTGCTGCTTGCTACTTTTGTTTGTCCAAAGCATGTTGCTGGACAAGATAACCAGGTCCAGTTGGGTGTATTCCTTCCTCTTACAGGCATCATGTTGGAAAGAAGCCATTGAGAAAGAAAAGCAAGTGGTTAGACCACAAGCAGGAGCGTGTTTTGTATATATTGAAGCAATAATTGGGTGGTAGTTGGGTGGTTGATACTTATCTGACAACTTTTCCCACACACCTAGTGTGAGAGAAGAGAGAGAACTGATATGATAAGAGAGTAGCCTGAAAATACAAACAGTTTCAGCACCAAATACTCCCCAGGATTACAACACCCGATGTACTAAATTAACTCTGCAGTAATTCCATTGGTGTGTTGATAAATTGAACTGCAGATGGAGTCTTGGGAGCGATTGGTGAACAAGTTGAACTTGAGCCAGAAATGGACCAGCAGAATTGGGGAAAGCATTGCCAGCAGGCCAAGGGAAGGGGTTATTCCCCTGTACTCATCATGTCTGAAGTGATGAGTCCAGTTTTGGTCTCCCCTCTGCAAGACATGAACATAATGGAATGAGGGCAGTAAAGAGCCACTTAAGATGATTATGGATTTGGAGCATCTGGCATACAAGAAAAGGCTGAGAGGGCCAGGGCGGTTCAGTCTGGAGAAGAGAAGGCTTGGAGGGGATCTTATCAGTGTGTTCAAATACCTGATAGGGAGTAAAGAAGGCAGATCCAGACTCTTAGTGATTTCCAGTGAAAGGACAAGAGACAACAAGCAATTGACATGCAGGGAATTGTGTTTAAACATTAATACAAACTTCTTCCTGGGGTGATGGCAAAAGATTACCCAGAGAGATTGTGGAGTCTGTGGAGATACTAAAAAAGCAGCAGGGCTCTAGTTGACCGTGTTGTGAGCAGAGGACTGGAGCTGGTGATCTCCAGAGGTCTCTTCCAACCTCAGTGATTTTGTGAAATCCTAAACCTCACTAAATGGCATGCTTTCACAGTGTAGGGCTCCACGGGGCTCCTATGTCTGTATGAAATTTGTAAACTGTATTGGAAACCTGAATAGGTGAGGATTAAGTTGAAGTTCACTGTAGGCCTGCAGGGGAGAAAATCAGTGCAGAATACATAATGCTTGATTGAATGGGCATCTGGATTTTCCATTTGCTGAAGAATGGGTCTTTTGATTTGATTGTAGTCTGGCATGTGAACAGATGGGACATAAATCAAGAAATAGATGTGGACCTCCTCTACCTAAGACAGGAATTGTCTTGTGGGTACCAAAAATGAAGTCTGAGTTGCTGTGGTATAAACACATTCTGTTCCCTTCTAGGATCAATACTTTGAGTCTCCTACAGCATTAAAATTGATTGTAACAGGCAATTTTGAGGATAATTTTAGTTTTGTTCCCCTTAAGTTGTTTCTTCTCCACACTGCAATATCTTCAAGATTACTTTGGTTTTGAAAAAAAACTCACAGAAAGAGGTGCTTAGAGGAGAGGGAATGGTGATCACATGCCTTACTGAAAAGCTTTTATTCCCTTTGCATTCAAGTTAATAAGAGTCTTGGAAAATAAACAAGAGAAGTCAGACTTTAGTTCCACATTCACTAATTGTTTATATAGGTAATATATATATAGTTGTAAATATATATGTACATGTGTGTGACACAGTAATTTATACACCACAGCAACATCGTATCACTTTGATGTAATACTCTTTTAAAAAATCTTATTAAAAAGCATTAAATAAAAAAAATATTTTTAAGAGCAAGTACAAAAATATTGACTGGTTTAGAAAATGAGATATTTCAAAAAGTCGTTTTGGGGTAATAATAACACAGTTTGATATTTGATAGAAGAAACACACCCTGTATCCTGATTAGAGGAAATCTTGTGTGTGCTAACCTGGAATTGTTACTTTCTAGAGCATTTGTAGGAAATGTGAAAAATACTTGGTTTTTTTCCAGTTTGGAATAAAATGGAAATCTAGAAATGTCAAAATTTCTTCAGGAACAGATGTCCTGACTTTCAGCCAGCACTGATAAATGGGTCTGGTTACAAGACAACAGTAGAGAGAGAAAAATGAATCTGTACAGCATTGCCAGCCTCCAGAAGCATGCATTCTTGACCAGCTCTTAATTTAAGAGTTAATCAGTTTGTATCTGTATGCATGGGGCACAGAAAGTTTTGGTGTGGTTTTGTTTGTTTGTTTTGTATTTTATGTAACATAAAAAATAGTATCTCTGAACAGGTTGATTTTCTTGAAAACAGGCTGATGGTTTGCTGGGATCATGGCAAGAGCTCAAACCTCTAGCCTGGCATTTACCTTCAGTTGTCAAGATGAAAAGTGTGCTAGCAGAAATGGAAGAACACTACTTCGTCTTACTTACTCATCTGTTGAGAGCTGACTTCAAGGTTTGGAGAGAAAGTAGCACTTTGTATCTATCACCATAACATTACTTGTGTTTTGCCTTCTGTCCTGATTGGAGTAACTTAGGCATAATACCAGAGTGGTTTAGAGCTTTAAAGAGTAATAACAAAGCTCTTACTCAAGTAAGGTGCCTTGAAGAATAGAAAATCACAAAGTTACCTTAAAGCATCTGATTTTATGCTTATTTTTAAGTGCATTGTCGTTAATTCATTTTTCCTATTTGGGAGGGTGCATTTAGTGGTGGTACGGGGGTGTTCTGTGGGTTGGTTTGTTTGTTGTATTTTATTACCATGATTTCATTTATAACTTGAAACATGACAGCCATCACATCTTTGAAGCACCAGGGCTATATGAATATACAGCTAGAATTTAGGATTCTGATTGTTTCATGTCTGCTATGGAAGCTGCTTGTTAATGATTCAAAAATAATGCATTGTTTTTGGGCACAGCATATGATTTATGACATTTTAACACTCTCACTTCTCATCGTACAGCTGTGCCCCCATCTCAAAATAAATTTCCTTTATATGTCATATATTTAATTAAAATTAAGGTTTATTCCAGTATTTCTTGCTGTGCATCTTTCTGATCTTCATCTCTTCCTCTGTGTGCCCAGTAAATGTTTTCCTGTCCTGCATCTGCTCCCATCAGACATTACAGACTCCTAACTTGGCTTTTTAAATGTCTTTTAATTTTAAAAGCACACAAAGAGGAAGGCCTGCTGAATGCAGTGGTGTGCAGGAAGATGAGTTTGGGTTGGGGAAGGGCTTCTTAATTTTATCAAGGATCTTTCTCGGTTTGGTGGAAAAAGAATATGTTGGTCATCTTAATTGCAAAGCCCTCTGAGTGTTTACTAGGATAAATCATAGCTTTTTTCACATTTTCTTTCTACAAAGCCCTGTATCCATACCAGGAAATATTCCCTGAAAAATGGTTTGGAAATCACCCGAGTGCATTGACTAAGAAAGTGACATTATCTACTAAATAATCTGCCATCCTCTCCCAGATCTCAAACTAGAGCACAGCACAATGAGAAACCATACACAGAGGAGAAGGTAGCTATCAAAGCAAGGATGGTGCCAGCTTTGTGGTCCGTAAGGTGAATCACAAAGCAAGGAGAAGGTAACCTGGATTTTAGTCCTCCATATCCAGTGCTTTGTGTGCAGTCTCCAAAGGGCTTCTGCTTCCCTTGAATAACTGTGGCTGTACTTTAGACCTTGACCAGAATAAGTAGTTGTTATTACGGATTGTTGCTTGATTTTAATTTTGTTTGTTTATGGTGGTGGCCCTCTGTCTTGGGGAAGGCTAATTGGAATGAAAAGCCAAGGCAGTAGTTTCCAGCATCTTAGCTTTTCTTCTCATTGATACAGTTTAATATAGAGATTCCAAATAAAAAGCGATAGAAAAATCATATATAAAAATGATCTTTGGAATCCAGGTGTTACCACTTGCATCCAGTCTTCTCTTCCAGGCTTGTATTAACTTAATCTGGGGCTCCCATGAACCTTTTCCAAAGTTTTAGGCCTGCCTGCGGCACATGACTCAGTGAATCCGAAGTTATGCATGAAAAAAGAAGGTTACAGTGGCCAGGGGTTTTCATGCTTCCTGCTCAATGACTTCCTATAGTTTCCTATGAAACATCCTGGAGTCCATACAGCAGACTAGCTGTCTCTCTTAGAATATTAGCATTTTTGTTTTTCTATGAATTTTAATATAAAAAATGCATTAATTTTGTGAAACTTTATTGCATGCATAAAGAGTGTGTTGTCACAGTCTTTTTTCATTATTTGCCTACCAATAGGTATGCTGGTGGTGTAAATCACAGTTTGTTTGAGGGTGGTCAGACTGACTTACGCCATTTGAAGATCTATATTACTCTTGAGTGTTACTTATTTACGCACAAAGGTCTTGAATCTGATCTTCTGCCAATATAAATTAGAAATTAGCTTCTGTTGAGTTCTGGTGTTATATCAGCACTAAACCTGTGTGAAAGACCAGAAATTGTATGTTAATATGATTGGTCATGTGTAGCCATCAGATTACTGTTTCAATAATTAAGAAGCAGGAGCCATTAAATTTCTACACCTGGGTAGAAATCAGGGTGATGTATATAAAAAAATATATCTTTTTTAAATTTTTTTTAAATTCAATTTTGCTTTCCTTGACTAAGTGCCTCATTTCCCCTCTCCCCTATATTTTTCAGGACTGTTGGTATTTGTGCAGCCATGGAATATTGTTCTGTCTGAAAATCACACACACAGAAAGTTAGTTAACATCAAATGTTAAAAAGACGCTGTTTTGACAGAGTAAGACATGGGTCTTTGCTCCTGCATGGTGTAAGGTGATTGGTCAGTCAAAGGGATCATGTGATAGTCTTGCTTCTCCTTCCCTTGGTCCCTTTTGAACAAGACCATCTCTAGTACTGACTAAAGGCTTCAGATCTGCAACTCCATGACAGGCTATTCGTAAGCACCTTGTGGACAGCTTCGTGTCCTGCCCCAGTTCTGCTCTTCCACAAAGATGATACTTTGTGGTGAAGAAGGACTGATACGTCTGTGCAGTGGTTGCTCCTATCAACAAGAGTAGGGTGGCCTGGGAGGAGCGTCCTGGTGTTGCTGAAGAGCTATGGTCCTGCAGCTGCAGCATAGTTGCTGTCAGTCCATGTGGCCAGTAGCTTGCTACGAACCCAAGTGTTCAATGTAAACTACAGTCACTGCCAGAGTACAATATAAGCATCTATGAAGAGGTCTGTTGAGTACACACAGACAGAAAAGTGCCGTCCTTAATGATGATGATGTTTGTTCCACATGTGGTGATTTTGTGATTTAGAGAGTACAGCTGGGGGTGTGTGTACATGTGGGAATTAAATAGGTTACTATGATGACCTCCGAGACCGTCTCAACAAGTCTCCCACTCTGCTTCACAACAAGGTGCTCTGTTTGCCTTGCCTGGCAGAGCTGCAGGTACTTATTTATACTGAATGACATAAAGAGGCCTCTGAATGAGTACACTTGCATAATGAATAGGAAAATGGAGCACACTGGACCCACCCTGTAGGTTCTTACAGTTCTCCTTTAACTGAAATCTCTTCAAATGAACGTTTGGCAAATGTCCCCCCTCAGCTTTGCCCACAGAAGAGCAGTTGTCAGCCAGAAAGCTTAATTGTGGGAGTGGGCTCTGCATCCTCCAGAGACTCCCCAACTCCAGGGCGAGGGACAGTGATTAGAAGTATCCCCGCTGATGTTGAAAGAGCAAGGCTCAAGGCCTCAGGAGGTCTAACTTTGAGTGTTAAGCAGAGGACTGAA
Organism: Eurystomus gularis; assembly: GCA_013400335.1. NCBI lineage: Eukaryota > Metazoa > Chordata > Aves > Coraciiformes > Coraciidae > Eurystomus > Eurystomus gularis. The sequence continues at coordinate 85,054 of VZZY01012925.1, read as the reverse complement.
AATTAGTGTGCTCCTGTTCTATGGTGATGGTTTTGAGTGATCTGTTATGTAGTCTCAGGGCCTGGGATCCTTTTCTATCATATGAGTGTAAGAACAGTAACTTCTTCTTGCTACTAAAATGTTTTCATGTTGTCTAATAAGAACTGTCACAAATAGCAAAAAGTTTTCAGGACTTACTGCAAGGTGAGCTGTTCTGCTGAACTCCTAAAACTCCCTTCCCCTTGGACAGTTTACAGTCTTATAGGTGCAGTTGCTTCTGCTATGGAATAACTTAAAAATGTGGCTGGGATAGATTAAGATAGAGGAGAAGAAGGAAGATGGAAAATTTTGTCTTCATGCTTGAGTTTTCTGGGATATTTTTCCCTCCATCTCTTAAATAAAACTAAGTATAAGGTCACAGTGATTGACAGTTGCCATCAACTTCTGAAGCATGGTGTTCTGTAGAAACGCCATTAATCAGTCTCATTCCTGCTTTGACGAGGAGAGACCTATAACAAGATGAAATGAACTAGAAAACATGCAAAACTTATGGGAATCCTTATCAGAAATCTGTGTTGGAGAACCCAGATCCTGGAAAAAGGCATTGCAGCTCTAAGCTGTAGTGGCCACTGGATAGTTTGCTCTTTTTACTCGTCAAGACCTTCTTAAACACTGTCTTGCCTGGAAATTTTCCAGCACATTACTTAAAAGAAACAAAAGAAACACTTCATGGTAGGAAAGTGCAAACTGTCAGACTGTCTTAGTTTTAATGGGATCACCTTGCTTTGCCATCCGTAAACAGGGTTGGGTTTTTTTCCTTCCTCATTTCTTGCCTCTAAAATTGTATTGAAAACAATAATAATAGTGATGCTAATGATATAATACTTGCCTGTTCCAAAAGGGTGTTTTGAGATGCAAGTCCATAAAGGGGACTTAATGTGTATGAACGGTTGAGAAAGGTGTGAGTAATAGTATGACGACTGTGTAGCTGGCTCTGTGTAATAAGGCCATGTAAAGCTGAAAAAAATAGCAGAAGGAACTGCTGAGCTTTTTTAAGGAAGTGCAGCGTAACACCTGGCACGAACATCTGTGAGTAAGGGAGGGCTGCTGCATGCAGCGGTGCTCTTTGTCCAAGGGATGGATATATTTATTTGGCTAAAAATAAGTAAATTTTGGAATGCATTAAAATGTGTATTTTAATAATGCTTTTGGACACCCGAATGCTATTTAGAACAGGGTGTAAAAAATATTTACAAAGTTGTTGTCCTGTAATTGTTGTAATATTAATGAAGGACTTGGTTTACTCTTAGGCTTTATTTATAACAATAATACACTACTGCAGTGTAGTTCAGCTCTCAGCTCATAGTTTTAGGTTTACATTTTGATCTTGCAGCTGGGTTATTTATAGTATAAATGAAATAGTGATAAAATGTAACTTCTTCTCATCCTACTGCAGAACAGGCTGAATGATTTTAGTATTCAAAAGCCTCTTAACTAACAGTTTGAAAATAATGAGTAATAAAACCAAAAGTTGGAATACTTCTGTGCCGTCAATAAATATTTGCATCTCAAATGACGGATCACAAAAAGTCAACCCCCTCATGTGTGTGAGTAATGCAGATACTTTTTGTGGAATTACATCGCAGCAACCACATGGCTTGTGGTGTGACAATCTGCTGCTCTTCAGCATCTTGACAGCTCTGTTGATTACTTGGAACTTAAACTTTAAGGAATTAATTACTTCCCAGATTCCTCCTGTACTTACTAAGTAAAAATTGTTAATGGAGAGGTTAAGGGCCAGAGGTGGGAATGGGGCAGAGAAGTAGAATTGGAAGGAGCAGAGAGGTGTTTTCTGGAGCGTGGGAGAGAGGAGTGATACCGATATAGTGTGGGGGGGAAAACATAACCATGGCATATGTGTGGGCACCTGAGAGGAATGTGGCATATCCGGGCATGCCCATTTGTTTGTTCTCACCACAAACAACGTGCATTTGCAATGGCTCCCTTCAGATATGCTTCTAAATTCAAAGGTGCATGACAACACTTGTATCCTAGGAAAGGAAGAAACTTGATGTACATGTGATTTGTCTGCCTCAAGATCTCTATGGGACAGATCTGAAAATTCGTAAGAATTAATTTTTTTTTTTTTTTAAAGTAGGCACTAGAGGTTTGTATCATTGTAATCCCTTCCCACGTGGAAAGGTGTAGCATGCCCAGGCACCACCTCCACCTTCTTGCAGCACCTTGAATGAACGCAGATTACAAATAGGAAAGAAAAGAGATGCCAGCTGGCTAATGGGACCCAAGATGATTATGGAATGGTATCTGTTTTTCTCTGTTGATGACATCCTGAAATCTGCTATCTGGGAGAGACAGTACCCTTGCTACTCTTTCTGTATGAAGTCAATAGTAACCTTCCAGGTTTCACTGGAAAATGTAGGTAGTGTTACTTCTGGCAGGTCTTGGTGAGAGATTGGATCCTCTTCATTCACTAGAGATGGTCAGTGAGACCAGGAACACTGAAAGGAAATACAGAAGATTTACATAAAACTTCCATGAGCGTAGGTGATTTCCATCTGTAGAAGTCACAAGTAGTATGAAAATGAGCTAAATTCTGATTGCTGAACTGAGACCTCCAAGGACAGAGGAGTCGCAGCTGGGCATGAGATGAGGTGACATAACATAATATGTCAGTATAGCCAGGAAGAATGGGCGATCTTGAAGATGGAGCAAGTAGGTGAAATTTGAGTCTGACTGGCCTTTGTGGCAAGTAAGAAATACTGTTACGTGCAAAGAGTTCTCTGAAGTGGACTCTAGACTTTTCTTTGAACTGGAAAGAGCCCATTGCAACTGCCTGCCGAACTCTGGTGTTGGCAAACCAAAAAGACTGATAGAAGAACGCATGATTTCAAGATAGAGAGCATTTTCCATCAGCTAGACACGACATCCTTCATATCCTTAGGCTATCATTGTACAGAAAGTACTGCTTAAATCATCTAGGGAAACTTACAGTGTGCTGCTCTGATAACTTGATCAAGACTAAAGGTTTATTTTATGACATTAAAAATAATGCCAAGTAATTGTTCTTGCTTTATACTATACTGTATGGGGACATGTGTATGTGGATGTGTGCCTATGTGAGAAAGAAAAAAGATAATGTTCTCTAGTAACCCAGAACAGCTATGATTGCCTGGATCATCTAGAAGCACAAGATGTTTTCAGCAATTAATTTATAGACTTAGCAGATGTTCCTTATGGCGAGAACCCAATAAAGGACAAGAACTGTTTTAACTGAAAGTCTGGTAGTATGTTTTCCCAATAACTGATGCTTAGGAAAGAAATCCACAAACCTTTATTTCCTCATTGAGAAATACCTGTTTCATAAGGGAGATCTTTTGTTCAGTTTCTAATTAGAGTATCAACCATAAGATACTTTAACGATCTAACAGAAGAAATCTAAATAATTGAAAAATTTTGCTTTCTTGACTCCATAGTTTGTTCTTGAGAGCTGCAGATGACTTTTATTAAACAGGGGTTTGGGTAGATTTTTAAATAAATGAAAGAAAAAGTAATTTCTAGTTTGATTTTTGAGTACTTTATCATTTCAGCTGATAGTTGAAAAGTAAAAATAAACTTTTTTTCCATATAGAAAGCAAACCTAATTGACACTGCTGTTCTGCTAGACTTCTTTAAAGAACAGTGCCAGTTTCTGATTAAATTATTGAACAAGAAATCGTACTTCTGCAAATGAAGCTGATCAAATTATTGAACAATTTACCTCTTGAATGGAGAAAAAAACCCTTTTGGATCTCAGACTGTTTCTCATTCTGGGACAGTATTTAAAAAATGAAAGATAAATAAAGGAAGTATCATTTAGGTAAATACAGGCATTCTATCTGACCTGTGTTAAAGGGATTAATGTAAAATGAAGCTTCAAATTTTTGTAGAAGTGAAAGAGCTATAGTAGACCATCACGCATGAGCACTGTGCAAGAAGAAGGATTGAGCATTAAGGTACAGACTTCAAAACTGAAGATTGGCTCTGCTTGGAGTGAGTCAAAGTATGCTGATGGTGTAGTGATACCAGAATGTTCTTTGCTCAGCTATTTTCTCACAAATGCCGGTTTTCCCTAGCGTGCTTTGTCCAGCTCCTCATATCTCAGCACTGCCATTTCTTTACTTAACTTCTGATCTTGTAGACATTAAGCAGAGCTTGTTAGATTGCATTTTGCATCACATTTGGTCCAGATTCCATGTCCTCCCAGGTTCAGGTCCAAGATACTTTTCCCCCTCTTAATGTATCACTGTCAAAAAAACAAATGAAACAAACAAAAACCAACCAATCAACCAAAAAGAAACCCTCGGATGTTGTACTCGGGATTTCCATAGCTGTTTATCTAAGGTATTGAGGCAATAATTGTTTATGGCTTACTGAGCTAAGGGTGAAATATCATCGAAGACCCTGAAAGTTCAACAGTGACTGCTATAGATAAGATCCAGCTCAGAAAGAAAGGCCAGATAGGGCTGATTTAGTTATGTGTAGCATAGCCTTGTCTTCAAAGGAATTTAGCCAAGGGCAGGAAGGGTAAAGGTAGCAGAACATCAAAGACAAAGGCTCCCCCTGCACTCCTGAATTTTGGTTGCATCTGTGTAGTCTGCTGCTCAGCTATATACTGTGCTCCAGATGACTTTTCCGGGTGGTCTGTGGTAGCCCTAGGCTTACTGGTGAGGGAAAAAGGCTTTAGTAGCATAACAAACTCCGCTGGGCACCTCTATGGAAAGAGAAATTACTGATTTTTTTCCATTAATTCAGACTAAAATGGCTCAAGACTGGTTGTGTGTTTTGTCAGCCAGAACTGCAAGTGTCACATTTCACAATGGCTTTTATTTTCATTATTTATGAATGAGACAGTCCTGCTGAAGAGCAGCATGCTTCCCCCTGCTCTCAGCACTCCCTTCCCAAGACTGAAGTCCCTCAGCTGCTTGTGAGTAGGGTATCCCAGTCCTCCTCGCAGGGGAGGCCGCAGCACGAGCAGTGTCCAAGGCCAGTGTCCCCATGTCGTTAGCACTTGGCACTTGCCATTAGGAACTGGGACTTCTTCCTCCACCCAGCCCATGGGGCACGCCAGCATTCCCCTAGTCTTCAGCTGCCAGCATAACATCCTGTGGCACTCAACCATATGAAGGTTGCGGTTTGTGGCTTGTCAAGCCAGTTAGGTTGGTCATCCCTGCAGTAAGCTGGGAAGTTGATTTCTTTGCCTTCTTGCAGTAACTTGTCAAGCAGCATATTGCATGTAGTGGAAATGGGGTTCAAGAGTGATTTGTTTCAGTATTCAGCTGATACAGAATTGCATCTCTCTCTTTTCTTTTTATAATGATGAAATGGAGTGCCTTCTGTCTAGGAAACAGACAGAGAGAAATGCATAAAAATGAGTAAGCAGAGATTGGACTGACTTGGACCCTACATTTTGTGAAGATTTAAAGAACCATTTAATGCCTTTGTGACAGTGAATGTATGAATTGCAGCATGTGAGCCCTTTTCCCCTAAAATACAATGATTTAAAATATACACAGGGTGACTAGTAGATATGAAAACTAGTATTAGAGTTACTCTTTGAAAATACAGTGTCAAAATGGAGATATAGAAATGGAGATATGTCAAAATGGAACAGTTTCTAAAACTGTTCACTCACAAAGCTCTAGAAAAATATACTAGTGCGATGTCATTAAAAGCAGCAGATGCTGTAATGTTTTTTGCTGCAAGCACAGCAAAAGCAAAAGCACAGCACTTTCTCTATTTTTGCCTCTTTCTAGCTTATATTTGTCTGCCTCTTGCCCCCTCCCTCCCCTTTTATTTTTTTAAACATGCATCATAGTTTGGCCGTTAATGGACCCTAGTAGCACTGAGTACATACGCCCTAGGATTAGGACTTGTGAATTGGAAAAACTGCAATGATTTAATTTTTTCCCCTTTCCATCTGTAGTTGCATAGATGACCCCCCTGATACTACCAGGCAGAAGTAATTTGAGACCTGCATGACAGATCTGTTGGCATTCTCATTAATTGATTTCTTCAACAACTACTGAAAGCTACAGGGGAGGAGGGCTGGGGAGGAATAGCAGTGAGGTTGACTAGCAAAAGATTTGACCTAGTTTTTTCAATCTGCTTGGCTCTGCAGACAGATTCAGTTATAAATCTGCCTCTTTAGAAGAGCTTTTATTTCTTTATTTTTGTTCTCTATATGAACAGCTGCATTTGTTTGAATGTTCAAATTTGATCGGTTAAAATGTAAAATTTTGTCATCATTGTATAGCGTCATGGAAATGTGCACATATGGTGAGGGAGGCACCTACTTCTGCTGGATTGCTGTGGGGCTTTCTGCTTTCTCCCCTGCCCCTCCATCCTTCTCCTTTCTGTGTATTTGATAGCTGTGTGACATTAAACACTTGAATTTTCATCCTGCCTGCAGTATTACAAAGTGTGTGAAATACAATCCCTCTTCTCTTTGTGCAGGATTTGTTGTGATGCTGCTTTGCACACAAAGCTAAATAAGGCTGAAAGACTTTTTTTTTTTTAAGTTTGTGATAACATCTCAAAGCTATTCCTTTTGCCTTCTTATTTCTGTCAAGTGGTTCTGGCCTTTGCTTGGTTTGCTTGTTTGTTTATTTTTCTTCCCTTATTTAGCAGTGAAGGACCAGGGATTAGTACTAAATACTGTAACAGCATGAGGATTCATGACAGGTTGATGGCCAGTGCTTTGACCCTCCAGATGCTCTGGATAAGCATTACAACAGACATCTGAAGGGGCATATTAGGTTGCTGAGTAGGTGTGTGTATGTTTGTCTTCTGATGCTTGGTCACAGAGATGTTTCCTTCTAGAGCTGGGCTCTGTGCAACTGAAAGTCAGGGAACTGACTTCTGTTTCTGGAGCTGCTGTGAGATGTAGCTGGAATTGCATCAGGAGACTGCATAAACCCATCTGTGCTGGTTACACCCTGGCTTCCTCCTCACCCTGGCCTGAGGCTGTCTTTCATTCTGCCACAGGTAGTGCTGCTGGAGCATAGCTTCATGCAGCTTTTCGGTTTCTCACTTTGAGCTTGTGATCTCTGCTCCTTTATGGCACTGGCTGTGGCTTCAACATTAGCTCTTGCTATCTGGGGAGGCTCTTGAGGAGGGCAAGAGTTTCCAGCTCTCGGTCAGCAAGGATGGGGCTACAGTGATGAGGAAAAAGCAAAGCAAAGGTGGTGCTTGGACTAAGGGAGGTTCTGTGGGCTTCATGGGAACTCCTCAGAGGTTGCCATTCTTTTTAGCTGGCCTGTATGTACTGGTCAACAATATTCACCTGCTTTAGGCCTGGAAAAAGATAGTTTCTGCATGCAGCTGTGGCCTTGGTGTAGCAGCATTCCCCAGTCATCCTTCTTCCATCTCTCTTTGGTCTTGCAAGTGCTTCTCTCTGAAGCTGAAAAGATATCCCTGTACATAGAAGCTGATCTTCCAGTGGAGTAAATTCATCACCATTTCCTCTTCTGAAGTAAAATTTGTGATTACACTGTAGTTCTCGGTATTCTGAAGACTTTTACTTTTCTTTGTGTTCCTGGCTGTAGGCATGGAGGCAGCGGTCATGGTCCTTGGAGCCAGGCTGTGTCAGTAACATTCTCTAGAAGACAATGACTGACATACATGTCAAGAAAGCGGCTGTCAGCTGAGGAGCTGAAAGGAGGTGCCCGCTTGCGGGAGCTGCTCTGAGTAGCCTTCTGAGGCGTTATATCTGCTGGCCTGACGTTTCCAGTTCCACTCTAGAGTGAGCTGCAGTCCTGAGCTGTGATACTTCCTCATGTATCCTGGATATAGATGTCATGTCTAATTTGTTCTCAAGAGAAGGCAGAGTTTGATCTATAATTCGGTGTAAAGTTGGCAATTATCAAGTGCTCTCAATGCTTGCAGAGCCTTGCCGCAGTTCAGGCATCGTGCAGATACTTAACTGATATGTGTGCTGAATGTTTTGGAGTGCATGCACAGGGGAGCGTGGGGGTCTTAGCAGCACACTGGCCTAGTGTATATGATGGGCTACAAATGCTTGTATTTGCCTGGGCAAACAGGCTGTATGGGGAAGTCTTAAAAATGAGTCCTGCTGCGATTCCTACCTAGGGGTTTCCCTAGCCTATTCAGTCTCCTCCTTTCTTCCTCCTCTTGCAAAGCCAAGTTGGCTTCACGTTCAAGTGCAGTGTGTTACACACAGCTGATCTCTAACACAGCTGGGTGAGAGACTCACTGTTGCTTCCATTTGAGTTGACAGACCAGTGTACTAGATACCATGCTACATAGCTTTTGTGCTTTTTCAGCCGAGCTGTTTCCTAATTCTCCATTCATGCTCAGTTTACTGCAGTACCTGGAGCAACAGGACAAGCTTTAAAGACCTGTGGAAGAGATGATCCCCAACAAAGTGGCATACTTGTGTCTTAGAGTTGTGATAGGTGGGTTTTGGTGGTTGGGCTAGGTTAACCAGTGCCTTCAGGAGTATCTGTGTTGCTTCTTTCCTCAAGCTGCACCCTCATATTGCCTGGTCACTGCTTATTTTAAAGACAGAATGTTTTTCCTTATGACTTTTTAGTTGTATTTTTTAGTTATACTCCTAAACAAGGATTACTTGATGAGCAATCTTAGGAACCATGTTTCTTCCCATTTAAAAAAATAAAACTCATGGTCTGCAATTGTGTAAAAACCTTTTATAACAACATGATTATAACTCAAATGGGTTCCCAGTTTTGGTTATTCTGGTTTATATTCTAATAGAAGGTGCTAAACCAATTCAGAGCAGAGTCCATTTCTTCTGTAATGTGTTGATGGTCATGGTGTGCAGAAGCAACTACTTTTATCCCAAGCATCTCATGTGGTGTGTTTAAAAACAAGTAAGACAATTCTAATGATCCCAAGGAGATGAGAAGGCATATAGCACCCCCAGACAGAAATACAAAGAGTAACAAATACTTGCTACTTGAAAAGCTCTAAGTAATTATTATCTTGAAAGTATTTTGTGACCTGCCAGGGTAGGCAAGTGCTCTGCCTGGTTTTCAGCACTGGGAATTTGTCTCCTTTTTTCCCAAACTCTAATGGAATAAGAACTGCCTCTTGTGTTACCATCTCAGCATTGCTTACTTGTGGCATCTAATAGCAACCACAGGGGCACAACATTAGAGTGTCAGGCTCCCTCAAATACTCACCTGCCCAAATTAAAAAAAAAAAAATAAAAAAATCTTTTTTTTAAACCCCTCTACTGGTAGGGTGGGCAGTTTTATACCAATATTAGGAGGCCATCTCATTTCAGTCAGGTGCCCTTTGTGGGATCATTTGAAGTTGGAGTGTGCGAGTTGCTGACAAAAATCTTGTCATGAGCTAAAAGAAAATAGGATTGTAACTGTTTCTTGTGTGTTTTGATGTACAAAATACACTTGCTTATGGGTCCAAGGTTGAAACAATTCACAAATACTCAAGATACGAGATTACTTTTTCTCTTTTGTTTGACACACGCTGCAGCATTTCTGCTTGCTGCCAGAGCCGCTGCGCCAGCACTGTTCCAATGTGGGGAGCTCCCGCGGCTGGCCAGGAGCCGGGCGCGCAGCTCACCCACGCGTCCTGCTGCAAGGCTCCCTTCCCTGCCTGCTGATTCTGGCTGTGCCAGCCCAGGGAGCCCTTCCCAAAGTGGGGTTTGGGTGATCTGCTAGCAAATCCTATTATTTGTTAATAGGATTTGTTCTTGCACTGCTTTGTCCAATTGCTAATTGTTTATCGTGCATTAGGAGTACAATGAGATTCCTGTCAGCTGTATTATGAGCATTTTGTGTGCAAGATTCATTGTTTGCCCGTGATGGCGGGTTTTGCTTTGGGAAAGCCTTTGGGAAGGCAGACAACAAAGGCTCCACATTTCAAACACTGCTGTATATCCTGCACCCCAGCAGGCGCTCGGTTCCCCAGCTCCTGGTAGATGCTGGGGCACACAGAGGGTCGGTAAGCTCATCTGGGGGGCTATGCGCTCTGCACTTGGCATGCAGAGTCGCAGCTGCTTCCACATTGCCTGTCTACCTTTCCAAAAGAGTGCCTCGCTGAGGTGGCAATCAAACAGGAAAGCACTGAGGAAATTCAGAAATGATTTGAAATAAAGCTGAATGTGAAAAATGTACAGGAAAGCTTGGGAGCTAGTGAGAACTAGTTGGTTGGGGTTTTTTGTTGAATGTTTTCATCAGTCTGGATGGTGTTTAAGGATCATACGATGCAGGTAGAAACTACCACTCAAAAGGGGTCCATCTGAGCTGGTTTCTGAGGTTTAAGGTGTGAGTGTTTGTACAGGTATTTTTATAAATCTTATGCTTCTTTCAGAAAAACTAATTCATAGTAATTCTTTTCAATTATAGGTATCCTAATACACTTTCTAAAATCTCTTTTCTCGGAAGAAAATACTTTTAAAGAAATACTAAAGTCGGATTTCCAAAGAAGAATCTGAATGCAGTCCTGTGATGGCTTAACTTGAGCTTCTCAAGTGTTCACACTTAGTGTTTCAAAGTGTGCTTGTGTTTCAGTTTAGCGATGCTGTGCTGATGGATTGGATTAATTAGATCAGGTCACTGATCCAGCTGAAAACTTGATGCTTTTCTGGCAAGGTGGGCAGGGATAGTCTTCAATTTCTTGAAGCCCTGGTCTGCTGCTTCTGTGGCTGCAGTAAAGGTGGCAGCATGGGATGAGTGGGGTGAGGAAACCTGAGCACTTTGGGTGGTTGCCCCTGCCCAAGGTGCTGTGCCAGGCAGGTGGCCATGGCCTGGGAGAGCCTGCTCTGATCCAGCTTAGTTGGATGCAGCTTGGAAGTTCCAGCTGCAAATTTTCAACAGTCATTATCTCCTTAAGTAATCTCAATTTAAGCATAAAATAGGTAAAATAATTTGTGTAGTTTGGCCACATGCTTCTTCAGAAATAAGTTTCCTGAACATACACATGTATTTGTTATCTTTTTGAATTGAAAGCTAGTTAGAAATAAACTGAGCAACCAGACTTTTGTACCAGTTAGGAACAGGGTTTTGTTCTGAGTTTGTGCAAAGTGTCTGGAAAGAAATAAGACCCTAATTTCAGGTTTGATAGGGTTCTGAGCAACCTGACCTAGTTTGAGATGTCTCTGCTTATTGTAGGGCGGTTAGACTAGATGACCTTTGGAGGTCCCTTCCAACCCAATACATTCTATGGTTCTATGATTCTAATTCTTGTAGTTGAGTAGTCAAATAATGTGCTGACGTTTGATTGTGTATACACACACATATATACACAAATCTGTAATGTCATTTTATGTCAGCTTTGTATATGTATGTTTCTGTGTGCATATATGCATGCTCTCACACACATATATAAAAAAGAATGAATTAATACCATTGTGATCATCTTGTGTGACTAAATACCTGCCAGCCAGGATGAAAATTGGTTCATCTGGAGGTTCCCTCAAAAGATTCAATGATTTAGTGACCTGGCTCTTGGAATGAAAGCTTAACATCCAAGTCAAACCAGCCATCCCTATTTTGAGTGCTTACAGAAGTACAGCCATCCTACTGTGAGGTATCCATGACCTATTACCCCTTCAAAGGGAACAGTTTTCACCAGAATAAAGACTTAGTGTGAGCTTTCATCTCAGAGCAGGAAAGTTCCTGAAACATGTCCTACCTCATGATGTAGGGAGAAATAGGATTTGCACCAGAGGTACTGGTTTGTCAGTAAGAGTGAGGTACATACTTAAATCCTCTCTGTTTTCTGTTGTGACAGCCCTCTCCCAGTGGAGGGGCCAAACTCTCAAGAGGACAAAGAGGAAGCTTACAAATATTTAAATACTTTGTGGTGTGTGCTTTTCTTTGAAGACCTGAAGCATGTGCCTCTCTCAGGTTGTGTGATGACAATGCTCAGGGGCAGAGCATGCCTATAAATTGTGCAGGCAGGATGGGTCATTTGCTCAAATGCAAACGCACACTTGTAGCAGACTGGTAGAGGTTTGAGAATAGCTAGCCATGCAGCACCAGCCTTTGGTCAGGGACTCAGTGCAGAACCCATGGAGAAAGGCAGCAAAGTGGGATCCTTCAGACAGACAAGCGCTGGAACAGTCTGAGGACTTAAATTGTTTCTTTAATGCTCCATTGAATATAAAGCATCTTCTGTCTTTACTGCTTTCAAAAAAATGCATGCTAACCCATCTTGACTTAATGAGTTCCTGTTCTAGGTGAACAATGTAATTTCTCAGCATTTCAGACACCTTTTAATATTTTCCAGGAAGGCATTGCTGAACTGTCCAGTTCTGTTCCCTGACTTGCTACAGTCTTTTGTAATATCAGATGGACTGATCATTGTTAGAGTGATCACTAGGGATTTTTAACTACATCCTCCATTATTTTGCCTCCTGGTAGTAAATAGATCAGAATAAGGAAAATAAATTAGAATGTAAGAGGACGTTGATGAGATGAGCTATCACTTAATGCTCAGGCTAAGAACTACCACAGAGGAACCTGGAGAAGTAGCATTGGCTTTCTAGTGGTCAGACTTACATTATTTATCAAAGTGATTGCTGAGGCTTTTACTTCTTCAGTTGCTCTGAGCCACTTAGCAACTGGGTCATGTCCAGGTGGCAAGTAACTGCAGCTTCTTTTTGCATCTTGGAAGCTGCCTTGGTGGGTGAAGGAGAGCTGCATTAGGAGTGTGTGTACATGCCAAGAGGCCAGTGGATGGTAAACCTTAGCTATGGCTTTAATGTGGTTACAGGCATTACTCACAATATTTTTAATTTTTTTTTTTCTTGCTGACATACTGAAAATGTGACCAAAGTAAAAGATAACGTAACGCTGCAGTGCCTGGTGGGTTAGTACAGAGTCATTGTAGGATGACCTACTTCAATTAAAAAAGAAAATATCAATCTTCCTTTAATGTTTGCTTTCTTCCTGCCCTTTTCTCTGTGTAGCATTTAATCCCATTTGGGCCATGTGTCTTTTCATATGTAGATGTTCTATGGATGGCTTTTCGCTTTAGTTGTCCCACACTTTGCTGAAAAAAAGGGACATACCAGCTCTGTGTTTGAGGAGGTGGCATAGGGGAGGAGACATCTGTAGTGTCAGGAATGACATGGAAAGGATGCATTAGGATCAACTGTTCATTTTTACCCAGTGCAAGAAGTAAAGGATCAGAAATGAAACTGGTGAGTGACAAGTTGAAAAGGAAGGAAGATAGTTGTCTTCACATGGTTTGAATTCACACTGGGGAGCTCTGCCACAGAGCATCAAAAATTTGCATGGGCTCAGGGAGCTACTCGTGCAGTTTGGGGAGAGAGGGGCAGCTCTTTGGGGACTGCTGCATGCAAAGATGCCTTTTTTGGTCTAGAAGGTCCCTAAGCCACAGCTTTTTGAAAGTTGGGAGAATATTTTTATCTCCACTGACCTTTAGCAGTGGGCGAGAATTTTGGAGACCTGAGTTTCAGCACTGACGCTGACTTGCTTATCCTGATTTTACTGTGTGCAAAAAGGATGAAAGTGGTAACTTCAGCATTGTATCATCCATGCCTTCTTCAGCCTTGGTGGTGCTGGTGGAGGGTATCTGAGAGGAGACACTGTGCTTGAGAGGTAGGGGGACTAGAGTGCATCTCCCCTTCACTGTTCACTTCTCCCTCTGCCTCATCTGCACTTGGAAAGTTACAGAGTGACTAAACTTTTTATTTTTAGACATTACAAAGAAAGCAAGCATTAGACAACTGGCTGCAAAAATATTTATTTGTGACCTTTCTCTACGTTTGTGCAGTTCTTGTTGCTATTCTGGAGAGAGCGTGCAGTTCCTCCCTGCATCAGCTCATCAGTCTTACAGAGTTTCAGGAGAAACTGAAATACAACTTTACGCATATAGATATTAAACAAATAAATAAATAAGTAATTGATTCCATGTTTGGAAAACATTTGTGTCTCATTTTCATAGTTATTAACCGGACAAGCAGCTGGTAGAGGCTGCCCTGGGTTTTTCCTGTAGCAGTGGCTGAACACCCTCTGCACTGGTCAGTCCTGTTATGAACTAACCTACAGCTTGAGATAGACTTCTCCCTAACCTTTCCACTTGTGAAAGAAAGGATTAAATAGGTTTACAGCTCAGTGAGGTGAAAGGGTTTAGCAGTATGTGTGAACAGGGGCTGGGGCTGGGGCCGTGATCAGCAGGGTCTGGCGTGCAGCTTGTGATGGGAGGAGCAGGTGTGCAAAGGTAGCTCAAGCCAAACCCATGCCACTGGTTGTGGTTTTTGTGATTGGAGCAAAATTTCGGAAAAGAAGGGAATATTTTTGACTTTGCCTAATGGGAAGATGTGACTTTTAGATGTATATGTTAAGTCAAAAAAAAAAAAAAATAGGCAGGACAATATAAGTGTGAGAAATCCAGCTGCCAAAAAGAAACGGTTTTACAGCAATTGCATGGTACAGGTCAGCCATATCAGTAGTGTTCTTTAAGAGCAACTCTGTCAGACAAAGTGTTTCATAACACTGCTGTTGAGTGATGAGGATAATTTGGTTTATATACTTAAAATGATGTGCATTAGCACTGCACTAACCCGTAAGCCTGCAAGCTGAAATACAGCTACTAAATCCTTTTTTTATCACAGCTACCTTTTACACACTGTTAAGTGAAACTTTCTGTTATGTAAAAGTACTCTTGGATAGAAGCCCTTGAGTCACTCATTGCCCCCAGGCATATTACTGTGACCAGATTTTCTTCTCTAAAGCTGATCTTTATAAAACTATTTTTCATTTACATAACATGCAAAGTATGAAAAAGCACTTGATGCTGAATGCTGTTTTGCTGGGCCAATATGGTGAATTTATAGAGCACTTTGTTTCCCAGCTGAAAAAGTACTAAAACCTTTTTTGAAGGTGAAGCATTGCTCTTGCAAGGAGAGATGGAGTAGTTTTATACAGCTAATATATGTATGTGTCAGTACTCCTGTGGCATCAAGTGTTACAGGTGTGGTGCTGTTCTACAGCCTGTCTTTTATATTCATCTTTGATACATTAAAGGAAAGAATATTTTCTGTCAAAGGCAGAAGAATGCATGGCAGCAGTGCTGTGGCGTTACAGGGGCTGTGGCAGCACTTGAGTTCTAGGGTCTGGTATTCCAGAGGGGTATCTGGCAGATGGAACAAACCCAGCAGAGCCCATGTGTAGTGATGCGTTGGCTTCTGCCACTACAGCTTCTAGGACTCTGCTCATGCTAGGTGCTAGCAAATACCTGCACTCGGGAAAGTATTGGATTGTACTTCCTCAGTTTAGATGAACAGTTTCTCGTTCTGTGCCGTTAGTTCCACCAGCCCTCAGTGACACTGCAGACTGCTGCCAGCCATGCTCTCTGAGGTCTAAGCATTGTAATAAATGCATTTTCTACTGCCAGTTTGACGTGTCCTTTGATTTTTTTGTTACAAGGGATGAGCAATGCCCTTTGTTAGGAAGGATTAGAGCTTCCCAGCTCTGTGTTGAAGAAGTAGCAGGACATTGGTAATCAATATGTGTGTTGGTTGTTTTGAGTTTTTTCAGTTGCTCGCTTTTGATTTTTTTTTTTTTTTTAAGCCTTTTAGGTAATGAAACTTAGAATATGTTGTAGAGATGCTGAAGTCAAAAACATGTTTGCTCATTGAAAAGGTTTTTCAGGTCACAGCATTAAGAAGCTTTCAAAACCTTGAAGAATAAAGAAGCAAACCCCAAAGTACTGATTTTCCAGCAATCTTTTTCCCCCCTCTAGTGAGTGTAAATGTTGTCTAATAATTTGAGCCAAAGAAAGACAAAACCTCACTAATTCAGTAAACTGAATTATCTCACAAGCTGCTTAGCTTTTATTTTTTTAGAAACATGTGGGTTCCACAGTGAAGTACTTAGTTTGTAGCATTTGATGGGAGGTGTGGGGTAATGATGCTGGTGTGGAAGTAATGGCTAATGCATCTCTAACAAGAAGAGAAGGAAAAGCATTAGACCTCTCTGAAGAAAGGCAGGCACATACGTGAGCTTTTCCAAAGTCATTTCAGGAGAGTGGCAACAGGTCCCTCTGAAAGGGGCGGCTCTGTCCTCTCTCCTATGCGATGTCTTCAGAGGCAGCACTTGTGATGCTCAGCAGCAGAAGGTTCTTCTGCTGTACCAAGACCTGTGCTGGGCTTCTTGCTTGGGCAGGGAGGTTCTTGCCTTTGAAAGGTTTCATTGTGGGAGTTGTGACCCTTTTTCCAGCACCCACAATTATTTTCGATGAAGTTAACTTTCCTGTGTAGCTACTGGATGAGACTAACTGGGTTAAGACTCTGCCTGTATTTCAGACATTGTATCCTGGTGAGCCTTCTGTAGCAAAAGTTGTTGGGAAACAAAGTGAAAATCAGTGCTGGGATAGGTACACTGAAGTGACTACCCTAGTTATCTACTGAATTTGTCCTAAGACTATTAAGATTTTTCTGCCTTTTTTTACTAGTCATGCAAGTAACTTTTGAATTAAGTAGGTCAGCTAAACAAAAATAACAAAGCAAATGCAGCCATTGGTTTTGTGTACGGTGGCAGTAAATCTGTTGAACATCTGCTCAGAAACAAGCCTCTTCTGCATTTATTCATCCTTGTAGTTAGAGCAAATTTAGATTGTTTCTCTTTAAAACCAGCAGGCAATGTCCAACAAGTTACACCATTGTAATCATAAATCCCTGGAACAATCTGTGTTTAGAGAGCACAGAGTAGATGAGCTGGGAAAATTTTTTCTGCACCAGTCTTTCAGAAAGGGAGCCAGGCTCTTCAAAATAGGTTTGGGCACCTCTTTAGCACAGAGAAGAATTGTTGCTGGTTGTAACTGCCTTCCTTGGTATTTGTAAATTTACTGATAGGAAACTATATGATTTAACAGACATACTTAATTTGCAAGAGTGACTCGCTTGGGTTTTTTAGTTATGGAGCTCACAGCTGGCTGGCAACATGAGCAGTCTTTTATGCAGACATCACTTGAACTATGCCTGTGTCCAAGTGAGACTTTTGCCAGGCTCACAGAGGTGCTCTCTGTATGTAATCAGAGTATACCACTTAGCTCAAACTAGAGTTCATTATACTTGGAGATGACTCAGAAATGCTCTGCACGCTTCACATTCACTGTAGTTTTTTCAAATTTGTCCATGTAGGTGCATCCTCAGCACAGGAGAGATGAGAGATTCAGGCTCTCATCGTGCACTGCCAAGCAATTAACTCAAATGTCTTTGTGGACATGAAAGGCTAAAACAAAAATGCATATTTTCCATGCTCATGGAGACTTTGTAGTCAGGGTTCTGCCCGATGACTTCATGACATTTTCAATCTGTTAGCACAGATCACGCAGGAGCAGTCTCCGGGGTGATTTTATACAAGTGCTTTGTGGCAGGCTGAGCTACCTTCCCAGAAAATAGATTGTTGGTAAGCGGATGGATGAGCTACCTAAGTTTTGGCCTGTCATAAGGAGCATTAGTCTTGTCTATTGGTCCATAGTATGACCTACTTTTGATAAAAATGAAAGACAGAAGGGAATGGTTCAATCTGTGATCAACAAACATTTAAGAAAAAGTGTGAAATGCACATTAGCTTAGCTTTTCTTGTCTTGCGCTGATGAAAATTTGCAAGTGGGCTTCCATAGTGAATCTGGCCACAAAATAAAGTTGTTTAAGCCAGGGAAGAAGCTTTCTGTGCTTGAAACACATCCAGGAAAAAAGATTTTCTAATTTGTGGGAAGATTTTATAGAGCCCATTAGCCATTAAAATGTGTTACATCTAGGTAGAAAAAGCCATTGCTTTAACAAGACTCAGAAGGAACAAGAAGTTTGATGCAGAACTAAGAAATGACAGTAACAGGGCAGGAACTGAAACGAATTCAGTCTTTGCTTGCAATCCTCAGAGGAGGTTTCGAGGTCATGGGGCAGAGAGGCCACTTGTCTTAGTGCATGTAGTTTGAAATTTTTAAATAAAAAATGTAACAGATTTCAGAAACCTTAAAATACAACATTTAAAACATATTGCATGTGAGTGCCAGGACAGCTTATTAAATCTGATAGGAGAAGTCTGTAAATTAAAAATGTTTTAAAATCAAGGCTTGTTTCCTTGGCAGTTATTCCTGCGTTTAGGGCCTAGTAAGACTTCTTGCAGTGCCATCCATCGTGATAGTGACTTATTTTAGTTTTGTATGCAGAAATGTAAAACACCCTTTTTGAACTTTGTCAACGAACTTTGCCATGATTTAGGTTCTCTTGAATGGAGAATCTTGTCCTTGGCCTTTTGTAAAAATAACTGGACATGGCTTCAAATATTTTTTTTATTGCAGATTACATTATGACAGTGTAGTAGAATCAAGGATGAGATAGTAAGTTGTTATCCTGCTGCAGCAGGGGGAAAAAAAGAAAATCTATAGAAGTCCTTTTTTTTCATTCAGCCTATTGTGTCCCCGTTCCTGGGCCCATTTTATAAGAAAACTCAATCAGCTTGTGGGGCTTGAGTTTGAGAGAGGGGAGAGAGTTGTGTAGTTTGAGGGGTTTTTTGCCATTGGGTTTTGTTTCTTTGTTTTGTTTTGTCTGATTGGTTGGGGTTTTTTCCCTATATTTCTTTTGCTTATTTACCTCAGTAAAAATGGAGAAGGGTATATGGTTTTCAATTTCTAGATTCTTGCTGTCTTGTTCTAGAGAGAATTTTGGTGAAATGAAGCAAGTTTCTAAATAAAGCAGAAACATTTGACAAATAAGCATTGCAAAGTAGTACAATTTTATCACTTCAAAGGGCATGGGAAGGAATCCAAACCTGCTTTGAACTGGTTAACATGTATCACTTGCCAGCTAACATTGTCAATTATTTTAAGACTGATATTTCTTAACTTGAAAGTTTAGAATGAGCCATTGAGAATTTTCTTTACATCTCCCCATACATTTAAAAAAAAAAAAGAAAAAAAAGAAAAAGCCTATTTAATTACATGAATCAAATATTCATTAGCCCTGTCAGATTAATGGGGCTGGTTTTGGTTTTTTTATTGGTCCTGTTTGGAAAACCTTGATTCTTGCAGACCTTTTAGGCTGTTTAAAAAAACTCTAATCCCAGTTTACCTGTTGTAGGCTCTGTGGTGGTTTGAGCACTTTCAAAGGTGCTGAGAAACTGTCAAACATGGGTTTGCTAAAGGGCAACCACTGTCGTCAGCTCAGAAATGGCAGATGACCTGCTAGTATGGAAACACTACGTTCACATGAGATAGTGGGGCTCTACAGGAATATCTCCGGTACCCCAGAGGACTAAAGAGTTGCTAAATATTAGTTTCTGACCAGATTCAGGGCAAAGATTACATGTCACAAGTAGGGCTGTTTGATTTGTAGGAAAATCCAAAGAATGACCAAAAAAAAAAAAAGGATCTTTTTACTTTCCTTTTCCTCCTTTATGTGATACTTAAATTATTTATTTATTAAAAAAATTATAATATTTATCTGTATTGCAGACTTTCCTAGTGTTAATGAACATCAGCCTCCAAGGATTATGAGGGTCAACGGTAAGATTTCCAGCTAATTCTGGTATTAAAATGATGTAATTTGTCAAGATGAAAAGCAGTAAACTAAAAGGTTACATGGTAATTAATTAGTAAGGATCAAATAGCCAGTAAATGAGAACAGAAAGAGCTCTGTGAGTTCATGGGTGCATTTTCCTTACTCTTTTATTAGAGGTTATTTTATGAGGGGTGCAGCAGTTACGCTTCTAGTTGATGTGTCCAGGATGGTTTGTGCTCATTGCGCATCTGACCTGTTTGTATTTCTAAAAAGAAACTTCTACAGGTTGTGGAGTGCCCAGGAGGTGGAGCCAGCATATTTTTAAGCTGTAATTTTATGAACATGAGGAATTAAATCTCTATTGTGGAGCAGTGAGGATGGCTTCTGAAGAGTCCATGGGTTTGGGTTTTGTTTTCCCTTCTGTCCTTCTACACAGCACTGTGCCCACCGCGATCGCCGCAAAGAGCAAGTGGTGCCCAACTAGCCTTTACCTTCCTCCGCTGGGGCAAAGTGAACTTTTAGGGTTTACTTGGTTGGTTTTTTTGTCTCCTTTTTCTACTTACTCATCTGTTGTAATAGCAACTGGTTTTGTCTAGATGGCATTTGTTAAAGGGCAAGTAGAAGCCCAAATGGTCCTTGTTCTTGATCAAATTTACATACCTCTGGTGAAATGGTGCCTCTTTTTATGCTAGAGGGGAGGTGGAGCATCATTCTGCAGAGGGTTTCTTGACCTCTGTAGAGAAAAACTCTGAGTTTGGGTTGGAGTATGAGGCGTTGCTGTTGCTGTTGTAAATTTGAGAAAAACAGACATCATCCAAAATGCAAACCAGTGCCTGCCTTCAGGGGTATGGGACACTCAGAAATGCTTGTTGGCTTCAGGTGGAGAACGTGGTATTTCTGGGCCTGCAAAGGCTGAGTGCTTTCCACTCCAATGTGTAACCCAAGCTATCTGAACTGGCTGGCTGTGAGCTTTTTCATTTGGTTTTGGTTTTAAATGTGACTGTAGACTGTGAATGAGAAAGCTGCTTTTAAAAAGGTTCTTGAATTCCGAGTTCAATTCCCTTGTTTACATTGGTCTTTCATTTCTAAATCCAGAATAGGTGGGGCTGCATTTGGCAAAAAAAATGCTTGTTCTTTAATTTCTGTGTAATTGAATACAAGCTTTCAATTCAGCTTACTGGAATCTATTGGAAAAGAGATGTTGGTGTGGTGTTTGTTCAGATTTACATGTTTTAAAGAGAAATCCTGGCAATATACTCAATTCTGCTCTCCTTACTCTTCCACAGTAATTCTCCCCTCTTAATTGAAGTACCTTATGCAATAAATAGTCCCATGGGTTTCACTAAGATTGCTTAGGGAATTGAATAGCACAGCCTTAGCAGAAATGGAAAAAATGAATAGTACTTTTAAGGAGTGCAACATTTGGCAAAACGCTTATAGTTTGTGCATGTATCAAACACTAATTCTGTTTTGTTTACTTCCAAATATATTTAAATTATTGCAGAAAACTGTTGTTGATAAATACATTAATAATGCTTTTTTATGGTACCTGGTGTGACATTTGGAAATCCTATTGATTAAATCCCGCTTTAAATTTCTATTTTATCCTTGAAGAACAATTTTTGTACAGCAAAGTATAGCTTGAACTTGTTACATTTTTTTATGAAATAGCTTTTAAATTTTACCTGTTCCACCAAAGGCAATCACATGGACATGGCTCATGCATACCTGAACTGGTGGTCAGACCTGCTCAGTATTGCAGGCATATAAAATGTTTCTGTTAAATCCCTTCATTTCCCTTGAGTGTCCTAATAGGAATTAACAATCCCTCGAGGGGATTTTTTTTAAAGCTGTTTTTCAACAGTGGAGAAAGACCACAAGAGCATTTCAGGAGAGAGACCTTTAGGGGTTTTTTGTAAGCTTTCTCTGACATAGGTGGCCAAGATCATCCCATGAGTGGCAGCTGTGTACCCTGCACACGTCCTTACTGTGCTTTGCTGTCCTTGTGGACAAGCTCTGGTTCGGGTCATGTGCCCACTCCTTTTGGTGCATCTGAAAAACATAAGCAGCAAAGGAAGAAAAATTTCTATTCCTGTTTAGAAAATGCCAGATTGAAGCAGAAAATGTGTTTTATTTTAGGTAATAGAGATAACATCCATATTGCATTATTTCTTTTTCAAATCCAGACAACCACTGTATCTGTGCTTTGTCCTGGATTTATCTATGCTGTTCATTAGCAAGACATCATTTTAAGAAAGGTATTTAAAGAAACCCAGCTGGTTTGCTTCGATTCGAATGAAGATCAGCTCAGCATGAAGCTTGTTGGAATTGCTCCTTATGGAATTTTTCTAACTAGGACTTTTTAATCTGCTTTGACTTTACCAAATTAAATTTTTCATTTTTTTTAAATTTTAAATTAGCATGTTTAGGGAACTACCTTTCTACTGGAGTTATAGCATGGCTATGTTATTTCTTCACCCAGCAGAAGGGGAAAAACAAAAGTTGAAAGATGTGTGTAAAAAAACAACAAACCAACCAAAACCAACAAAACAAAAAACCCCACACCAAACAAACTCAAATCCCATCTTGCTGCAGAGGAGATTGACTTTCAAGTGCCCAGAAAATCCATCTGAAACTATTTTTATTTTTGTGTTTATTTCATAGAATCATAGAATGTTAGGGGCTGGAAGGGACCTCTGGAGATCATCAAGTCCAAGCCCCCTGCCAAGCAGGATCATAGAATCCAGGGCAGGTTACACAGGAACGCATCCAGATGGGTCTTGAAAGTCTCCAGAGAAGGAGACTCTACAACCTCCCTGGGGAGCCCATTCCAGTGCTCTGTAACCCTCACAGTAAAGAAGTTGTTCTTCATGTTGAGGTGGAACTTCCTGTGCTCTAGCTTGTATCCAATGCCCCTTGTCCTATCGCAGGGCACAAGTGAAAAGAGGTTGCCCCTTTCTTCTTGACACCCAGGCCTCATATATTTATACACATTAGCCTTAGTGAATGTTTCTTGATCTTGCTGTTGATGGTGAAGGCTGAGTTTGGGTTTCTCCGTAAATGCGTGAACCTGATGAAGAAGTTGTCTTTCATTTTGTTTATTTGTTTTTATTCCACCTACAGCACCTTTCTGTCCTGTGTCTACTTTTAAGCGTGTCCTTGTAAGGCTTTGTAAAACATACTGATATCTGCTTTACTGGCTGTCTGAACCTTGACCCTTGTATGGCTCTATTGCTTTCTCTTCAGGAAATTATTTGAACTGTAATTTGGGGTTTTTTTTCAGCTTTTTGTACAAAACATGAACATAGATGCTGAGATTCTCAGCCTCTCTGTTACATGGCCAGAAGTATTTTACAGCTTCTTCAGCTGCCTTTTTGGTTATCAGCTAACAGCAATGGCCAGCACTGATTTGGTTATGTCCATGTCTAACTACAGAATACAAATCTTGTGTTTTCTTTTGTCACCTTATACTTTAAATAATATCAAGTTTCCAGTGTATCTAGATTACAGTGTATTTACATATAACATGTACCATACTTCTGTGCTTCTGTTTCATGAGCAGAGAAGAGGACTGCTTTCTTCTCGAGCTCAGCAGTGACACTGATATTGTCAAAGCTTGTAACCCTAAAGCAGAGAATTTATACCTGATGAAGTACCATTGATTTGATTGATGCTATGGAGCTAGCAGTGTGGTTGTAATCTGCAGCCAATCCAAATTATTGCGACCAAATTTTGAGAGTGTAATGGGTTGTTTGGTTTTGTTTGGGTTTGTTTTTTTTTTTTTTCTCTTAGTTGACTGATACACTGTATGTCTTTGGATGTATGACTTCCCACTCCTGTTGCAAATAGTCACCAAAATGATTTCAGTCGATAGAATTGGCTTTCTTATGGGAATGGTATCAACGTATTAAGAATTTTTCCTAGGAAAACAAAGTGGTCTGGCATCACCCATCTTTCTTTACCAAGTGCTATTGCTGTAACTACTGTGACACTGCTTAGGACCTAATTCTCTTTAATCAGCTGTGCTATCTTAGAGCAGAAACAGCAGTTGTAGCTCAAAATAGTGCTTAAAATCGGCCTCGCATGTGAATAAGAATTCCATGATCTTTAAGAGCTTATGGTCATTCAGCTAGATAAATGTGGAACTACTTCTTAACTACTGAGTGCGTTGTTTTGGTTCCTGCTGGCAAATGAAGTCTTAGGAAACAGAAGTCTTTAAAGTGAAATCAAGAGTTACATATTTGAAAGATGGCAGAAGTTCATACTGTTCATACAGGAATGTGATTTCTCTACAGAATTTGTAGCTTTCATGGGGATTCCAGAGTTGGACTCATAGTTACAAATAATTTAGTTTTAAATGAGTGGAATGGTAGTCTTTGAGTGTATGTAATGTAAGCTATGTAATTCTTTTCTGAAATGTATTGAAGACACCTAGTTTATAAACTGGATGAACTTACGGTTTGGTGTTTGAATCTGTGAAATCTTCATATTTTAGCAGAAGAGTTTGGAAGAAGAGCAAAATCTTTGAGGCATGGCTTAGCACAGTTTAAACTTTATGGCTTAGAAAATTGTATTGACTGGGCAGCTTAAGTACTTGGTGCCTTTAAGGAATTTGTTTGAACTTCCACTGTGCATAAGGAGTCCTGAGGCAGTAGCTACTCTGAAAACTGATTTATGAAAAAGGCTCTGGAGGAGAATATTATGTCCTCTTCATCTCTGCAAGCTGCTCTGCTCTTTTCATTAGTTGATGCTTCTATAGGAGGGATTCCTCTCATGCTTTTGTTCTATCTTTTTTTCACAACATGAAAGAAAATCCTCTGTTCCATGTGCTCCACGGAGTTCCTTTCATCCTTCAAAGTTATTTTACTTATTTTGCGATGTAATTGCCTCTATGGGCTTGCTTTTGAGATGTAACACTAAGTATTGTTTTTGTTGGCAGGGTTATAATGTTTGTGCATTTACCACATGTCATTGATTGATAACAGTAATGAAGAAAATAACTGAAGGATTTCACATGTTTTCTTTTTTCATTCTTGTGTTTCTCACAGGTTCATTGCTAAACCATGTGCCTTAGGCCTTAAAGTCCAAGCCAATGGACCACAGAAAGCTCAACCTAATGCTATCCTGGAAAAGGTGTTCACTGCTATTACAAAGGTAGAGTATTCAACTAAAATATCTGCCCTATAGAGTGGGATACAGCACCGTAAACTTATATCAGAACAAAATAAAGCTAGCTGCTAAATGCAGTGCCACATTTTTTACAGGTAAAATTGGAACATGCAAATGTCAAGGTTGCCATTGGCATGCCAGCTTGAGCAGTTGTGCAGCCCTTCATAACATCTCCTGTGAACTTTTAATCAATAAAAGTTCTTACAGAATCACTTTTTAGGTGCTGTATGGCCACCTGGGGTTTTTTTGCTTCTTAGCTTTTAGAAATATCCACAAAATTGTTGGGGTTTCAAACTGTGAACCACTAAGATTGGCCTTACTGTGTTTTCCATGAAACTTGAAAGCTACTACTTCTAAGGGAGCTGCTTGGGCACAGTGCACTGGTGGTTTGCTGGTGTCGCAGCTGTTTCCACTGAGATGAATGTCCTTTGAAATTGGAGCAGGGGGAAATGTGGAAGCTATTGAAGTGAGGGGAACTGACTCAATGTTTTAGAGCTTGCAGATTTTCTTTTGTACAATACAAATTTTTCCCCCACCACTTACGTCTCTATCTCTACAGCTCTCTCTATATGACATCTCAACTAAACCTCTATGTCATCCCGTCCATGATTTTGAAGCATCCTAAGCTTTCCCATAGCAGCAAGCAGGTGTCCTTGAGTGTGTCTTGAAGACCTCAGTACAGTGGTCAGTTGCTTTGTACTGGAAAGGCCTGTGGAGGGCTGAAGGACAAAGCCACTGTGCCGTAACAACTTCTCAGTCCAACCTTGGCTCCAGACTGCAGCTGGACATGTGACAGCAAAGGCATTAGCCTAAATTTCAGAGATTATTAAGAGTCCTAGACAGCAAAATTTGGTTTCGTGTCAGAGGCAGTAAAATAAGCTGTGGATCTGTCTTGCTTGTGTGTCCTGAGATCACCATGACACTTGGTGTGGTTTTTGCCCTATTTCCGGAGAGGGAATTGCACACACCTTGTTTCTAAAAGCTGCAGCACATATGCTCTTGCCCAGACTCAGCTGCAGGAAGAATGGGGGGGGGGGGTTATTTAGTTAGTTAGTTTTCCTTGTAAAATGTGCTAGTCCAACACAGGGCCTGAGTGTATTAAGTGATCCAACTAATGCCTGCGAATCATGGTAGGAGCTGGCAGACATGGCTCCCAGAACCCAGTGCATAGAGATGAGTGGGAAGAGCTCCAAAGGAAAGTATCAACTTTCCTGCAGGAGTTTGGTAGTGCTGTCTAGTAGCTGCTCTCAAAGGAACAGTCCAAATTTGCTAGCCACCTTTGATTCAAGTGCAGCAGTTTCCTCCAGTCAAAATCCAAAGAACTGCAGCAACTATTTGATTTTTCTAAAGTTACAGAGAATGGCTTTTCTTAACCTCCCATTGAAAACCTGGTAGCTGCTTTGCTTGACTGAAAAACTTTTTTTCTTTTTTTTTTTTGAGATGGATGGAAATACTTCACTGTTCTCTTGTCCCAACCTTTCCCTTCTCTTTCCTTCCTGGTTTTTCCTGGAAGGCAATAGGTAAAACTTCAGCCTGACAAAAGCCTTCCTGCTTTACTTCTTGTAACATCTTAAAAAAAAGTCTGTGTCATGGCAGCTTTTTTATCTCGTTCAGTGTATGTAACTGGCTTGCAGAAATAAACTAAAGCTCCAGAAAACAGATTGTCAAAAAGCTTTTTTCTGTTTCTTTAAAATAGAACATGATGAGAAGAATTACATAAATAGTCCTCATGCAGTACTGTACATGTAGAATTGCTGCATGATTGCAAATCTGACCTGTACTGCACTTCTCTGTATAGTAGTCAAATTAAGGACAGACTCATTTTCTTTTGCCTTACCCCTGCAATGGTTTGCAGCTGCTCTAATGGAATGAGAGTTCCACATTTCCCGCTTTGGAGAATAATTGTGTGTAGCTAATTTCACAGAAAACAATTCTCTCCATTTGTTGTCAAGGTGATTTTATGTTTGAAGTTGTCACTTTGTTTAATGACCTCACTTTTTAACATTAACATGCACAAACATGGGATATATCTTCTTTCTGTGTCAGTCTTCACTGCTGCAGCAGTCAGTAGGACAAAGGTCCTGACACAGGAGGATGGAACACACATAGTTTGTAAGCCCTGCTGCTCCAGAAATGCATAGCATTTTGTCCCTACTTATCATCACTTTCCAAGCTGGAAACAAGTTTTCACCCTATTGTCCTCTTGAAGTTTCATATTAGGAATAAACTGCATGCAATATTATAGCATATGACCTTCCAGATTAATAATAGTCACTGTAAATATATTTTGATGTGGATTGGCCAGCAGAGATCTCTGTGAAAGTAGTTTTCTTTTTATGTATCCATGTGTCTGACAGGCAGCCTCCAAGATACTGAGAAGCGGTAACAGAGTTTAAAGTGGAGTTACTGCAGTTGGGCAAAGAAATATTTTTTTTCCTTCTCTTTTCTGTAGCATCCAGATGAGAAGAGGCTGGAGGGCCTCTCCAAGCAGCTGGACTGGGATGTACGCAGCATTCAACGTTGGTTTCGACAAAGGCGCAACCAGGAAAAGCCCAGCACTCTTACGAAGTTCTGTGAGAGCATGTAAGGATGCGTGTTCTCTTCTTGAGTCTTGTTGGGCCTTTATCCTCATCAGTTTTCCCCTTTGTTCTTAATGGGTATTTTTTAGATGGGTATAAAATAATCCAAATGGGTAGAATATAACTTCTTGAATGAGAAAAACAATTTCCTTTCTCCTGGAGAACTCTGATTATACTTTTAGTATACTTTCAATGGTGAAAAGCTTTCAGAAGTCAAGTGGTTGCCATTCTATACTGTCAGGGTGCCAGCCTGATCCTTTGAGACAAATGACCAGGTGTTGGAATGGGAAGCTGTCTTTACAGCACAACCTTTACAGCACAGCCTTTAGTTATACAACCTGACAGAGATCCGAGATGGAGGAATAAAGGTAAAAGCCAATGGGGTTGTTAAATCCCTTGTTTTCTCTCATCCCAGACTTGTCCCCCATACTAGCCCATTTCCTTGGGTGCGCTGAACTCTGAGAAGTTAAGGACTCCTACACTTTCTTTAGGAAGCTTTTTTCATCCGTCAGAGTTTACTTTCCCAGCACCCAGCTGCTCTTCAAACTGATTATCTACATAAAGGTCATTTTTCTAATGAGACTCCATTGTTTTTAGTGTCTGAGTTACATTTTCACACCAGCTGGATGTAATACCTTAATCTTAAGTATTAATGCATTGAAAGAGCGTGGAAAATTAATTCTACTTAAAATATTTACATGTTTTTCTTAAAGGAGGAATGTTATGAATAACATAAACAAAAGACAAAGAACTTAACAAAACACAAAGAACAACTCTAGTTTACTTGAAAGACTTGTTAATTCCAAGACTCAGCCCTCTAGCACTGCTGGATGTTGTTCCTTTGATGTGGAAGGTCACGCATTTAAGACAAATTCTACATGCTTCAAATCAAGAGACCTGGCAAATACTGCTGAGGCCATAAACAAGTATTGGCTTTATTACACCCTGTTGGTCAAGTAGTTGTGTTACTGTTACTAAAATTCTAGTTACACTTTCTGTTAACTGGAAAAGTGGTGTTAGGTAGAAGTGCCAACAGAAATAGAGGAAGCCTATTTAAGTGAGAAAGCAAATCTTAAACAATATTTTTTTCCAAGTATGGGTTTTTTTTTATTCCTAACAGTTGTTAAATGGTTTCTTTAAGAAATTGCAAGTGAAGAAATCACAAAAAACACTGTAGATCAGCCAGAGAGAGGGGAGTGCGTGTGTGTGTGTGTGTGAGTGAAGATCTTGGGGAATACACTGTTATATCGTCCATGCAGGTTTCCTACATGTATTTCATACTTTTTCCTTTTGTAGGCTTCCTAAGTATTTTCGTTAAACTTTATTTTTCTGTGGTGACATACGGGAAGGTTCATAATATGATCCTGAATAAATAATGTATTAAGGCATTTTTTTCTAAAGCCAAACCATAGATGAAATGTTATTCAAGTAGCAACTGATACTTTCAATGAAGGACTGAATAGGAGAGAAATTAGAAGAGTTGTGTTAGGTGTATTATCTCTAGCTCAGAGAATTAGAGTCCTTTATTTTAGAAGAAGAAAGATAAATTGTCTAACGATGATTGCCCTTTAGTAAACAGAGCAACTTAGCTTTCAGAATTCTTAAGTCCTTTCCTTGGTGTTTACAGCTAAAATCCACTCTACTTAATATTTAATAAAGCCAGGCAGGTTGAGATTATGGACAAACCTAGTCATCCTGTTGCTAGCAGCTGGTGCTCTTAAGAGTTGCTAATTTGTGGAATCAGGGAAGAACAACCTTCTTTTTCTGCCAGGGTTGTAGCTGTTAATGTATACTTGTCTGCTTAACTTGTAGGAAAGGCTGTGGAATCTTGGGGAAAAAAATTAGAACTATATTACTGTTAGAGCTAGCATTTGGGTGGTACATTTAGCTGCTTCTATAACTCCGGTCAAAGACTTCAGTCTCTTGCATTAGTGTCAGCACATTTGGGCTGACCTAGAGGTGGAAAAACTTAAACATGCCATGAAATACA
This sequence comes from Eurystomus gularis, assembly GCA_013400335.1. Lineage (NCBI taxonomy): Eukaryota > Metazoa > Chordata > Aves > Coraciiformes > Coraciidae > Eurystomus > Eurystomus gularis. The sequence goes on along the minus strand of VZZY01012925.1, from coordinate 55,797 downwards.
GACAGAGATAGGAAAGTTACGGGTGCTGAACTTGGTTGGTTGTGGCATACATTATGGAAAGAGTGTGCAGATGAGAGCTGTGAATGCAAACTGGGAGGGAAGGTCAAGCTGTAATGAATGTCATTAAGTTACAGTAACAGAATTAAGTGCCAGCTTCCTTTAGAGAGAGCCATTACGCATTACTCAATACGTGTACTTAATAGTGATGGTAATACTTGTCCAAAAAGAAGCAAGGTGGTGTAAATAATAGTAAGTGGATAGTTCAGGTTCACTCTGCTCGTGATTTATAGAAGGTGCCATGAGAGTTGCCTCTCCATCTCCGTATGTACATGCTGCTGTGAGAATGTGGTGTTATCCAAATGACCATGTGTGCGTTATCCTGATAGTGTTTCCAGTGGTGCAGTGTGTGCCACCAGCTGTCCCATCATGCATGGGGGATGGGGTTGTGTGTAGGTGGTCAGAATAGCACTAGGAAACCAGGACACACTTTTTTCCCCTCAGTATGGGTGTTAAACAGTTGTCTAGTTAAATCTGGCCATTGAGGCACAAAGTGAGGTGCTTTACTTCTGTATGTTTGGAGCAAAGAAATCCTTCTGTATGAGGTCTGTAGCCTTTTCACAGGTATTCATTTAATGGAGTGGCTTTTTGGATGAAGAGTCCATGTGCTTCAGAGCTCCAAACTGCATAAACCCCATGTTCCCGTGACAGCTGTGGGAAGGGTAGCACTCCTAAGTCTTCAGTAGCTGGGGCACCAGTGGAGAGGTTTGTAGCCCTGACAGGGAACAAAATATGCCCTTATGTAATAAGCAGGCATAGAGCAAGCAAAATGACAGCAGTCTCCACCTATACCTTCAACTGTTGAGCTGCTTTTGTCCTTCCGGAGAAGACTTCAGTTTTTCTGGCAGCTGCATTGATTGACTGTGACTTGGGAAGAAGTGACAGAACCCACAGCAAATATGGAGCTGCTTAAAAAGATCTCCAGCTCTGATTTTACATGGAGACAATTCAATTTACCGCTAGAAAAAGTGTTTCTTGGGCCCAGAGTGATTTTTTCCATGATGCAAAGGAGAAGACAGCTGTGCCAGAAGGGCCGTAGGCCGTTTCTGACTGCCTTATCTTTCTTGCCAAATGAGTAGTGTGGGTACAGTCTAAGGTAGAGGAGCTTCAATAGCTCAAAGGCTGAGAGTGAAACTCAGTGATAAATGTGCTTGGCTGAGATGAATGAAACAGTAGCTTAATTATTAGATTCTTCTTGTCCCTGATTTCTCTACTCTTTCCCTTCTTTTTCATTTCAAGCAGTTTCAGTTCTGATCCTACAGAGTGCAGAGAAACTAAAACCTACACTTCTCTTTTTTATTTCTTTCCCCCCTCCCCCCCCCAAATGGAATAATTATTTTGCCGTCAGCATTCATGAGGTGTCCTGGCCATTAGCACATGTGATTATATGAAGAAAAAGGCAGTAATAAAATTCCTTGTCTATAGACACTGTGCAACAGCACTGTTGCAAAAATGAATTACTCTTCAGGGACCTTAACTAGCAATCACCCATAGTTTTGTGGAAAAAGAAGGCACTATTTGATCATCAGAGCTGTGGAGACCACTAATGCTGAGACTTCAATGGCATCACATACATGCTTAAGATTTCAGATGTCATGGTGATAAGTACCTATAGAAAATACAAAATAGATAATTTCACTAGGTGATGATTCACAATCCAGTATTAGTCAGAAAGACAGTAATAAATGTAGTGCTGAGGATTATTTTACTAGCAAGTCAACGAGCTGTTTCTCAAGGATTTGGTGATTCTGAAATAGACGTTGGAGTAAACAGCAGAGTGTTTGTAGTCACCAAGAAGGGCATCCACCTATAGTATAACCTCCAGTTGTATTGCTCAGGCACTTGCCTTACTGTATTTGCTGCAAGGAAGAGCCTGTCCATAGCTTTTCTTTCTCTTGTGGGAGTTGAGGCAGTTTTGCTCCTTTCCTCAACTTGAGAGATCCAAGGTGTATAAAGGAGAAGAAAAAGTGGTGAACCGAATGTACAAAGTGCCATGCATTTCCATTGTTTTTTGTTCCTTTTTCTCTGTCCCCATGGCACAGCCTAACATCAAGGAAAGACAAGCTTTCTCCTGAACAAGAGCAGGATGAGGACCATGTGCTCTGCACTTCGAGTATGCGGCACATGAGAAAACACAGAAATGGGATTACCTTGAATGTTTTTCTGAAGTTCATGTGGTTTCTGTGTTGTTCATGGAGTGTCTGCAGTACTTTACAAGGCTAGAAGTTGTTTCTGCAGAGGGCTATCTACTTATAGGCAGGTGATGTAAGTTGGATCAAATGCTCTAATGACTCAGCTTGAGCATAGTTCTAGCACAGAAATATACATTATTTTATTTTTTAAGTGTCTGACCACAAATAACTTCCCAAAAATGTCTTAAGGAAGATTGTTGCATCTGAATATAGTGAAATGGGAATTCCAGGCATGGAATAAGCTAGTGAGGAATAAGCTAGTGAGGCTTCAAGGTATGCTAGGGATATGGTAGGATGTAACTCTTGGAAGACCATGAGTGGTGACTTTGCTGATTGCCAGACAGAATACCAGATCCAAGAGTATCTTTATTAATGTCTGATGTGTCACAAAGGCAGTGTAGTAGTGATTCCCAAAGTACTTATTCCCATTTTTTCAGTGTATTGTGCTGCTGCTCAGACTACCAGTGCATAGATGTGCCTGCTTTTCTCAAAGACTAAATAGTATAGAAAGAGCAAGTATCGTGCCCTTCATCCTTTCATCCAGAGCAAAGAGAAAGAACCTGTGATGCCCTAAATTATTAGCTTGAGACTTTGGAATGTCATCAGGCTCATGACTTGTCTGTCCTACAGCTATGTACATTTAAGCAAGCTGTTTATTAGAGATGTTCACATGGTTTCCAAGGAGTGGCTGGCAGAAACATATGGCTAAGAGATCTTTTTACATTTATACAACAGTCTACACGTGTGAATATGGAAATATGCAGAAGGAAGAGCCAAAGATTCTTTTTTTTTTTTGTCCTCATTCTTGTCTAGAAGAAGCATGGATACTAAAGTATCTGTAAGTGGGGTGTCTTTTAATTTTTATGTAGGGGAGAAAAAGAGTCTCTGTCTCATCTCCTAGCCAGTACATATTTTTTTTTCCTAAGGAATTGAAAATGTGTTTATGCATGTTGCTTTGGGGAGTTTTTATCTGTCTACAGCTGTGTATATATATATGTGTGCACATCTATGTGTATAGGTAGAGACAGATATATACCAAGTATTTATTTTTTTTCACTTTTCATGCCCATTTGTGTGAAAATTTTATGGGCAGTTTGCAACTTCTTGGTCGTATTGCTTTTCTCAACTAGCAGAGTAATTCTTTCCTACAAAATTGTACTGGAAAAATAACTATGCAAGGGAAAGAAATTGTGACAGCTGCTTGGTTGTTGAAATTCTGAACTGTGCTGATACAAATCTTAACAAAAGACATAAAAGAATTCATCAGTCTGTGCTTTGTGTGTAGCAGTAAAGCACTAGAAAATAAATAGGCATTAAAAAGTTTCTAGCTCTGCATTTTTAATAGCTCAGGCTCTCTTAAGTTGTCTTCTAAAGCACTGCTGAATCTTTGAGATGTAAGCAAAAATATGTTGCAAATGAGAAGGGGAGCACTCCTTGATCCATTGAATTTTGATTTGTGAATACAGATTTTCAGCTGCCTTGGTGCTACGTACAGCAGAGGACTAACCAGTGTTTCACAACCAGAAAAGAGAACCAGGGGATATGTCTGTAAAGCTGTGCTACAGGCTTTGGGGCAAGTGTGACAGTTGCTGTTCAATGGCTGTACAATTACCAAACCTCTCTCGTTTTCCATGGGGCTGTTCCTCCCTGCTCTCAGAGGTGTGAGGCATAACCTCTCCCCTGCTGCTCTTGTCTGTTGAGGAGCTCTAAAGCACTGGTAACTCAAACAGCTGCTTAGTGAAAGGGAAACTGCACACCTAACTGGCATGTTGAGAAAAAGTTAGAGGTTTTCCTTGCTGTTATAATTCTGGAATACTATTTTTTTTAACCGGGCAGATATTTTGTTCTTCTGCTCCTTCTCCTTGTAACATCCTGCTGTGGGCTGTGTGCTGCATGCAGGTGCTGCTGGGGCAGGTGCTTCTGTTGGCAGGTGATCATAGGACAGCGGACAGCAGTCTTGCCTGAAAGAGAAAGCATCAAGGAAAATCCCAAGTTTCTGAAAGTCACTGTGAAATAACAGCAAATTCTATAATGAGGCATAGGACTGGAAGCCTCTAAGTAGTTACTATGATTTCTTTCTTCTGGAACACTTTGTACTGAAAGAGTTAATAGGACTGGTAATGTAGGTGGAAAAAGTGAGTTGTTTGCATATTTTTTTCTTGCTGATCCTTATCTTCTTTTCAGTATTTCAGTCAGCTGTCTATGACTGTGAGTGAAATATTCATTGGTGTTTCCCAGGAACTGTTAGGATACTGGAACAGCTACTTTATGTTTCTGTTAATGGTGTCTGAACAACAAAGTATTGTGTGATATCATTGAGGAGTAGGAAATGTGTATTTGTTTACACCTCTCTGTGGCTGCATGTAGATTTTTAATTTTTTTTTTCTTTCTTTTGTCCCCACTATGGCCTAAAAACAAAGGGAGTTGGGCAGGAAGAATAAGAGGAGTATTCCTTCAAGCACAATAGCTGGGTTTATAGCCAAGAGACTGCTTTGGCTCGGGTGAGGCAAGAAGGCGGTTGCCCCAAAGCTGCTAACTCAAAACACCACTGTGCTAAAACAGACCAGTAAAGGGAGAGCCAGGGAAGCTGCCGGCTACTGTGAGTCACCCAGTTTCTCTGAGTGCCAATGTCAAGCTGAGAAGTTGCCCAAGCTAACCTACAGGAGCATCAAGTCGAGGCTAGACAGTGTGAACATGGATTTTTCCTTAAATCCACTCAGCAAAGTGTAACACCTTGCAAAATACATTTTGAAGCATCCTGCTTCACTTTGAAGAAGTTTTTCGGTGTCACTGTTTGCTGCTGGTGTCTGTACACTCCAGCTGTGACAAGCTTAGTATATCAAAAGGAAAGAGGAGCGACTGCTACTTGATCTGTCTTCGGAAAACGGTGTGTCCTTTTGAAATCAATTATCTCTCGCTTAGCATAAATCTTCATGGCTGGCAGGATTTTTTGTTGTTGGAAGCAACAATTTTATTGTTTATAATAACACACACAGAGAGCCCCATCCACAGTTTTGGGGTTTTTTTTCCATGCAAAGTCCTTATTGGTTTGTACTAGTTGCACTTGAAAAAACACTGAAGGTTGAGTGTGACAGCCTTCATCAGAAGTAAAGACCACTTTAACAGTGTTTTCTTAAGGTTTTTATTGACTACTTCTTTTTTCTTTAGTGAATGTCATATGACTAAGTAGTGTGTATCTTTCCATTGAAAGATTTGTGAACTTCACGTCAATGAGTCCTTGTAGCAGTATGTCATGAAACTGCTCGTGAAAGCAAATTGGCGGCTCTTCGATAACCATAAATTGCTTGTAAAGGAAGAAGCATGTTCTTGTTTAGTTTCATTTTTAACCACTAGAAGAAGGGAGTCATAAACCTGCTGTGTCATTTCTAAGGTAGAAATGCTAGAGAAAGAACAACTAATAACAAAAATGGATTCTTGATATTATCAAACTTATAGAGGTTCTATCATTATTTTCATTATGTTGTGTCTCTCTAAAAACAGCACCTTAAAGATCTCAATTCTCATTTACTTGAAACAAAATAATGTCTTAAAAAGTCCTCTTTGCCTTCACAATGGAATGAAAGCTGAAAAATAAGGGTGTACCTTCACAGTCACACTCCATTTTGCCCTAGACGGTCTCATCTCCCATGAGCTGCACTTCATAAATACTGATATGCTGGTGAACTCCCTTCTGTGATGATGCTGCTGCCTCTTGCCAAAAAGGAATGCAGGAACTCTTGAAAGGGTAATTTGTTGAAAACATAATTCACCCCACAGCTTCCTCCAGATAGATGATATGGATATAAAAGTTGCCAAATCTGACTCTTCCAGCTAGGGTAGTCTTGTTATCCAAGCAAGGATAGTTGCCTGTACATGGTGCTACAGAGGAAGCAGCACATGCTTGGTGTCAGGCTATAGAAACACCATGCTGGCAAGGTGCAATACATCAGTCAGTATTTCAGAAACATGAATCCTTCTTGCAGGGATGGAAGAAAAGAAAGGGGGGCATGACAGAAAAAACCCCACAAGCCCACCAGTCCCAATGATGTTTCAGAGCTATATTTCCTATAAATGCAAAATAGATCCTGGGCACATGCTATTCAGCGTTCCAGCCCTGAGCACTGTGGATTTGAGCCCATCCAAACTAGTCAGCCTCTCTTGCAACCTTGAACTCTATGAAATATCTGGGTAAGGATTCATACATCAGATGTTACAGATTTAATTATGATGTTAGTTCAAGGCAAAGGGAAGCAACAAAGGCTAGCTTTACATGACTCAGGGAAAGCTGTCTTTGGAGGGAATAGAACTGTTATTGCTGAAACCAATAGAGCTAGTTGCCTGTCACTATTTCCCATTGTGCTGCTAGACCGGTGTAAGCAGAACAAACTGTTCCATTAGCATTTTTAATTAAAATTTTCATTAAATGTTATGTGAAATTATGGAACTTTGCAGATGCAAAGCAGCAGAGTGACTGTGGATGCTACAAGGGTTGTGCAGGAGATCAGAGAAACAACAGAAGAAGAGAGAGGGTCACCTTAGTACAAGATAAAAGCATATGGAAATTATCACTTGTATAAAGAAAATAAATGGAGAACAGTATCTGCCTATCTCATTGTGCAATAACCAGGGGGTCTTAAATGGAAAAGAAAAGGAGTATATTCAATTAAATAGGATTTCATGTTTGTTTCATGGAATTCGTTTCTCTCCTGGGGCAATAATTCAGCAATATTTTGTAATTAAAGAGATTGTTTTATTTACTAGGGCAACTGGAGTATTTGGCATGTACTGGTAAACAGATTGTGTCCATCATTTGCTTAGAAAACTGTTGTGAAGACTAATCTGAAGTCTTTAACTATAAAGTATCACATCTGCTGAAACTGGAGTGCAGAGGTAAGGAAGAGAAGAGCCAAGGGTGTTTGTGGCATGAAGGACATAGCAGGGATTAGGGGCTCAGGTGTTGGCAGAGTCAGATTTGTGAGGCAGCTTGGCAAGGGAGGACAAAGAATTTCAATGAAATGTGAAGGGAGTTAAGTCTGTGAAATTGTTCCAGAAAAGAGATGATGTGACCTTCACTGAGTGGAAGAAGAGTTTGTTATAGCTGCAGGTAGTAGGGAAGTTGAGGTGAGTCGCGGATGCCAAAAAGGAGACTCTAATTGAAGTCATCTAGCAAGTGGCAACTGAAATGTTTAGTAGCAAAAAATGGTCTGGCAATTGTTAGCTATAGTAAGCATGTAAAATACTGCAATTTTATGACAGTACTGTAAGAGTTACATCTAGACTCTGGGTTTGATACATTCAAGGACCTATTATTCTCAAAAAGTATTATATCTAATAATATCACAGAAAAGGAAGAGAGATGTGCTTGAATGCAAGGCCTCAATAGAAGGTAGAAGAGAATGAGGCATTTATGCTGAGATATGTTGGGGAAACTAGTGCTGTGCAAAATAGCCTGGAGTCATATTTGGGTATATAAAGCTAAGACAGAAATCCTGCTCCATTTTACATCAGGGTGGGATGTTGCTTCTTCAGAGCAGCACTCAGTAGCTCTGTACATTGCTGATTCCTTTGTCTGATACCAGGGTAGGCTGAGTTGAATTTATATTTCCACATGTGAAGTCAGTGCAGAAGAGTATTGATTAAGCTTTTTGTCAATATGCTTTTTCATATTTTGTCATTCTGAGCTGGTTCACTGATGGCATCCCTGCTCCAAGAAAAAGAGAGTAAGACAGAACTGATTGCCTTGAGTTTCCTAAAATACATAATTTGTAGCTTGAGTCCCTGGATGCATGAATAAGTTAATGGCTGGCAAGAAGTCCTAATTTTAAAGTTGTGAGAACATAGTTCAGCCACTGACAGCAGTTTTAATTCTGCCCTAACACTTACTCTCTGATGAATCAGGACTAACATCTTGGACATACCTCTTCTCCAACGCACAGCTTGCTCAGCGCTCGCACTTCCAAAGGCAGGGTCTGTGCAGTCACACCCAGCTGCTACAGTGTACTGCTTAAGAGGCTCCTCAGGACTGCTATGAAACAGACCCCTGAATTGGGCAAGGTTGATGGTTTCCTTCGTGATTCCTACTATATCTGCCATGCTAACATGTGAATCTGGTCTATGATCTCAGTTTTGTCTTTTTAAGATGGGTCTCAGGATGTCTCTGTGCCCAAGCATGGAATTAGGGGGAATTTAAAACATTGGTTAAGTGTCAGGAATCACCAGCCCTCTTCCCATGCTGTTCTGCTGGAGCAGACAGGCAAAGATGTCCATGCCACGTCCTCAGATTATGCTCACTGTATTTTTAGACTGTGCTGTAAGCACTTTTTATTTTGCATCTTAGGAAATTCCCTCTTCCCTCAAAATGAATTACTTAAAACTTTGAATTCCCTGCCCTTACTGTATTCCGTGACACAGTTCTTAACACAATTAATGAATGTAAATTAACTCATGTGCTGGTCCTGCAAAGACACTGCCACTTAACATTATGACTGCATATTAAGCAGGTTTATAATAAATTAACTAGATTCACATTCTTCTGCAGTTTGTGTGTGCTTATCATTATGTTATGGAAATTAAGTCACTTACCTAAGTTCTGGTTGATGTGAACACAAATTCAAAATTACAGTCACATTACAACAATTAAAGAAAACTAAAGGAAAACTGCAAAGATTGCAGTAGCTGCTGCTTTCTTATGTTCCATGCACCTTGAATTGTTTAGCTCTTGATTATGGAGGAGACCAGCTGCCTTCTTCGATCCGCCTTGGCTTTAAATAAAGCTGCCAAACACTGCAGACAAATGGCTTGAAAGTAAAGAAACGTGGAGCAGAGCTGGGGTTTTTCAGAAGAGCCATCAGGGATGTACAGCCAAAAAAACAAGGGCTCAGTCTGGGATTCTACAGACTTCAAGACTACTTTTGATGCTTAGTAGATGGGATTCATAAGGCTTAAAAACTGACCCTTGATGGTTCAGGGAGGATCTTCTGTGACTTCAGCACAGAGTTTTCTCCCAGTTTCTCCCTCTTGTTCTACTTGAAGCACTGGGCTTCTTCACTGTCGTGTGTTTGTTTGGGATACTGATCGCTCCTAAGTGGTAGATTTGAGGTACTGATATATCTTGTTTTCTACTTCAAAATATTTTATTGCTGTCAAAATTTGAAGGCTTTTAAAATTTCTCTTAAATGAAACTTTCCAATAATAAAACCATTCCTGCCCAAGTAGAATATCAAATAGTGTAAAATAGTTATTATATATTAAGAGCAAATGTTGCATTTACTTCTCAGATCTGTAATGGTGCTTGTCAGCTCTTTATTTCCTCTGTGATACTGGATTTACAAGCTGAGCAGAAGAGTGGAAAGACAGCAAAAACATTTACCTTCCTCCCTTTCACAACATGTTCTGCTCTTTTCATTGCTGTCTTCAGAGCTGTTAGCTGTTCTGCATGTGTAGCGCTAGCAAACGGTGCTTGCCAAGTTCACGCTGAATCCATACAGATTTGGTCCAACAGGAGCTCCCTAGGGATGCCTTTTGTGGCAGGTTGTTCTCTTCCACAGGAGATAGCAAACTACCCAGACTCAGTAGTCCAAAACTATTTGGTATCTTTCCCTATTTCAATCTCTACTGAAAGAAACAAACTTGAATATGGCTTGTTCTCCACAGGTTGTTAGTCTCAATCAGCCTGTATCAAAATACCTTACTCGCTGAAGGGTAGTTGTAATAAGGTTTTATTTTATGTACGGCAGTGAATGAATTGGCATGCAAGTCCTTACTGTCTTCTCCCCCCCATTTATGTTGTTACAGTTTTATGTTACATTTTATTACCTTTCATTTTATAGGTAGAGGAACTGTGTGTGTCTGTTAATGGAGACAGAGTTACAGAGGAGAATTAGCTTCTACATTGTTTAATATTTTTCCCTCACAGGCATTTAACTACCTTGTTTGCTGCGTTAGTAAGTTGTCCAATAATGTACTTTCATGCTCTTTAGAGAAAGCTGAACTGACTGTTTTCTTTAGATGTAAATATTTTGCTAAGTGGCAGCTTGTCATATGCCGTTCTGTTTTTATTTTTCCTCCTCTGTCCTTTGCTGAGACCTATAAACTAAGCTGGGTCAAGATGATGCCTGCCTAATGCTGCGTTTGAACGGCTGTCTATCAAAATGCTTTTGTTGAAAGATTTCCTCTAGACCTACATGGAAACAAATTTTGGATTGGCAGAATAGTTTTTGTGATATTTGGGCATAACAAGATATATATGTTCAGGACAGCAACATAGGCATCACTGGAGTATTCTTGGGCTCAAAAGAGGCAAGTGGTGGCCTGTAGCTGAATAGTTGTTGGCAGTGGCCTCAGCAAGAACACACAGTGCTGGTAGAGGTGGGAAAAGTGCTAGTTCCCCTAATGCTTTTTGGTATGATGATATGGTAGCTGCTAGTGTAGCCATAGGCATAGGTAGCCTGGTGTTCAGTAGCCTCTGTCTTCTGCTTTGGTGGCTCACCAGGGTGGGTATACAGAACACAGAGCCCAGGCTGCAGTGGAGACCCTTCCGATAACTTCATCTGTATGCTACACGTTTTGCGCTTCATGTATATTGATCTTCTAGGATTAGGCCCTGAAACAGGCTGAAATTGTGACTATCAGGCAGGAAATCCTCAGTGCGGGGTGCTGCAGAAACTGTGCTTTGAAATAGTTAATACTCTCCCTTATGGTTGGTTATTTATATACTTTCAGACAAATGAGTGTAGTTTAGTTAGATGCTGCTTCATGGTTTCTGGCTTCTTTGGTTATATTCTTGCTGCTCTGACAGTACTTCTGCAAGAAAAACAGTACAAAAATTTCCTTCCCCTGTTTCTTTGTAGTATGCTTGGAATACTGAAGTATAACATATTAAATCTTCAAAAATAAAAAACACAAAAAAAACCCCAACCTTTGCTGTAACAAGCATCTTGTAGTGGTTCTTCTAAAGTTTCAGTGATGCAAGAAGTGACAACTGGGAGGTAGGGAAGGGGAGGAACATAAATGACTAAGTAAATGTACTTTACAGCACTGCAACTCCTGCTTTAGAAGATGGTGAGCTTTGTCATCTGAAATGGAAGTACAGAATGTGAAGAAATCCAGGGTGTGTGGTTGCTGCGCACAAACTCCGTGTGTGCTTCACGGATTGAAGTATGCTACCCAGCTGGGTGGTTTCTTCAGGGAAAGAGAGAAACAACCCTAACACCTGGCCTAGTTCTGGAAAGGTCAATACCTGTAAGGGATCAGCATCTGCTTTAGCAGGCCAAAAGCCAATCTGAGGCAGATGGCTTAAGCTACAGGAAAGTAGCATTCAGCATGAGAAAAAATGGAAACAGCTGATACAAGTTGGTCTAAGAAGATAGTTACTGTCACAAAAGTTGCCTTATGCATATACATTGGCCATCACGGCTAGGACAACATTGCTAGGTGAAAAGCAAATGCAGTCTGGGAGATTTTAAGTTTTTGTTCCTCTAGAACTGCAAAAGAGTGGGACAGTGAGTGACTGTTGTGATATCCCTGGGGGAGCTGAAAGGCCATACTTGGAAAAAAGTGACTTGTAAGATCACTAGTAAGAATGGAGAGTAGAGATCCATGTTGGAAAGACTTTTGGTCATTTTTTCTCTCTAAGACTTGCGTGCATTGAACATCACTGATGAGAAGCCTATTCTGTGGGTGAGACCACAGGGGAGGGTGCATAGCAGCAACATCTCGTTTTCTGTGTGCTTTTCCCGTGAGCTTTCCAAATAGTAGTACCTCTCTATAGGACAAGATTTGGCAGTGATATTAGATCAGAGCGTTATTTCATGTAGTGCTCAAAGCACTCAGAAGAAAACAGTGCATAACCATTAAACAGAAGCTGTGTAACCTAGAAGGAACTACCCAATCACCTATTGTGTTATGCATCTTTTCTGGCCTACTTATCTAAACATGCTTTATTATTTATATAACTGCATCACTTCAAAATTTAGTACAGTGTTTCCTTTTTTTTTTTTTCTACACTACTAAATTTTGCTCTTAAGACTTTCAGAGACTTTCAGAGCTGCATTTTGAGCATACAGATTTAGGACAAGACTGGTCTCAAGTGGCACTGTAACTTTAAATATTAAATAAGTGATTCAAACTGCAGCCAAGAGGAAAATCAGATGACAGTCAAATCTTGAGCCAGAAAATTGAAGAGGAAAGCAATAAAGATTTCTCAATTTATCATACCTGCTCTTTTGCACATCTTAGTGAGCTGTGTATAACTTCCTCAAATAACTTTTGCTTAACCACTGTGCAGGAACTATTTACCAGTTGCATGGTTGCTCCAGTCTAACTCAACAAAGAAGTTTTCTTGGTTTTTTTTTTAATGTACTGATTATTTTGTTAATTACTGTTCTATAGATCCATTTGCCTCTGCCAGGCTTTGGAGAAATGCAGCAAATTATCATTACAGAAATCTTGGGAGACAGCAAATTGGAGCAGTGGGGCTACTGCCATCAACCATGTTGTCACACTTGCAGCTTTATATGATGCTCCTTTTCAGGAATTAAGATAAGTAAAGATTAGTGGAAGGTACAGACTGAAGCAGAGTTGCACTTCTGTCTGGTTTCTGAACCAATCACAGGTATGCCATGGGGCTGTCCTCTGTGCTAATTATGTTTCTGATCTGCTCTATATTTGGCTTTTCAGTATATAGGTCTGTCATAATCTAAGCAAATACAGATGTAGGATTTAGTACAACTCTTAGCTTATTTTTAAAGCTTTACTAGGTGAAGGAGATCCTGAGATTGGAACTTAGAGTAGAAATTCTTTAGGTGATCTATCTGAAAATTTAAAAGTGAAAACATAGGTCCATGTATATCAGTCCAGATGCTGAGAGTGTGCCACCTGGGTTATCAAATTACCTTCACCCTCTCATATTTTGAATTCTGCCTGGAAAAGAGCTGTAACTTGGATTTTCTAAATTTCTTTAAAAGCTGATGTCTCATAAGAAGGTGTCAATTTGTTGCTTTACTCTTCTAGATAGCGATGCAGGCTGTGAAGTATTAACTGTCATCTACCACATCCCCAACAATCCTGTTGGATGGCACTGCTCGTTGTTTTTGTGTGTGTTAGGGTGTCCATCAGGGAAGGCAAAACATCCAAAAAGATTGCTCAGAGTGAAACACAGGAACACCTAAATTGTCATATGCCTGATATAATAGCACCGTTTTGTGCAACTTAAGATTGGTAAGATCAGCACTTTTAATACAATACAAAAATCGTAGGTTTGAAATTGTGAGGCCATTAAATGTTGGAGGTGCTAGTACTCCTACTGTGGGATGGCTTAAGCATTATTTTTCTGTGCTCTGTCTTATATTTTTACATGGTTTATTGCCTAAAAAATATGTTATCTTTGTGGAGATTTTTTTGTTGTTTTAGGGAAGAAGGGTTACTGTTTGTTTGTTGGTGATTGGTTTGTTTTTTGTTTTTAACCTAAAATGAGGTCAGCAGACAACGTCACAAATATTGAGAAGTTGATCTAGAAGTTCAGAGTTTGTTGGTTTGGGCCTCTGAATATCTCTCCCATCTAGAAGGAATGCATACCTCTGGCTACGTCAGGAGCGGTGTTAATTGGATTAAGTCCCCTTGAGTGAATCAGAAAGTTTGAGGCTCTGTTGCCATGTTTAGGGTAGCAGAAAAATGCAATGCGAGGTTAAAACATGGACTGCTTTAAGTCACAGTGGGCATGTGAGGAACTTAGCAGTGCTTCCCATTTAAACGAAATAAATACTCAGTATTGTTTAAACTTAACCTCGGAAGTGCTGCTTTGAGCACTCTCACAGAGAACATGCTCTTCATAGCCACAGGAAATCATGGCAGCAAAAATGGTTCGCAGTCTCAGCTGATGATTGCAACAGCCCAGCTATGTGCTTGCCCAGTTCAGTCAGACAATGGGGATTAAAATGGAGAACAAGCTGCATGATGGCAGTTAAGCCTTCTCATCTCTCCAGAACTAAGGCCTGCACCTGTGGAGGTTGCCTTAGGCTTGGTTTGGCTTTCAGCCCAAAGCCTGAGCCCAGAGCTCTGTCACCCACTGCCAGGAGTTGAGTAGTGGGTGACTGAGAACAGCAAATCTGAAATTTTACTGCAGTGAATTTCCATGGGAGACACTTCAGGAGTCTGCAGTTTCTCTGAAAAGAGTTTTCAGAGCCAGAAAGTCAGAGGCATTTCTTCAATGCTAGGCAACGTGGTGAGCCCATGTCTAGTTGTTAAATATGTGGGCATTTTTAATGTTAACTGTTCAGAAATGTGGCATTCTTACATCTCTGTTTGTGGCCTTGACTGTAGCAAATCAGTAGCAGAAGCACCTGTGTAAAATAACAGCCACAATTCTGGAGGAAAAAGGGCTGATTTGTTTTTAATGTTGTACATTTATTATGTCTCATGTTTTCTTATCAAAAGTCAATTAGACAACTTTGGATCCTTGCACACCACTGCTGGGTAGCGGGAGCCGGTTTGGCAGCAGAGCCGTAAGGGGCGTGCGCTTAGAGTGGGAAGGCCTGTGCTGCAAAGCGAGGGCTCTGCCGGGCTGCTGGCTTCACAGCCCAGCTGGCTGATCTTCCTGCAAAAGAAACAGAAGGGAAAACCATGGAAGCAGAGGTACCTCTTCAGCCTTATTCTTGGGAGAAGTGGCCCTTTTCCTGGGAGAGCAGCCATGCTAAGCTCGCTCTGCTGGACAGCAGGTCCATGGGAAGGGCAGCATCTTTCTGACACAGAGCACAAACCCCATGTGGTGGGCTCTGCAAAATATTTGTTTGTGTATATGGATGGGGTAGGAGGGTGCTTTGCTTGAACAATTTGTTTTTATTAGCTGAAGTTCAATCTCACATTTCAGAGCAGAAATCTGGAGTCAAGTTTTAAGGACAAAATTCATCATTGTGATGAAGGGAACCTTCATAGACATACGCATGAAATCAGTGAAGTGCTTGCTCAAGTGTGCACTTAAATAGTTTTTGCTGAATTGAGCATGACAGGGTACACCAGATTAGTTGGCAGAGGATCTTCAACTTTTCCATCTTCTTAGTGTTCTGTATCATGCTGAAGTATCTTTAAAATTTCATTAGCAGCTCAAAGTTAAAAGGGTCGAGAGGTTAAAGAAACTCTGCTCTGGATCAGGAATGCACTCGCATGTTGAAGAAGAGCAATCAGATCTGTTGTTGCACTTTTGAGGGACTCTAGAGCATTCATATTAAGACTATATTAGAAAATATTTTTTTTGTTTTGTTACTGAAGAGTCATTTTTTAGCTTGACTTTTTGCTGCGGCATGTCATAACCATATTTGAAACACTGGCCTGGTAAGCTCCAGTGCAATCTGAAGGATTTGCCAGAAGAGCCATGTGTAAACAGGTCGGATCTCTCTCATTCTGAGTTTGAGCAGACTAGACACAAGCCTGGTTCAATCTGGAAGTCTTGTAGTCATGTTAGTGCAGGACTAAAGTGAACTTCATAAACCCTATTGTGAGCAGACAGATCAAGTCTTCCAGAACACTTGTTCCTTGATTGCTTTCATCTGGGTTTGCTGGATTTAAATTAACCTAAGAAGTCTTCCAAGCAGCATGCTTTGTGTGTATGTGGGTCATTCAAATTTTGTGTCTTCATACAACTGACTGGAGGAGTGTTTCAAGTCTGAGGGCCAGAGCAAATTATCAGAAAACAGAACAGCTTCAGCTGTCATCATCTTTCAGTTAAATGTGAATTGATGTGACAGTCACCCACAGTGGGTGCTTCACCTAGTGGCCTCCATTGTATTTTTTAGGAGGGCAGCAAGTATTGCTGGTGGAAAGGGGAACAAAAGAGGTATTAGTACAGATCTTGCCTTGCTTTTCTTAGTCTGTTGGGCTTTGCTACTGCTGCTTTAGAGGAGTTTGTTACTTTACTTTGTAGCGGACACCCAGCTGTGATGCAAAAGACAGCTGTCCCCAGTGACCTGGAGATGTTCAGCATAGGCTGCTGATGCTTAAGAAGGACCTTGAGCAGGATGTCAGAAAGGGTACTAGAGAGAGTTTATGCCTCTGGCCAGATACCTTCCTTTCCCTGGGGTCTGTGACTTCCCACCATGAGAGTTGGGACTATTACCTAGGACAAATTAAAGACCTCTCTTAATCAGCTATTACTTTGTGAATTCATTTGGGAATGAGACTTGATAACCTCACACTTAGGAAAGATGTCCTTCTCTTCCGTGATGTCCTGTGCAGAGAGAAAGAACATTTTGCCTAAGTTCCCAAAATAATAAGATGTTTTGGACACTGGGCTATATTGAGTGGACATGTTTCCTGCTTGTGACTATTTCCCTCCACTTCCATCTCTTCATCAGTGCACTGCAGTGAGACCCAAATAGAGGGATAAAGAAGTATATGCTGTAGATTGTGAATGATGGATTTTATTAGACTACTTGTTGCATGAGAACTGAATTTAGAGTTCACCTTGGAAGGAATCTTGCTGGACAAATCTGCATTGCATGAAACATTTATCTCATACCTTTTGACTTGTCTATATAATTTTCAGTGAATAATGCAGCTTCACAATCTAGTTCCTGTCCCTTTCCTCCCTGTCCTTTGTCCCAAGTCATGGAGTATTTTCTGCTACATAAAACAACTTCACAAGAAAAGAGGGTTCTACACGTGATGACTTTGTGGCTAACAAAACCTTTCAGGAGTGTGTGAGACGTGACAGAAAAGAAAGTTGAAACTAAGTTTTCCAAAGCCTGGCAGAAGTCCTTACTGCTAGGCTACCAAGCGAAAGGGGCAGCTGGAGGGGAGCAAGGACTACTCAAATGCCAGTAAAGCATCATCAGGGTTTCAGGTTACTGGCTCCCTGCAGCACGGTAGGAAACCTCCAGAGAACTGAGTGCGAATTCAGTTCCTGGTGTGTTCAGAGGCACAGTGAACTATGTGTGAACTTGTGCAAAAGATTATTGGTGTATCTACCATTAAATTTCTGATAACGCATAGCTGACAGCTACAGATAGACTCTTTGCTTCTTTTTACTCTACAGCTGAAGCTGATGGGAACGACATCCCTTAATTTTGACCATTTGTTGTATGTGTATGTCTTCTGGCTGTGATGCCTCGTAAATGTAATTCATTCTGTAAATGATCTTAACTGTTGATTTAATGTAGATTTTATAGATCTCAGTATATGTTAATTTGTAGGTAACAAGCATCTAGTTACATTTTTGTCTTTTATTTTAAAAGAGTTACAAATGAAGTATCTCCGGTTGATAAGGTCACTGGTGTTAGCAGTTAATGTATAACATTTACTGAAATGTTGAACATATTTACTTAGCTAGTTAGACCAGATATATTCACTTCTTTATTACTTAAAATTAGTTTAACTTAAAATTAATTTTCTTCCAGACCTTTTTGCGTTCATGTATTTGACCTTGGCCAGTTGATGTTTTGCTGTTAATTGCAGCAATAAAGCATCTACAAGTAGGGGTGAAACAATGTGAGCAGCTCCCTGGACTTCTTTGTATAGGATTGAGATTCTACCTGGGGTACCGAGCTGGTGGAATTTCCCTTTGAAACCCACAGAAAAGGCAGCTGGCTGCCTGGTACAGAGCAGTGGAAGGTCCCCTGTATCTCTGCTGCCACCAGAGTTAGCTGATTAATTATGATAAACATGCTGAGGGCCAATTCTGACTTTGCTTTTGTTTGAATTTTTCTTTACTGCAGTTTGACCAAACCAGAATTTTGTTGAATACATTTTGTGGGTGTTGTTTAGCAGGAATGAGAAATTTTTTCTACCAATATTTCTTATTTTTTAAGAAGTTAGCACTTTGACCAGCTTTGTCTATCACCAAGTTCTGAGCCCTGCTTTGTCTTCTGATGCTTAATCCAAATAGACTTGTTTGGCAGGTAGGGAAAAAGAGGCAAGAAGATCAATAGCATATATTGTCATATACTTGTATGCATGTATCACCTTTGTAGCACCCAAAAAGTTGGAGCAAGTTAATTGTCTTTGGTAGACCCAAATAATACCTGGTAACTCTTGGCTCTGAGGTTTTTCTGAAGCTCCAGAAATTTTCCTACAGTACAATCCATGGTTTTAGGACAGATCCGTGGCAGTGGCAGAGGTTTGGGAAGTGGATGGAAAGTTATATGGGGAAATTGGTATTTCTGAATTTGCGTGTTTCAGGAAAGGGCCTTTTTATTTTCTCTGAGGTGATAGCTGCAGCAAATGCTGCAGCCAGAGTCTTCCAGATGTCCATGCAGACTGGAAAATCCCTGAAACCCGCCACCTAAAACTGTGACGTATTTCAAATACTTTAGACTGCCTTTAAACTTTTGTATGGAATATTGCATCTCCCAACAGCAAATTACAAATGTCATGTGAAAAAAGGGAGATATTGAGGGGATTTTTAAAACAAAATTGTTTGTGAGGGATTTATCATAACTGCTCACACTTAGGAGTGAAAGAAGGGCACTGGGAGTGCTTAGCAGTGAGTTAGACAGTTTTTCCCTCTTAATATTTTTCTTTTCAGGGACAGCCTTCAGACTTTCACTAGATGAGGTCTGTCACCTTGAAGTTAAATGGCAAGTTTCCTAGCCATAGGACTGGCCAAATGGGAAAGTTGTTGCCCAAATAAAACCTTCCTTTATATTGCAGTCTTTGCTGTTTCTTCCATGTCTGTGGTCTGAAGCTTTCTACCAGCGTAATTAACATTTTGCCTCTGAGTATCTTATTTTTGCAGTATCTTGAAACTGCCAGCATGTAAGCGGCGAGCTGTGTTGCTGATGTGTCTGAACCCTTGAAGGGATTAGTATTTGTATCATATCAGTTGAATAAATTAATCTCTACTGTACTGTGGAGGCTACAGGATAAGAGAGAGTTTCTGTTTAGCTGAAGTATCACACTTTAAATCTCATTGATGTTCTTACACTCTCCTCAACTTGTTAGAGGGTTATTTAATGTGTGACACAACTTTCTGTCTAAATACTTGTAAAAGTAGCTTTGAAGAGGAAGGTTTGGATTAATCTTCTTTGACATAGGGGCATTTGCAGTTTTGAAACCATTTCAGTAACATCTGAACATGCTTCAATGCCAGTTAACCATAAGCTAATATTTTTGCCAGCGGAGAGAAAGTTTTAAGTGTTGTAAAGTACATAATTGAAGATGCACGCTGCAGTGTTGCCTCACAGTAAGGAAGCTAAATCTCATCCTGCTATAAACATTATGAATAGTACCTCACTGGTGTCTGTGTCAAGCATATTTGTGTAGTCTCTCCAATCCTTGGAAAAAAACCCAGGACTTCCTCTAAGAATTTACACTGCATGGGGTTTTGATTTAATTTTCTTAAACATCCATTGACTTTTCTTTCCTAAGCCAGTAATGGGTCCAAAAGATAGAAAGATACTCTGTGTATCTTCTTTTAGGGGGGAAGGGAGAAAGATATAGAGGAGAGGATGGTTTTGTAATAAATCTCCTGCTGGTTTCTCTTATTTTCTGTAGCATCCTGATCCTAGCTTCTAGTTTGCTTCTATCTGAAAAGAAAAACTAGAAGCCCAGCAGCAAATCCATGTGTACTTGGGAAAATGTAAAATCATCTTTATCAAGGAAACTCTTGGGAAACACACGTAAATTGTGGATATATATATCTGTATCCAGCGTATCTGTCTGACACAAATGCACTCCCTAAAGTCAAGAGTAAAGGGCTAGAATCTGTTAAGCAAAATTCCAACTCCTTGGGGATGATGCTTTTCATTACTAAAGTTTGTACTTTATGTGCAGCACTCTAAACTCACCTGCTGAAGGCTCAAAAAAATTTCCTATTGTCATTGTCCTGGTGTCTAATAACAAGTGAACTTCCCAGCAATAGGCATGCAAAGTGTCCTCTGCCGTCCACTGTCACTGGTTTTCATAAAACTTTAAAAGCTTAATTATCCTTGAATTTTTATTTTTTTTCTTGTCATGTTTAGGCAAAGTTAGCCAGTATTTTCAGAGGCCGGATAAAGAGAGCACATGAGCACAATGCTTGATAACAGAAGTTGTAGAAAACCAGACCAAAATTTTGCTTCAACTTCTGTTAATATGACCAGGGTGTGGTGGTTTGGCAGTGCTATAAGAAATCATGTGTTGAACTGTAAAGTATGTTAACCTAGTATCCTGGAGTTAATCTCTTGTACCTTTTGCAGGTGGAGATTTACATTTTACCTGTATATATTTACCTATGGAGTACGGTTCCTGAAAAAGGTAGGCACTTATATTATTATGCTTTCATAATACATCAGAGAATTGTTTGAAGTGTTGTATAGGTATAATACTTTAAAGCACAGGCATAAAACTTACGTTGACAAAGAATAAAAGTTAAAATCATTCATAAAATGAGTTGCTGCTGGTATTGAAAAGGATATTTAATGGAGTTAAAAAGAAAAAGGGTATAGCAACGTACCTAGTTCACTATTACTTTTCTTTATCACCATTAAGATGGCAGTAAGGCTTACCAGAGTGTTCATCTCAATTTCTGCATCATCCTTGTTTAAATGCCTCTGGCAGATAATGCTTTTTATTAACAAGCAAAATCCATTAATGTTTTATAAAATGCTATTTTTTGCCCATTCTTTGTCTCATGTACTGTGGAAAGGAGTTTCCATGGAGTTTCACATCAATGCTGTGTTTGTGGTGATTTAAGCAGAAAAGGGTGTTGATAGCTTCTAAATGCCCTAGCATAGGCCTATTAACTCTGCCATAGACAGTCATATAGATTTATGGTGCAAATTGTTTTTACAATGTCACTAGTTGTCAGAGCTTTTGTGCAAGTCAGGCCATATTTGTGTAATTCTGAGAGGTGAAATAGGGAAATGTGTGGTCTTAGCGTGTTCATGTAATCTTACTTTCTTCATTTTGGACAAAAATTTGACATGAGAAAATGTATCCTAAATGTTTCTGGTGCTTTGTAAGTAAAAGTAGCTATTTAAAAAATCCTCATTTTTTTAATGGTTGTAATTCTTGAGGCTGTGCCAGGTGCCAGGCAGCTTGGTGCCAGCAGGACTGCTGATGTGCCTGTGCAGAGATGGGGGACATCAGAGCTATTCTCAGCTATTTAGCAGTAGGCAGCCCCAGAGGAAGTGTGTGCACCAGTCCTGCAAACAGTCCAGAGCCTCATCTAATGTGCACCCTCTCCCTGCCTCCTTGAACACTTGGTTTGTGTGTACTTCACCATTAACATGCAGTATGGTCATGATCTGACATTCTGTTTTCTGCCTTTGATTACATCAATGTCTAGGGTACCTAGACATAACCTAAAAGGTTACTCGACCTGTGGGTGTGTAGAGATCGTGACCATGGGTTCACAGGATTCTGTAATACACAAGGACACAGAGGCTTTATCCTCTGAATGTCTCTATTATAGACTACCGCAAATAGCACAGAAAGCACCTATAGCAAGTGTCACAAAGCCACTGCTAGAAAGCATACCTATGATACTCTCTGCACAAAGAAAGTGTCTGTTCTAAGAAAAACTCTGAATACCAGCATTTTTAAAGACTGAGAAGAATGCAGTAAATGCATGCTTCATTACAAGCCACCGTGTGCAGCTTCTAAAGGCTGAGGCACAACGCACAGGATGTCTTCCTCCTGTTCAGCGTATCACTGCGGTCTGAGGGGGCTGGCTGGCATAGCATGGCTGCTTGAACAAGGTATACCATTGCTTGCTTAGCCGGCTTAACAAGGATCAGTTGTGTAATTTTGCTGTAACTTTAACTTTCAGCATGTTTCATTTTTACAAAGACAATTTGTTAATTATGTAATTGTGTATGTATTTTTAATTACTCATTTTTACACAGTGTTGCTAATGAGTCTTGGAAAATTGTATGCTATTGTCGTTATCCCAGTGTTCTGTTTCACATAATCAGGTCTTTCACATGGGAATGTATGTACATTAACAAAATTATGATTGTGAGTGCGTTTACACAATTTCCACAGTAACATGGTGTAACTAAAAGAAAGTACAGGCTTTTTGGTGTTCATCAAACACCAAAGATTTTGCTGCATCCACATAGTGGGTTGAAGTGCTGGAGCCTGGGCTATGGGCCCAAGTTGGAGTTGACCTACGGATGAGTCACAACCCAGCAGAATGTTTTGTTCCCCAAGTGGTTTCAGGTCCCAGAGGCAGAACCTGGCCCACCTGTGTGAGGCCCTGCCTTCCCCCAGGTCGTCGTGGCCAGAACTATATCAACCAGTAACTGATCCATCTGAAGAGAGTTCCTGTTGGAGGCAGCTTGCTGATCTCTTTCTTGGTGGTGTGTTCCTCCCTTGGCTCTTGTGGTGGCTGATTTGAGACAAAGAAGAGCAAAAAGATGAAGAATATGTGAAAGATGAAGGTATGCTGAGGGGATATTTCTGAGTTTGATGTTGGCCTGTGGAAGAAGAGAGCTAGCAGCACAGGGGGAAATCTAGGTTTGCAAGGAATAAAATCCAGACCCCAAAATCTGGAGGAAGATGCTTCTTTCAGAGCTTCACTACAGTACCAAAGCCAATAATCCATTTTCATTTGTCTTGGTTTTCTTAATGGAATAATTGCAAAGAAACACTTAATTGCTTCCTTAGGAAGCTAGTGAGAAAAGTTAAGCATAATAAATTCTCTTACAAATTTGATAGAAAGCTCTTTCCTTCAAAAAGCTGTTTTGCCTGGAGAGAAAGTTCATTTCATAGTTAAGGGTGTCTTGCTGTGCTAGTGCTACAGTAGAGATAGTCATCCTTTCAAGTAACAAAGTCTGCTTAAGACCATCCCTAAGATACTTAGTCTGGAAGACCGACAAGCATGGTGAGTGAGCCCAGATGCTTGGCAGTCCCCACGGGTGCAGTTCCATCACAGCAACATGTG
The DNA here is from genome assembly GCA_013400335.1 of Eurystomus gularis. NCBI lineage: Eukaryota > Metazoa > Chordata > Aves > Coraciiformes > Coraciidae > Eurystomus > Eurystomus gularis. Next base: position 32,694 of record VZZY01012925.1, on the reverse strand, counting down.
CTGCCTTACTGGAGGACAGCGAGAAAGAGTAAATACTACAGATGTTCCTGTTGTGGATAACGGAATATGCCATCAGCACAGCACCACATTGGAAATACTCGTTTTTACTTCATTGTGGTTTAACCCCAGCCAGCAAGTAAGCACCATGCAGCTGCTTGGTCACTTCTTCACCCTCGGTGGGATGGGGAGGAGAATCAGGGGAAAAAAAAGTAAAACTTGTGGGCTGAGATAAGAACAGTTGAATAACTAAAATAAAATAGAATATTTGATAAATATATATATATATAAAATAATAATAATTGTAATGAAAATGAATATAGCAGAGAGAGAAATAAAGCCCAAGAAAAGACAAGTGATGCATGATGCAGTCGCTCACTACCTGCTGTTTGATGCCCAAGCAGCAATTGGCCCCTCCCGGCCAACTCCCACCAGTTCATATACTGAGCATGATATCCTGGGGTATGGGAAACTGAACCAACTGAACTGTACAAAAGCCTCTCCCTAAAACACCATGCCCAATGCATTGGCTCCTTTATAGTTTCTTTGTTGGCTCTTGAATAACCAGACAACAAAATACTCTGACTTCCGTGTCAATGTCCTTCTCTCCTGACTTGACCTCGTCTCCTTGCAGCCTGCTGCTCCTTTGCTTTGCTGCATATGTTGCTGACCCGATGGGGGTTTTTGTTCACATTTGGCTCTCTTAAACATTCCTTCCTTAGTTTCAGGGTGAAATTCATCTACCTACAAGACTGGCATGGAGCCCGTCAATTACTTAAGAACCACCTTGAGCTAGTTTTGAGGTCCTTTGCTTTCTGCTGGCCCTTTGCCTAGAGGTGAATTTCACCTTTTGGATTCTTTCTGGAAATGCCCTTCCCTGTAATGCCCACAGCACATGAATCATCGCTACTTTGTCTTTTACTGTCACCTTCCCTGTTTGCTGCGTAAAGCAATATTACTGCATCAGTGCAGTATCAGCAGAAGGGTAGATGTCTGTGTTTCCATTTGCCCGCCAAACCGCCCAAGGAAGACCTAATGAGGATACTCTGGCAAACCACTATCCTTGAAAAGAATGTCATTAGGTCGTTGGTGGCTTTGTAGAGCTGACAAGCTTATCTGGCTTTTTGGAAAGATGTGCCCAAACTTAATAACAGTAGTGAGTTAGCAGACTTAACTCTGTTTTAGTTCTGAAAGTGTGATACTGTCAGCGTGGCACTAATGCTAATGCATTTTTTAAATGTACTAGGTAACTGCGTTAAGAGTTTTACGTTCACCTGGCTAGAGCACCACACAAGGAGAAAGAGGCCTGGGGTTTCAGCTTTGATTTTCCCTTCCCCACAGAAGCACATGAAAACTAATACGGCTGTCATTCTGAGCAGTCGTAGCTCTCAAAATATCATGGCAAGGTTGTCTTTGTTACTTTGTCTAAGACTGCAGTTAATAGATGATCTAGATAAAAGAAATTTCTGCACCCAGTAAAGCAACCCGTAAGTCTTTGTAGTAAAAACTGCATGTGGTGTCATATATCCATTCTTTTGCTATGCTATAATTGCTGAGTACGTTGCTAGAGATTTAAAAACTTTCTTCTCACTGAAAGCTGTGTGTCTTCATCGAACTATTCTCTTGGGTTTTGTCTTTTTCCAGTACAGATTTATGCTGTTAAGTCATAAGTAAAGTAAAAAATAAATCTTACTTTTGTTGAACAGCATTTTCAAACAATCTCAATTCACTGGGAAAAAATGCCTAACCAGGCTTTGTCTTTGAAGTTTGCTCTGTTGCCACAGAACCTATAGTAACCTGTGTGTTTTGAAGTAAGTTTTTGCCTTAGTGGTGTCTACAGCACTTAGATTGGGCCATTTTGCTGAGTAAAGTTCACCATGCACTCAGGAAAATCCTTCAGGTTGGGAAGGCAGAGGATTGGCAGTAGGGTATCCTTCATGTGGCTGTTTGTTGTCATCCATGGTATCAGGTGCTGATATTGTATGTGATGGTTTTAAGCAATGTAAGGTTTCTTACCTTCCTGGGCCTAAAGAAACAGTAAAAGTACAACTTCTACCATTGGTGTCTGCCTTCTTCAGTGAGGAGGTGATTTTAACTGCAGGGTGCAGCAGCGTAATTGGTACATCTTACAGACGTTTGCAATGTCAAGGAAATACATACCCTTTTCAAGAGTTACAGTGAAGTGAGAGAAATAAGTTTTTGGTAAGAGTAGAGAAGGCGAAGCAGGTGCTTTCTTACTCACAAATGGACCACATTGTAGAGGAATAGCTTCCAGGTACTCAGGCAAACCATTGCATCACCTACAAATTGTGTCTTGCTACATATATGTAAGAGACCAACAGACTTTGGGAAATGTTTTACTGTAGAGTTATTAGTATTTAATTACTCATTAAACATTCCTCCCTTCCCCAGCTCCTGTGTGCCTTCAACCCTCTTTTGTTGTTTGGTTTTTTTTTTTTCTCTCCTTTGCATCAAAATAAGTAAATTAATATTACCAAGCTGCAAGGTTTAATTTTATTAGGGGTTTTGCTGTCATTGTCTGTAACTAGTGAAGTAATTAATGGCATTCCAATGTCAAAGCATCTCAAAGATGAAATTATTTCCTCGGTCTTGGTTTCTTTTTAAAATGTTCCTTCTAAATTTTTGCTTCTTGTTAAAGTCCCCTCTAACTTAATGCTTTCAGGTGTAGCTATATTATTTATATCACCAAGTGGTGTGATACTAAGATGAGACTTTCTGCCTTTTAAAGAGTCTCTTACTATGTATTTATCTCTGTTCTTCCAAACCAGAACTTCAAATTTGATAAAGATGAACTGTTAACTTTCTAGGTAATGAGTGTAAAGCAGATGTTGTGAGATTGATGGGTTTGTCACTCCACCCCAGCACCCCATAGCACTGCATGTTTCAGGACATGCCCTGCAGTGTGGTGGCTAATGCACTGAGGGGGTGAGATAGATCATCATAATTAGGATTTTACATCAATTCTGTCTTTTGTGATACTCTATGAGAAAAGAGGATCAATGTAAATGTAAGTTAGAGTTCAAGCTAGTTCACTTTCTGCCTCAAATATTACCATTTTCAAGGGCAGTTTTGATGATGAATATTCTTCTATGTGAGGAAACAGACTGAGACACCAACTTTCAAAGAGAAGGTGAAGCTTTCTGTCGTTACTCACTGCCAACCTTTTTAGAAGGAAGTTCTTTACCTTGAGGGTGGTGAGACACTGGAACAGGTTGCCCAGGGGGGTTGTGGATGCTCTATCCCTGGAAGTGTCCAAGGCCAGGTTGGATGGGGCTGGGGCCTTGAGCAACCTGGTCTAGTGGGAGGCGTCCCTGCCATAGCAGGAGGGTTTGAACTAGATGATCTTTGAGATCCCTTCCAACCCAAACCATTTTATGATTCTGTGAACTCTGTTACTCACTGCTTTCCACAGCAGTTTTAAATGATTTGCAACTGAAGAGTGAGTGGTCCACAAAATCCTTTAATGCAAAGCATTCATCTTCCCATCCACTCTTCATGGCCCCCATTCTTGGCAAAATGGCAAATGCTAGATGTGACCATACCATCCTAGTTTTCAGGCTTCTGAAAGAGATGTTAGGTCAAGCCTCACTATGTTTTGGCAGTAGGGACTGAAGCCAGTCCTTTCACCTGAGTGCTTCAGTGCTTCCTCTGAAATGAAGCCCAAATTAAAATAGCTTTGTATTTCTTTAGGACACCCACAGACTCTCCCCAGAGTAAATATTTAGTTTCTTCTTTGGGGTTTTTTTGCCTATTTCATAATTTTCCTGTGATTTATATTTATTAAATCAGAGCGTGGGGTTTGCTTTTGGTTTTAAACTCATTTGCGTGGTTCTTGTTTTTAAATTAAGTGGTGAAAAAGATGGGTTTATTTTGTTCCATGTGGTATTTAGATATATAGATCCAAGGTATAGAACATAAATGCCTAGAGTAGGTAATCTTAAGTGTAGATTTTACAAGTCCTATGTTTACTCTTTTGCTTGCCTAACAGTAATTCAGAGTAATAAAATGATAGGAAATGATCTAATACAAAGCTAGCATTCTTATGCAGGATACCAGAGCCCTAGTAGTGTTGGAAAGATTTTCATCTTCTTAGGTAAAGCATGGTAAGATAGCTCTAGTTTGAGGCTTAGAAGACCTATGTCCAAGTTGATCTGTGATATAATCACATTGACTCTTACACAGGTATTTGGCCTCAAATATTGTCATTGCTGTGAAGTATGTTAATGAAAATATGATGTGGCCCTAGGTCTTCCTAAGAGTTGGCATAATAACCTGCATGCCCAGAAGCATGTTACTTTACCTTTTTTTTATTTACAGGTAATAAATATACTACAGCATTCTTTGTATCTTTATAAATCCCTAGGAATTGAAGCATAAAAGATAACTAAGCAATTGTATTTCCACTCTGACCATGTGTATGCAAATTCTTCCCCTTTCTGACTGCAGCTGAGATTTTTTTCAGCACTATCATTTGTTTCATTTGCATGTCTACAAAACACTTCCTTGCAGAGCACCACATCAGTATTGATGCGAACAAGACATTGAGTTCCAGTGACATTAAATTGACTGCTCTGCTGATCGCTAACATAGGAACAAGATAACTTTTCCGTGTTCTTCAGTAATATTTGCAATCAAATCAATGGTGCCTTGCTCATTGAGAGTTAACGGTCTGATTGTGCTCCCGTTAAATGGAAAAATTAGCATTAGCTTCAGTAATAAAGAAATAGAGAGAAGAATTCAGGATTAGCTTGTTGCTTGCTGATCCTTGGTGCTAAGCAGTATCTGTATAATCCTGTAGAATGAAAAACCTTTACAATATCTGGAAGCAAAGCTTCCAGGTGACATATAGTGACTTTTCACATTGGGTTTCCTTCCTTTAATTGCCCAATTACAAACACAAAAGAGCATGAATTCACTGCAGTAACAGTCTTGTGAAGTCTATATTGAGACTTAGGAACCTGAAGTAGCAAGTAGGTATCCTAGTAGGAAAAGGACCATCTGCCTGGATAAACAAATAACTTTTGCCTTGCTCTTTTTCAGATTTAGTGTTGAAGTAAGGCTGATGACATGAGCATGTCATGGCTATGGTTAAAAAAATGCCAGATGCGACAAGCTTCTGTATGTATGCAGCTGATTGAGTGTCAGTTCTGCATCTCCCTTCCTAAGGAGCCATCCCCTATAACAGAACTGTCTGCCATGTAATTGCAACTGCTAGTGGTGCGAATAGATTGCAGAACAACAGGAAAGCCATACTGAAGTGTAAATTGGACTCCAGAAACCTATTCAAGTGATATAAATGTATGAAAGGCAGCTAGAAAAATAGCAGTGTAGTACGGAGAAAAAAAACTCCAACTGGTAGAGCTCCACTTCCTCTGCTTTGTAAGTTCCTCTTTCTTCAAACGATAGGGTATTTCAAAAGAAGAAAATTAAGAGCTTATGCTCATGTGTGCACGAACCACTGAGCCAGCCAGTTACTATGTGACAACAGGAGATGCTCTGTTAGTGGCCTACAGCTTCTATGTGCACTTAGAACCTGGCTTCCTAAGGTTTTTTTGGGAGCAAGGGTGCTTCATTCTGCTCTTCAGCTGAGTTGGCGTGTTCTTTGCCTCTTTTTGTAGTAAAACAGCAACAGAAATACATGCAGATGTTACAGTCCTGGGAGAGTGGGATAACATTTGTAAATGCTATTTGGGATTGTTTATAGTCCAGGTCTGTTCTGGATGCAGTCATGTGTTCAGATGTCATCAGAAACATCTCCATTTATTTTAGCTGTTACATAAGACAACTTCAGAAACACTACCATACACTTCCTCCTTAAAGGAAAAATGTGTCTCAGTTTCTGGTCACTAAGCTGGTAAGTTGGTGATGACTTATCTTAGGCATGTTCAGGACCTAACAAAATGCAACTGCAGTCACTCTCTTTGCTGTGGTTAGTCATGGTAAGATGTTTTGAAGGACCTCCAAGAGGCATTGGACTCTTACTTTTGGCCAAAGTAATATTATAGCTCAGATGCTCTTAGAAAACTGAGGAGTCACTATTACTGTAAAATCACTACACCACTTCTGTGTGCATTTATACCATTTAATGGTCTTTCATTTAAATGGAAACTTTTCGTAAAAAATAAATAGATGAAAACCCCGCACTGCCACTAGTATCCCAAAGTTATTTCCAGTGTTGGAAAATCAAGGTTGAATTGAGTAATTCTTTCTATTTTAAAGACTAAGTATATGTTTTCTTTATGAAAGACTTATTTCATTGTACTCTTCACCAGTCTCTTTCTCAGCCATGTAGGATCCCAGCAGGCTTGTGGGATGCTTAGCATACATTATAAACACTTCCTTACACTGACTCAATAAAGCAGCTTTATTCAGTCACAAATTACTTTGTCTAATAAACAAGGAAGGTTCTAATTTCACCATTGTACATGAGAGATTTTGGCACCTTTGCTGTTTTTTCTTAATTGCTGCCCTAAACCCAAAGTTGTATCTCCATGGAGCAATGGAGGGTACAGGTTTGGTTGGTTACTCATTTGCTTCTCTCATTTCCTGACCTAGTTTGTGTAGCCTTGCAAAGAGTGACCTGACCTTGGAAAGCCCAACATGAGCAAGATCACTGGTAGTTTTCTACCTACTGTACAGCATTTGTATTCTGGATTCTTTCTCAAGAATGGACATGGATTATCTGAAGATGGGTAGTTGGGAGGAGGTACAGCTTTATCCTTGTTGATTTCTTGGAAAGGCCAGTTTGTCATAGTGGCCCATTTCCCCCCTGATGAGTTAGTTCTGTTTTGTGCAGCCCAGGGCTTGTTAGCACCGGGAGTGGCAGGACTGTTCTGGGGAGAAACTAAATTTTATATAATTCTATATAGTCTTTCCCACATACTCCTCAGCTACCTCTTATGTCAATATTCTCTACATTTATCTTTCTTTGTTAGATCACTACACTTCTTCTCCCCACTTCTTAAACTGACTTTATTGTTTTGGGGACTGGATCTGGGAATCATGCAGGTCTGCAGGTTTGACGTGTTCCCGTGGACTACAGAAAGGCTGCCTTGTTTCATTCTGCTCTTGTTGCTGTCTTTTTAGTATGATCATTTTATCCAACATCAGCACATTTTCCCAAAGAAATAGATGGCAGTGACCTTGACTTAGCTCTCAAGTTCCTTCATCTTTCTGGAGGTTATTTGTTCTGTCAGTTCTCCAAAATATGAAGAGAATGAGTAAGGAGCTTTGTCTTTGTACATGGCAGTTTCCAAAGTGCTAGTGAGAACAGGGTGCTTCTGCCTCCCTTACTGATGGCATGACTGGTCACCTGGCAGGCCAGTAAGACAGAGGGAAGCTGGGACTGTGATAACCCGGCTCTGAATGTGCCAAGGAAGCAAGCCAGGATGCAGCTACTTTGAGGCCAACTGCTCTTTCTCAGTTGTCAACCAACTCTTCACTCTAGTGACACTATGAGAGATACACTTGGTTGCCCTTTCAAAAGCCTAATGCTGGTTACAATGTTTTATTGATCTATGATTTTTAAGAATGCTTTTGAAGTCATCCCACCAGTTTCATGAAAGAGCAGTTGTGTTGGAGCAAAGGTGTCCACATCTGCAAAGAGCTGTTCAGGTAGCCAAGTGGCGCGTGACTGTGCATAGTTTTCTTTTCCTAACGTCTCTGATTCTGTATAGATGTTGCTGAGAAGGATTCTTTTGAGCTTGATGACAAGTTACAAAGTTGGCATTTTAACTGATATATTTACTCAAGAAGCTGCACTGTATTTGTGGCTACTGTGCACACTAGGTCCTGATACCGTGAGGTCTGCAGCAGAATTAAGTTGCTAATAGAGCAGATTCCTGACTGTGCTTTCAAACAAGCTTAGGTTACTCCTTTAGTTGGCATTGGATTGAGAAATGAAGAAACAGATGGGAAATAATTTTGAAAGCTACCCTGTTTGAAATGAAACCTGCAGTCATTGGGTTGTAAATGTTCTGCTGTGGGATTTGTGCATTGCTGAAAATTAGGTTGCAGGGAAATAAGTATATATTCTTATAGCTTATATAACCCATCGGTATATAGTGCTGATACTGTGCTTCTTAAGAGCCCTGTATTTTGCACATATGATAGCTCAGAAATGTCCTGTTGAATAAAAGCCCTGGGCTTTGAGATCACCCTCACAGGGTTCCTGTATAGGCTCTTCCTCTCCGCTCCAGCCAGACTGATCCTTTCTGATTCATGAGCAGAGTGCGATTTCTGAATTCAACAGATACAAAGGTGTCAAGTGCATTTACTTGGACTTATGGATGTTCATTTGGCCCAGGATTGTGAAATTACCTTTTCATAATTTCAAACCAAAGGTCATGCTGCAGTTTAAATGGGGTTTTAGTTAGAATTTTATTTACATTATTCTGGAGGAAATTACAAAAAAGTTTGAACGCACAAATTAATAGTTTCAAATTCTTCACAAAATTGTTCTGCAATGCATGGAGAACATCCTTCATGGGGACTCTCAGCAACCACTGTCATAAGAAATAAAGAATCAATTTATTTTTCCTCAGCATTGTGTGGAATCATAAGAGGACATAATTCATTCTTAAAGTACTGACAACAACTCTTCCCACTGGAAGCCAAAGATCACTTATAATAACCAAGTTCCCCAAGGCAGCAATCAGTAGCTGTGGCTTTTTTAACTTATTGGATTATTGGTGCTATAAATATTCATCATGGGTAGGAATCAATTTTGATAGATCTAAACTCTATTAAAAAAATCTGCCAAACTGAAAAATAATTTGCTATATTGAAAATGTCCAATGCCCTAGACAGTTTTCAGTCTTCCCAGCAGTAGAACAGACTTGATTCTGTTGTAAAAGTTTCTCAGTTATTGGAAAGCTATTCACAGAACACCTTGTGTGTTACTTACGTCATTTGGAGCAGAAAAAAATGAGCTGCATCAGAATGGTCAGTATTTAATTTATCATTTTCATATCCTCCTGCCGTACATGCTGCATCTGCTTTTTCTTGAAGCTAATGCTTCTGAATATTTTGCAGATCAGAATAATACAAGTAATGCAGCATCTCAGAAATATTCACACTGCTGCTTGGAATATATCTGACCATCTGATTCTGGGAATGAGACTACTTAAACCAGGCTTAATTTTTCTGGTTTTGATACTGAGATACCAAAGCATGAGTTGTGAAATACCTACCACTTTGGTTTAAAGCAGAACTGACTCTAGAAAACTACAATGTGGCAAGACCTGGGAGGTTTGCCTTCAGAGCCCTTGCTGCTGCCCTCTGTCTCCTTCATTCTTGAATTTGAAGCAGCATTCATTGGGCACTTTTTTCTAGTCTAGTCTACATCTGTTGAGATGTTTTCTTCCCATGTTATTTCTGGAAGTTTATTATATTATCTGTTACTGAAACCTTGTAATTATTTTTGTTCAGTGAGCTTGCCTGCCCAATACTGCATAAATACTCTCATTTAAATGAAGAATGTCAGAGGCCACTCTGGAGCCCTTTAACACAATGCTGATATTTGATATTTTACCATGCTGTTAGCAGAGGGATAATGTGATACGTATGCCACTCAGGGAGGAAATGAAGTCTGCCTTTGGCAGACAGTACTTGCTGTAAAATTGATTTGGATTCTCTTTTTTTATTACTTCTTTTAAATTGGAAAACAAATTGCTGAGTATCTGTTAAGTGATAAAAATTGTTAAGCTTAAATAATTTCAGGTGTTAAAATCCAATCATACTGTTATTCCTTTCTGTGAAAGTACAGCTGAGCATTAGGTGCTAAAGAAAAGAATTTCTAATTCACTGTGTGATCAGGAGAGAGCACTCGTGCCAGACTCTCTTGAAGGATGCTGTGGTGAAAAAGGGGAAATGCCATACTACATTTTTAAATAAGCATCATGAGTGGAAAAGGTTTCCAGTAAGACCAAAGTTAGATCTGATCTAATGGAAAAGGAATTTGTTTCTGATGTCTCTTCAAAAGGGCATTAAAATTGTGGAGGTCATTTAGGTGAGATTAATAGAGTGCTTTGGATGTCTGAGATAGAATTCATGAGTCATGCTGCGTGAAGGATCAAAGTCAGTGGAGAAACTTAATTTTAAATGACTCTGACACTTCAGTGTACATCAACAAGAAAAATGAATGCATTTTGGACAATGAGGATTCATTAGAGAAGCCCAGTCAGCATAGGAAATAATTTATTGTGTAAGCTATTGGAAGTTAAGATAATAACTGGATCAGGCAAAAGAGGACAAAGCTAAGCTGCTGGCAGAATTTATTTGTGGCTGAAAGGAAACAGAAGTTTTTTGACAGAAACAAGCAAAAGGAGAATATCAATGATATCCTAATTCAGTAATAGGACACTGATGGCAACAGGACTTTCAGATGTAGACAATGGGACAATCTGACAGAAGCACGGGGGGGGAAAACAACGCATTAATTTTAAAAAGTATATCTAGAGTTGAATTTCATTTTATCTGCTTGGAATCTAGCTTTGGGTATTTAATAACATCAGAGTAATAAGTAAAAGCTCTGTAATCAGCAATTTGGAGAGTTAAGCTGGTACTGAGCCATACATAGCATCTTTACTACTTGTGCATGACACTGTTGATCAGGGCAGTGAAAGAGGGGCCACCAGACTTTGTGTCCCCCTGTGGACTGGTTGCCAATTTTGACTTCAGCACAGTATTCATCTTCTTGGCAGCTTTCAGAAAAATACAAATTTTTTCAGTGTACTATACATAAAAATGGCAGATGTAGAGGAGATGCTTTCCAAAGTGGTTTTTGGGGGGCAATGCTATGATAAAAATAGTTTTAATTCATCTGGAAACTAAGGTGGCTTATTCACACCTGTAGCGAAGCATTTAGCACAGCGCTCGTCTATTGCCAGGAGCTTTTCATGTGTTGCTATTCAGGTGAATGAAGCAGTCCTATCTTCCACAGCTAATTAAACCTGAGCAAAGAGTACACATTTGGATGTAAGAGCAGGTTATTAATAATCTGACTGGTGCTTTGAGTTGCTGTTACTGAGTTGATGTCGCTATTGAGGCAGTGACTTGGAGCAGGATAGCTGTATCCTCATTTCAGCTAGTATAACCTGCAGAACAATACGTATTTTTACACTAGAAGGGCTTCAAGTCATAAAGCTGCTTCACTTTACCCTTAAAGTAGTAGGAAAAAGAAGCTTGCCAGTTAAATAAAGACATTATCAATGTGCCTTTTTTTGTTCATATTATATTCCCTTCCAGTGTTACCCCATTGCAGCCTCTCAGAGATTTCTCCTTTCTCCTGCCTATTGACGGTCTCAGCTACTGGCTATTGAACAATGACAGAAGCGAGCATGGGGAAATACTGCTTTAAGTTCAAATCTAATTGAGAGGTTTGCTGCTGGTTTTTAACTGCTGTTATCTCACATGTGACTTAAGGAGTTTCACCAAGGATTTTTGGTTTTTGCTCATTGTTATGCCATCCCCAAGATTTGTAGACTCAAGAAACTGAGGGAGAGCAACCTCTCTCCTCTTGCCCAGTTACTGTAGGTTTTTGCTGTGCCCAAAATTTACTGTTTATGGTTTTATACTAAAACCCAGTACAAATTTAAGAGTTATAAAACATAAGCATAGTTTCTCTGTTCTCATCTCTACCAGCCACTCTTATTGCTGGTTGTTTAAAAAGATGAATTGCAGGAAAACACCACAAGTTATGTCTGAATTAGATCCACTGAGAGGATGACAAATGGAGACAACAAAAGGTTTGTATCTGTGCACTTCCTCAGTGGGAGGGGAAGGTGAAAAACAAAGAGGAAGTTGATGTGAAATTATATGTAGGCTTAGACATTTTTAAAGGTTTGGGAAATCATTTTGGCTGTCTTCCTTTGCTCTAGTGAAGTAAATGTTATCATAGCCACTGGCTCAGAACTGAGCAGGAAAGAATTCCTTGCAAGCTGTGTTTTTATATTAAAATGAATTACCATTTCCCCCCACTCTCATTCTATTAGAGGAAAATACAATATGAAAGAGATTCTCTCACTGGGCTTTTTCCAGGCAGTACTTAGTACTTGTGGCATTATTAAATATGCTGAGAAGTAGTTCAGTGCTAAAGACATCCGCAGCTCCATGGGTGAATTGCCCTGATGCAGTAGATATGCACTAACCTCAGAAAAATGCATTGGTTGCAAGAGTGGGAGGGGAAGAGGCCATTTTAGTCTGTCCTTACTTGTTGTTGCCTGGGGTTGTGCCTCGTTTCATCTGTGCTCAGTGACTGAAGTGCTTAGAAGTGAGTCCGTATCTAGTGATCATCACACTGGTGTAGCTGAAGATGAGGTGGTTTTGGCCTGCCTGTTCCAACAACCTGTCTGAAGGAGATCTCCACCTCAGTTACCGGGGGGGCTTGGTGGTGCCTCTGTATTTAGAAGCAGTTGGCTCTTCTGTCAAGGTTTTAGTGGCAGCACTGAGTGAGGAGTTCACTGCCAAAAGGCTTCCTCACTAGCTGCCTGTAATGAATCACTTTGTGATTCAAACACACTGTTGCCTCTCTGGGGATAAATCTTGGCCCTGTGAACTAGAGAAATTCTATATTTCCTATTAACATTTCTGCAGTTGCAGTAACTTTCTAATTTTCAGGCTGTCAGGGATGATTTTGTGACCTTGCTGCAATGTGCCTGTACAAAGGTACAGCAAAACACAGAAGCTGGAGGAGTGCAAGGTGGAGGGGGCTTTTGTTTGGCTTTTCTCTAAACATTTTCTCCAGTAGGCAGTGTAGGTTCATAAATAGCACAATCTTAAACATCTGGGTTTGTGCATGAAATTGTACCTTGGTGCTCATTTAGTAAGGAGTTAGTGTTTTGTTATTATTAAAAACTGGCTCTGTCTCCCATTGTGGGCTGCATGCAGTGACGGAGCATGTCAGTGAAGCGAGCCCTTATGCACACGGAGAATCCTGCAAAGGAGAGCAGCACCCTGGTGATTCCAAAAGTCAGCATCAGGAGTATGATGAAGGACGTGGTAAACACTTCCCCTCAGCACATGGCATGGAAGTCAGCAGCTGGCCAAAGCCACACAGATGCACTCTTCCAGCAGAGCAGCCACAGACAGGAGCCATAACTACAGAAAGTAGATATGTAACGATGAGTTTAATTATTAACCACTTTCCTGTATGCCTTTGAGTAACCGTAGTATCAGAGCACTGGAAACCCTGGAGCTTTGTTGAAGCTACATCCTGTAGGAAAATGAGGAGCACTCTGAAATCATGCAGCTCTGTGGGGATCTACCAGGAGTGAACTGCCCTACTTGTTTTTTTAATAATTCGTTCTTTGGATTTTTACTGGTCTCTTAAAGGTATAATTTTATACATGTCATCCTCCTAGCAAGGTATGATTTGCCAAGTATAAACCATAGCACTCTCTCTTTACAAACTAACTCCAGACCTACAGTTATGCATTGTATGTTTTAATAAAATAAATTCATAAATACCCTCTTAGATGCAACTTCTAGGCTAATTGATGCGGTCTGGCTCTGCGATCAAAAAATACAAGGCAGCTGTAAAGCTGATGTGTTTACAGCTGCTTTGCTTCACCAAAGTGTTATCAAGGATCTGGAGTACTTGGCAAAATGTGCCCACTACGTTTTGGGCACTCTTCTTATTGTGCAGATACAGCAACTACAAAATATGTTCAGTGTCGCAGAGAAACCTTTTGCCTGAAAATGAACAGGAACCTTAGCCTGGCTTCTACAATATTTGTATAGACCTTCAGCTGCTCTAAACTGTCATAGCACCAGTGACTGCCCAAGTTGCTCATAACAAAACAGTCCTTGAAAATGTTACCATTACCCATGAAGGCAAAAGTTTTTTAAAGTTTTGCTTACTACGAAGCAACTAACAGAGGAAAAAGGTACACACCTGAGAGCAAATATTTTGATGACTGGGCCTGCTAGGAGGACTGGTGGCTGGCTGGTCGGAGCAAGGGGAGGAGATGCTTCTCCAGTTGTAGCATTCTTCACTTCTGTCCAGTGCATGCAATGCCTTAATATTAGGACCTTTCCTGATTCTCTTGGATTATGCGTTCCTTTTGCCGTCTTCGTTTTCCATGTGATTTGGAAGTTGAAATTATGCATTTATCAGCACAAGACATAAAACACCAGATCTCCATACATCATATTTTTAAAGGGAAAAGAAGGGAAAAGTGGATGTATGTGGTGCATGGAGCTTACTCTGCCTTTCCGGAGATAATGTTATGTAAATAAATCCCAACTTGAATTCATGTTTTTTCTAAAAATATTTTTGTGCACACATATTTGCATTTGAAATGTCAAGTGCATCTTCGAGTGATTTTTGTTAATCTTGGCCTTTTATGCATCCTTCCGTATATTTTATAGTTTCCGATTAGTAGAAGTATCATTTTTAATTATGTTTGGAAATCAGCAGTGCAGATTGCTGAGAGGGGAAGGCTGAGCACTTTTCATTGCAAAAGCGTTTTCCCCCCTAACACCTTGTTTCTGCAGGCAAAAAGCACTAAGCTCTAAAGAAAAAAACATTTCTGCAGAAGCCTGTAACAGCTTGCTTAGTCACAATGTATAAGAGGAGAACCTCAGGAGGTTCACCAGCAATGTGTCACATTGTCTTCACTTCTGTTGTCAGATGTGCCAAAAAATATGAATGATTGCTTGGATCTGTGAAGAAATTATGAAAATGCTATTCCAGGTGCGGGAAGCAACTGCATCCCAAACCAAATTGCCAGTCACTGGAAGGAAGAACACGCAGAAGCTGATGCAAAATAGTAGCCACAGATTTTGTCATTTTGCAGAGTTCTCATTGTCGGCAGCATGGTGTTTAGTCAGAACTTAGTGATTTTGTACTTTTGATGTGGAGGTGACAAACCACTGGTGCTTGTAGAGGGTCAGTTTATTCTGCTGTTCAACCTGCTGTGGACAATGCCGGCCAGTGCTTTGGCATCGTTTGCTGCTGAGGCTCTGCCCTCAATACCTTTCATGGGTGGCCAGTAGAGACTGGAAACTGTCTGATATATTTTTTTAAATCAGAGAGACTTTAGTATGAGACACACTTAAGTAGTAGCAGAACAAATACAGCAATAGCGAAGGATGTTGTTAACATGGTTCAGATCCTGTCTTATCCAGGGTAATTTTTCAGAGGATAACAAGAAAGCCACATTTCTAGATAATTGTAGAAAGTTTCCAAGACATCATAAATCTGAAGTCCTTGGAGGCCAAGCAAATTTAGTGGAAGATGGTAGAAACTTTGAAAAGCTGACTCAGAACATTCTGGTTGTTCCTTTATAAATCTTCTTCCAAAAATCAAGGAAAATTAGGAAGAGCTTATTTTCTTTCTGCTGGAGAGAAAAATGCTACAAAATATTGATACTTGTAAAAAAAAGAAAGGTAGCTTTTTGTGACTTGTAAAACTGTGATTTGTTACCAAGGGTTTTTTCTGTGGTTTGTACATTACATGCAGAAGCAAATGTTTTCTTGGATATATATTCTCCTTAAGAGAGAAATGCTGCAGTAATCTACAATTACACTGATCTCCACTGAGCCAGTTAAGAAGGTGGGGAAGGAAACACAGGGTCACTGTGGAATTTGCAGCTAAGAGATTAATTTAATGAAAAATTTCTTGATTTTACTGTAAATAAGTGGAACTATTTTTACATTAGAACATAAAGCACCTGCATGGGAAACTACAGACGGATGCTTTGTGCTGCCTGGTAATCTGACTTTCTCTGAAGAAAGAAAAAGAAAGCAAATAATTTAAGTAGTTCCCCTGTAAGCAGGTGCTTATTCAACCAAGCAATGTGCAAGAGGAATCCTTATTAATATATTGAAAAAATTGCTATATTCCCTAGCCATAACTGGGGAAAAAAACGGGAACATTGAGAAGTAGAAAAATCATATGCAAAAAAACCACTTCACAGCCCAACACCCCAAAACAACTGTAAATTACGAATAATTGCCCTTATGCTGATGTTATGAAAGGTACTGTTCATTAAAAGCCTGTAATTTTCAGTCCCTGAATAATAAAAAAGAGCTGGAAAGTGTTAAATATATCTATGTCTTGCAGTAGACAACCCTGCTGTTACAATTGTACTCGGGTAGATCACCCATAAAGCTCAGAATATGGTGTGGTGTTGGCCCACAAAGCAGGAGGAGGTGTTCTGCCTGTGAAAGCAGCTGCTGTTGAGGAAAAGAGTATGTATATGCCATAAATTATGTGTCTATATCAGACAGGGAATGCTAGGTCTAGGGGTAAGAGCAAATTGCACCCAGCATTTGGGAGGCTAAGTAAACGCTAATCAAGAGGAAATCTGGCCTCTGTTATACTACTTGTTTCTGTGAAGAGCAAGGACCTGCTATAGCTTGATGAAAGTAGAGATACGAATGCCATGAGACATTTGCCTTTATCAGCCCAAAATAAATAAGGTGGGTAGAACTTTGCCAAAAGTGTGTGTTATCTTGACTCTAATTAATAGTGCTAATTTCTGTTCCACTTAATATTGCTTGTAGCTGCCAGAGACAAATTACGTAAAACTGTATCCAAATACATTAACCAAGCTAGATAAAATCTTGGCCTTTTGAGATGGCAGAGTAGTGAGCAGATACACAGTGAATGTTCAGGATTTCTGTATTGTGCTGCTTTTGTTTTACAGGGTCAAAAGTTTTCTAATTACAAAAGCAATTTAATTTATTTTTTTTTTGGACTGAGGGTATGAGATTGAAATGAGGTTTGGAGCATTAAGTAGGCTTCTGTGAGATGTGGGGATTCTGTCGTGATGTTCCTGGATTTTTACATGCCCTATTCTGATAAAAATTGCGTGCAGATTGTATTTTGTTTTCTGCTGGAAAAGTCAGAAGATTTTTCTTATTTAGCTGGGAATTTAGGAAGAACCCCTTTGGGAGTTAGAACATACCTGTATGGTCAGGAGCAAATCAGGTGCGTATCAGCTCTTTGTAACACTCCAGACTGCCAGGGCAGAAGCTGCACTGTGGAGGGCTGGGTTTTGCTGTCATGAGGCTTAGTGATGTACTTCTGGAAGTGTTTCTTCAATATCTTGTTTGTTTCAATTGTATAGGCTACAAAAATAAAAAATGAGTGCCAGCAACACTGTATATATAGATACCATATCTGGTGTTTATATAACACTTCCAGGGTTAAAGTAACACCAGTGCTTGTGGGTACATACAACTTGCATATTGGGATTTCTAGTTGTGCTGCATACAAGGAAAAATGACTCCGTTGCTGATACAGCAGCTTACAGCGAGACTGACTGTGGAGGTAACTTTAGCTGCCCAAAAGCAGTTATTTTGTGAATTTATGTGGCCTGTGTATATATATATATATTTGTATTTATAGACACAAGCAGATTCTATAGAACGTGTGTGGAATTCACTTACACCTATGACATGCATGATACACACATCTGGTGGCTGTCTTGCTGGCAGTATGGGAACATACTTGCTCTGACATGTACAGCTCTTGTCTGTCTCTCTGAGAGCCTAGCCTGTGGCCTTTGTGGGTTTCCTATACTCAGTGGGTTCTGCTGGGTACATATGGATAAGAGCATTCTTACTTATTTTTATTACTGAATGATGAACCAAAATTTACCTTGTTGTTTTGAAATAATACTTTATTGGTTACATCTGTTGCCTCCCTGATAAAATACAGACAAAAAATACCTTTCAGCCAAATCAGCTGTCTAGGGAACTGATGGCAAATGGAAGGTTTTTTATGGTACTAATGTTTTTTTTCTCCTCCAAAGTTTTTTTTTCTCCTCCTCCAAAAGTCAGTGAAAGCTGACTTTTCACCAGGTTCCAGCAGCCTTTTCAGCAGGATATGCAGATTTTCACTGCTTTGGGACTTCTGAAAGCCAGGGCCCAATTAGAAGCTTTCTCTAAGGATAAGTAAATGGGACAGTGGATGTAAAACAACCCAAGGCTTCTGGCTAAGCTTGCAGACACCTCAGATCATTTGTTCTTTTTTTTTTTTTCCCCCAAATCCTCAGTCATTCCCTTGTCTCAAGAGAAGTTTTATTTCTGAAGGAGTTCTTAAAAATTACTCCCTTCAATCGCAGAGTTGGAGAGAGGTTTGATGGAGCTTTTGACAGATATTCCTATAAGGAAACAAAAACAATAGAGATTTGTTCCTTAATACTGTAAGTGACAGCAGATCCAACAGCTGTTTGTCACCCGCCTCTGACACTGATACTGCACTGATTAGGCACTGCGCTGAAGTGTGGTAAAGCTTAAGTTTCCATCTGAACTCTTTTTTTTTTTTCAGTTGAGTCACCATCCCTGGAGGTATTTAGAAAAAATGTAGTGGTGGTGCTGAGGGACATGGTTTAGTGGTGGACTTGGCAGTGCTGGGTTAACAGTTGGACTCAATGAGCTTAAAGGTCTTTTCCAATCTAAATTATTCTGTGATTCTGTGTTCTTTAAGGGAGGATGTCAGCATTGTAAAGCTGGCGCTTTGTGCCTGATGTAATTGTTACTGAAGCTTTTAGTATTCTGTTTCCAGGTTGAGTGCCTTTTTGTTTTCTGGATCTTTGCATTTCCTCTCTTCTCCAGTCCCCTCAGGTTTCTCCCTTCCACATAGATTATATACCAAGAGCAAGAAGTAAAATCAAAATTTGGGTACTCAACAGGCAGTGGAACCAGTAGCACACTTTTTATGTTCATCAAAAAAGGATCTATTGCAAAGTCAATTCACTCACCTTTTCTCCTCATCTATCATGAGACTTTTCAGGAAGAGCTGGGCTCTGCTCCATGGGGAGCTTGCCTGGTGTGAGGAAGTCCACAGACATGTCCTGTGAGCACACACAGGGTTCAGCTGAGCCCTGAGAATGCCAGTATTAGGTCCTTCCTGATTGATGCACCCTACAACAGTGTGTCTAGATGTCACACTGCAGACCGTGGGCTTTTTTCGGATTTTTTCCTTCCTGTTGAAGCCTACATAGAGTATCCCACAGTTGTGAGATTCACAAAGGACGTAAGACAATGCTTCTTCTTCCAACTATAACCATGGTCTACACAGAGAAGTTAGTTTCAGTCTAGGACTGCGTTCATCGTGGAGGTCAGAGAGAGAAGGCTGTGCTTAAACCAAGCTCTTCCTCTACCTCTTTCCTAAAACCTTCCAGGGAAAGCATAACCAAAGTCCCCTACTGCAACAACTGTTAAATTTGAGTTAAATTGGAGATGCCAGGGCAAGTCAAGGAGAAAGAAGGGAGACTGGTGAGGAAAGAGGGGCAGGAAGGTGATGTGGGTGCCCTGCTGTCTTAGCCTCTGTTACCCACGTAGGATCCATTAGTTTTCCAACTAGCTACTCAAAAGCATTTTGTTGGGGTTGGCAGTGTGGCTTCCTGAGCCTCATGTGGCTCAGAAGAGGCAGATACTCTGCAATATGTTGGTCTTTGAGGCTTAATGCTTCTATTTCATTGCTTGTCAAGATTGTGGTATCCTTTCAGGCTTTGTGGTTATGGGTTCCTCAAGTGAGGCCTATTTTATTTAGCATTCAGCATTTTAATTGCACATGAATCTCTGTACCTGCAGCTCTTGCAGCAGGCATCTCTCTGAAGAAGCCTTAAGATGTCATAATATTTGAAAGAGAAAAATGTGCATTTTTTGCTAGCACCTGTAATTTTAGGTAGCAAAATAATTGGGTAGGAAGCATGTTTCTTATCTCTTGTTGAATCTGATATGGAAGACAGTTACAGCTTTTCAAACCTGGCTAAAACTGTGAATTATTCTGCAATATTTGGATGGGTCTAATTTAGACAGCTGTCAGACAGAAATATCTTAGATTCTGTATATTAGTAACATCTGCAGAGAGGCTGTGGCTGTTTCCAAAGACATTTTTTATTGCATGAAATGAGGGGAACTCACTTAGCACAGTAACTACTGTGGAAAAGTTTGAACAAACACATTGCTTACATGAAATAATTATTCCTAATAGAGAGAAGGAGAAGTTTGGATGGACTTTCATCGTTCTTACAGCATTCTTGTGAGGAGCATATCAGAAACTCAAGGAGATCTGTTACTTTACATGTTGGTGTACTGCTCAAGTTACTGTAAAAATGATTACTTGTCATTTCAGGAGCACTGAGGGTATGGGTGTGCAAGTTTTATTTTATCTGATTTTCCATGTAAAGTACATATTCAGAAAACTAGTAAGAGTCTTTAGTAATCATACTACATCACTGTTAAGCAACAAAAGCTCTAAGGACCTTCTGTAAGACAAATCACAATTAGAACTTAAGTATCAGTTAGGAGCTGGGCTGTAATTTTGACTAGTATTTATCCTATCTTTTGATATGGTACAAATCCTTCCTACCTAGCCTGATTCTCAGCCTTGGGGCTTTAACATTCCGGTTACTGTTAATTTTATTCGATTTGTCACTCAGCCATTGTATTTTGCACGAGTTTGTTACTGTCCTTTGCCGGAGCTGAACTGCTCCACCCGGTGGCGAAAACAAAAAAATACCGTCTCTCGTGCAATGAGGATTTGTTTGAAAAAATGTAATCTAGTGGAAGCATTAAATGCCGTGAGGGTATTTGTGCCTTAATCCAGGGGACTTACTAATGATGTCCTGCCCCGTTTATACTTCCATGTAGAGCAGTTAAGGTTATATAAAGTAGTTGCACAAAGATCTTGAATCTACAGTTTTCTTTCATGTTTCTTGTGAGATAGCCAGTGAGTAGGCACTGGTACTATAGACACGTGCTTCTCACAGTCCAGATCCTGCCAGAACCTGAGATGCAGCTGTGCTTTGCAAGACATGAATATCTGAAAGGAGTTGTTCCTGCTTATGCACCAAAAGGGAAGTGTGGCTGCTTGGTAGCTGTTGATTTGGTCATGTTCTTACTATTCAATGTAGAAACACTTAATGGTTGAGTGTGTTGGGTAGAAAATCTTGCCCATATGATATTTTCTATCTCAATTCTGTTTAGTTGCACAGAAAAGGAAGTAAAAACTAAAGAACTCTGAAAGAAACAACCTGTAAGGTTTAAAATGCTCTGCTGTGGTATTGAAAGAGAAATCACATAGGTCTTGTGCAAGCAGCAAAGAAACGGAGCGTAACAGAGCTGCATGTTCCCAAGTCTTTTAGTTTGCCGGCTTTTTGCAATGCAAGAGTCTGTAGATGCATGCTACAATAAGTATCTGTGATACCTTTCATGTTGCCCTAAGATATCAGCGTTTTCCGTGTGATAGGAGGATCTGTCATCTCTAGACAGTTATGTGTTCAGCCAGCAAAGCAAAAAAAAATATTTGCTGTCTTGAGCTCACATGGATGGGATTAAGAACGAATCCTACGTGGAAGGATGCTTATATGTAATAGCACACGTAAGTTTTTTAAAATATTTGAGCAGCCTAAGGCGAAGATTTCTTGTGCTCTTAAGAAGGTAATGACCTGAGATCTGACCATCTGAGCACAAACTGATGACGTTTAGCCTGCACTTCTGCAAAACAAGGTCATGGTGCACCAACCAAATATCTCTGTGAACAGGCAGGTTGCTCTAATCCATGCTGTGAAACTGAGGAATCTTCTTGTACTGAGGAATCTCCTTGTACTCAGTTTTCATAGGCTCTATCAAAAATTGCAAATTTTAAGCTCTTCCTGTAGTTCTGTCCTTCAATTGTATTAACCATATACACTTACATTTTGCAAAATGGTGTGTACAGACCTTTTTTTTTTTTCTCTTTTCTTCCTCTCTCAGACACCTTGGCTCTGGAATACCAGACAGTGCTGGAACGGGTATCCATATCAGGTAAAAGTTAACAGTGCTGCCTAAAAAGCAAACATGACACCTCTGCAGAGCTCTGTTTTTATTTTGGTGGAGCTTTGTGTCAGTATGTTAGAGTGAATGGGCTACTCAGAATTTCAGAACATTGCTAGATGTTCCCAATCTTGCTTGAGTTCAAGATGGGCAAGACGAATATAGCTGTCACACCTGTTTTGAAATGAAGCATAGCATCACAGAAATTTAATTTTTTAATGTTTAATTTTTTTCTTTTCTTAACTAGATAAAATTTCTAACCTGTTCGCTACAAATCCTTTGTAAGTTACTCAACATAGTGTTGCAGACAAGCAGAAATCCAGCTGGTCTTACTGCAGATGCAGTCAAATGGATCACTTGGGTGATTGAAGTTAAGTTTATGGAGAACTGAAACCTAACATATAAACTAAATTAAACACACACTATTGATCCTTTCATGGAGGGAAATTATGATATCTTTAGAATCCCCCTACATTCTCATTATATATGGGTTTAGAAATACTAATGCTATTGTTAATAAAGCAACTGACAGTCTTAATTGTTTTACTAGAAATTTTCCCCAGTGAATTTTCTTGGAATAAGGAGTATAATAGTCGTGGTTCATTGCTAGCTCATGTTCTCTTCCCTTTTTTTAATTACATCTAATTAAAAGCTTACTGGCAGTCTCACTAAATCAGAAAAGGATTATGTTGGACCAAGAAATGGCTTTAAAAGATTGATTTTGAGCATACACATTTTTCATAAAGCTTAAGTATATGTCTCTATCTAAATAACCCACAGATCATTCAGTGGGCACCTAAGGACTGCTGTTCAGCTGCAAAGAACTGGTCTGTAAAAGGGAATGGGAATAAAAAGGCCAACTGAAATCCCTCTTGCCAATGGAAATAGTTCATGCCCTGCTTGGGTGCATGGCTGTGCCAGTGCAAACTGCTCTAGAGATGGCTCATCTAATCCCTCAGGAGATGCCCACAGGAGCTTCTCCTGTAACAAGTGCTCCTCTCTAATCGCTGCAATGGAAGACATGACTATCAGGGAGACACAATTGCATGGAAATTAGAGTAGCTTCTAGGACTGGCTCTCTTAGGCTGGGGGCTAAACAGCTTAGGCATGCCACCAGTTACCTTCTTTGAAGTTATCCCAGGTTGGTTTTGGTTGTGCATAAGTTCCTGTGTCTTGTTATTTTTATTTATTTTACTTTTAAACATCTGTGTAACCATGTTGTATATATCAAACAAGATGCCTGGATAAATATATTTTATTTTCTTTCCAAATGTTAACATGTTTCCAGAAAACGGTTAACTTATTTCAAAGTAGGCTTTTATATTACAAAGAGCTCTGTTTAAAGCTCACAACATTTCATCATGAGCAGATGAGATTATATACTGGCATTACTTTTCTCTAATCTGCTCTAGCATTGGGTTTTTAGCTGTGCTTTAAACCCACATTACTGATGTACAGAAAGATGTTTCAAGTAATCTTTCAAAACAGACTTTGGAGTGCTCAGAATTTAGTTTGTTCTAGGTTCCAAACAGACAATGTTATCATTTTTGGTATTGCAATGTTACAATACTGTCAAGAGTAAAACATGAGAGCAGGGTAGATTGAGGAGCTTTATTTTTCCAGAGCCATCAAAGTTTGAAAGAGGCAATCATCATCATTTTTCTTACATAGGATGCTTATGAATAATTTAATAATCCCCCTGTTTTTAAACATGTCTCCTCAGACCTCAGCTGCCCATAATGTCAGTTAAACTCTGTTAACCTTTTCTCATCTCCATCTTTCAGCCACTGATGCCTGACCTTCATTATTACTACATAGTTGAATTATCATTCTACTGGTCCTTAATGTTTTCTCAATTCATTGACATCAAAAGAAAGGTAAGAACGCTAAAAGACTAAAAACATTGAAAGCTTTATGCACGTATCTTTCTTAACTTGAGGAATGCCTGTATTACCTGTGCAGTGAACTGGAAATACAGTTCTTTCTAGTCACCACCACTTGCATATATTCGTCACTGAGAAACTGGCTTGTCATACTCTGTTCCTTGTTACTATGATGCGGGGGTTTTCTGCACATGGGAAGAAGAGCTTGAAGTAATCAAATATTCAAGGGGAAGTAGCATCAGCTGACAAAAACCTTTTGCTCCCATACAATTACTTGAATGGAATTTAACATATAGCAGCTAGTGGATGTACTCCTTCTTCTCAGAGTTAAATGATGAAGTGTTGATGACAGAGCAAGGCTGCCTCATAAATTCACAGTATCACTTTGGTAAGATCTATGAGGCTTCAATTTATTGTGCAAAGGCATGGTAAAAATGGATATATTTAATATTAAAAAGTGATGTTACATTTAGTCTTACCTTTATGGTTATGAAATTTCAAGTAGCTGAGCATTGCTATTAAAGGACTATGAATCAAGAAAATAAAACTCTGTCTAGATAAAAACATTTTTCCAGAATCAGTAGCAACCTGTTCCATATTCCTTTATCCAAGTTCTCTCCCCCATGAAAGTGCTAGCCCATAGCAGAACAGGCAGCACAACAGTCATTCTGTAATTACAGTCCATTGAGCTATTTTTGCAGGGTTTTTTTAATGTTGCAAAATTATTTGTTTAAAACGTTTGGAAGGATTTTATAATATTTTTATGTGCCTCCTTCTGCTGTCATTTAATTAAATAAGTGTAGGCTATGCTAATGGAAAAATCTGTTTACTAGAAATTTAGCAGGAGCATAACTCTGAAAAGTGTAACTGAAGGATCCAGTATATCCTGAATAAATGTATCTGCTATTTGGAACCAAGTGTGCTCCTGGGAGTCTTGTGTCAGAGCTGCATATATAGAAAAACTCCCCTCTGCTTGAATTTCCAAATTTTTCCACACGTAGAAATCTCAAGAAAACATCCACAAATTATAAACCGGTATTGGAGGATAAAGTGTAAACAAAATAACTAATTTAGGATGAATACATGTAAATCCTTTGCTTGCATTGTCTATAGATGCTAAACATTCTGTTAATCATGAGCTTGAAATGAGTACAACTCCACTGTTTCACAAAACAGAAATGCAGGAAAACAGTCCTCAACAGAACTGTATGATAGTGGAGATGTAATGTACATAAGCTGCAGGTGCCAGCAATGCTGAATAGCCATTTGTCAATCTATCAACCAAAACCAAAGCTCTGCAGCAACGTTACAGAATTGTACAGGTTATTGCTGCAGAAATGTACTGTGTCCAGTCAGTCCCCTAACTTTCGTATTCAGCCCTCTGCACTGTGCCATTGATTATATATTTTATTTTCTTAGTATGCTTCTTGAGGGAGAGAAAAATGTAACAGCATTACCATTGCAACAATACTGCAATTTTGCAGTACAGTACATCTTTAAAGGTTATTTAATTGTTCCTGACTAGTTGCTTTGCTCATATGAAAAGTAATTGGAGGCTATTTGAGCAGCAGCTAGGGTCAGCACTGAAGTACACTTCTGAAAAGGGCTATTGGGAGGGTCAGTAACACCCTTCTCTTTCATAGATCTCATGGGCAAATGCTATAGCTTCTTCCCTCATGACTTGGAGAGTTTGTTCCCAGTGGTGAGCTGAGAACAGAGCTAAAGCCTGACCCTGTCCATAGAACAGGTGCAACTGAACAACGTTTTACAAGTCTGTTTCTGTTATATATAAATGACTGGTACTTGTTACCAGAAGGACTTTGCAGCAGCCTACTGTGGAAATAGAATGAGAGATGGAGGTGGGAAAGTGGTTTGCTAATGGCTGGGTAACACTGCTGCCGATGTGCAGTGATTGAACCTAGAGCACCTGATCAAAGCAGTGTCTCATGCATCTGCTGTGTCTGAGAACATCCAGTGTCCAGCAGAGAGCAGGAGCACAGTATCTGCAGTGCAATGATAGGCAAAAGCCTTTCATTATAAGCACCCTGCAGGAGACAGTGGAGATGCTGTATTTATAACCTATTGGATCACTGACCAGTTTAGACTGTGGAGACAGTTCTTTTTGTACTGCAAGCAAAACTGACCGCTAGGAAGATCACACTGCAGAAATGCAGCCATGTGCTAGTGTCACACAGTAAAACTGTTCTGTGGCCAGGGGCGAGTGCACGCTGTCAAGGAAGCCTATGAGTTGACAAATATTAGCACTGGGAGCTTGCAGTAGTTGACAAAATGTAGTACAGGCTTGACAGAGACACCAGCTGTTTGCAGCACCATAATAGTTCTCTTTTAAAGAGCAGGTTTAGTTTAAAAAAATATGGAAACCTCTTACTGTACTCAATATGGAGCATGCGAAACGGTGCCCGTATGAAACAAGGTTCTGTTTAATTTGAAGCAGGAAATTTGCTGGCTAATGTCAGATGCTATTTTAGTACTTCGTGACATCTTATACAGGGCAGATTAACAGTTCTCATCCTAAGAAACCTGTTGATGTTTTCACACTATAGTGAGAGGAATACTTTTATCTAAGTCTTGGTTATCATTTTAGATACTTTTAAACTCAGCAGTGGCTGTGTTGTAGTCTTGGATGATCAAAAGTGCCCTGGCAGCCTCGTGCACTGCAGGAATTCAGCCAACTGCTTTCATGTAGCTGGGTTTCTCTCAAGGTGAGATGCAGTAGGTCTTCTCTGAAAGCATCAGCACTCAGCACTGGCATAACTCCAGCACTGGTCTTTTATCACTGTAGCTCAACAGAAATGTACTCGGTGTTTTCCATCTCCATTTCATTCTTCTCTAATAGCAATTCCTGACTTTAAAATTATTTGCAGTTGGCCTGCTAATTTTCAGACACCTGTTTATCTTTCTGTAGGTGCTATAAATTCCACCAAATTATCTTTACCTGGCTGAAGAGGTGTGAGCAAGGGGAAGTAGGCTGTTGCACATACCTACTATTGGCATGAAGGCAGCAAACTGAGTAGATTAACTTTTACAGTTTTACAATGGCGTGTTGTTTGCTTCATAAATCATCTACTATGTTGCTGTAATGATGTTCTACCCTTAAGAGTTCTCATTTTCAAAGACTGCAACCTAGTATGATTTGTTTTTTTATCATCTCTGCCCAGCTTCCCGTACTCCTCTTTTGTAAAACACAAGAGAAAAAAAAATGAGATCGGGGAACTTTGTTACTCTCACAAGCCCCTGCTGGGTTTTGAAAGCAGTGAGGCTTATTTACATTATTTCTGGATACATGAAGTATTATTTGATAGAAAAATATTTGACAGATGTATTTAAGGGAAAATACAAAATTTCTACTCAGTGTTTTGACAGGTTTGTAGAAGATCTAGGAGACCTTTCTGTGCATTCACACCTTTTAGTTCCAATCATTTGGCCACTCCTAGAGCTTCTGTGTTTTTCTTTTTATTGAAAATGACGGTTCACTCATTCCCTTAAAGTAAAATAATCTATTGCTGCAAATTTTCTTGAATATTCCATTTTTATTCTAGAAGGTTTATATTTCACTAAATCTGGATCTTAGATGTCTGTCTTCAAACTCAGTAAAAAAAGAGTAATAGAGCTGATTTCTGTTGTTTCAGAGGGAAGGAGTTTAGATTGTGTACATTTTGCAGACCTTTACTAGAATTATAATGGCTGAAAACTTTAGCTGTTGATACTCCCTCTCCTTGTTGATCTACAACATAGGCTGTTTCAAGAAGCTGAAGTGACTAGCAAAGATGATGTTTTGCCCTTCGGTGGTGCCTATGCTCCATTGGCAGTTTAGTCAGTGAATGTGGCATGTTAGATAAATGCGGGTAGCAGAAGTATTGACTCCAGAAGGCTTGTCTACAAGTTGAGACTCATGGAGTTCCTCTGTCTGCCCAGTGTTCTTCCCACTGATGGTGCCAGGAATAGGTTCTTTCCACTATTCTTAGCCCATGTTTTCATGACACGGGTACATGATGTCTTTCAGCAGTTACAACAGGAGGCTACAATTCTGCTGTAAATAAATGCATCTTGAACAAACATGCATAGTTTGAAATATACTTAAAAAAATAAAAATCTCATTCCTGCACAGCTGCTGCTCTGCTGTGTATGGGTGAAAATGCTTGAGTAAGCTGAGAACACAAGTACCACTTGACATTATGGGGACTTACAGCATTAGTTTCTATGTATTCATTACCCGTACGTATAATTAAAATCTAACAGGTCACATCTTCAAAACACAGTGTTAGTTACTGATGTAAAGAAATGTCACAAACAGGAAAGAAAGGCCTAGGATAACTGAAGTCTTTTTTATATCACTGCTACATTTTTCTAACAATTTTCAGTAGCTCAGTCCAGCATCTCTGTTTCAGAGCTGGCAGTCAGATAACTGTCTCTTTTAAGAAATGTTATTAGAGAAGGAGTTCCTTGGGCAGCATTTCTCTAAGTAGACTCATGCGGAAGTGCAGAAGACTTCTGCCCAAGAGCATTAGGGCGTCCTAGGAATAATCCATATTATCAGGAATGCCTTGAAGATTTCCCAAGAGGACTAGAAATCTTGTATTTGTAGAACACAAATGTGTCAGCTATAAAACCGGAAGATTTTCTACTTGGCTTCTTCCCCTATTTGGACTGCCTATGTGCTGACATAATTGCAGTTAGAAGGAAAATGAAGAGCAGTGCCATAGCATTTGTAGATTACTTCCAATCCCAGGGAATAAGGTAGGTGCTCTGCTGTTTGTGGTGAGGTGAAATGGTCCCCTGGAGTTGTCCCTGTGTTAGTGGGAGGCCACCAGCACTTTCCATAGGGCCTTCTCCTGCCCGACACACGTACCTTCAGTCCCGTTGCAAACCAGGTGCTGCCACTCTAAAGACTGCAGGGTCTCAGTTTCTCTTCTGTGGGCCACTTAGGTGAAGACTACACAGTTCATCAGGACTGGCCCATGAAAGCTGCCAGAAAGTCAAATTCCACCTCACAGGATACTTGTCAAGCAGGCTGCCTGGAGGAGCTGCTGCTTCAGACTGCCCCTCTCTCTCCCTTCAGACAGCCATGCATGAGAGCCACTGGATCTGCTGAGAGCTGTGGTAATAACTTTGCACCCAGTGCTTGGAGAAACTCCTCAGTGAAATGATGCCTGTGATCTTTTCTTCAGTGATTTGATACAATTTTCTCAAAGCTGTGTGGCTAGTTCAGCAAACTCCAGTAAAACTTCTTTTTGACTGATTTGGTGCCTTGCAGAGAAGAGTCTCTTCTCTGCAGGTCTTCTTCTCTCAGTAATCAGTCTAGGAGTCTAGGCCAGGCAGATGGGCCATTCCCTCTGCTTTGCCTGCTGCTTGCCATTTATCTGGGAATATGATGTTACAGGAGCTTCACTGCTCCTGGTATTTTTCAGTAGTAACAGTTACTTGCCTGCCAGATAATTTGGAGTTACTGATCTGGAGATCAGCTAAGCTGCACGATTTGGGAGGCAGCAGATGAGATCTGAGTAGGAGGAGTGGCACCAGCTCGTTTGAAGACTTTTTTGACCCTGTTACTGTGTGAAGACAAAGCAGCTTCATTAAAAACAAATAAAAAAGGGGAACTGGGGTTCTCAGCTTTGTGAAAGCTCTTAGTCATGCTTGGCAGGTGACCGTTGATAACTCCTAGCACAGTGGAAATGTGTTTCCCCTTCCTTTGTACCTATCTGAACTCTTCTGAATAGTGTGTTATTTTGTATACTGTGTGTTCCTTGGTGTATAAAAAATACAGTATAATTTGATTTGTATGTACATATGCCTTTTCAAAGTACCTTCAGCCACAGCTGTTTACTTCATTAGGTCAAATTACTATGAACTGAGAAGTATAGATATTACCTAGCTTTCAGTAATATGTTTGCATTTTGCTAACATACAACGATTATTTTATTCAGTCTAAGTGGACAATTTATTATTTAATGCACTTATGTAGCAGGATCTTTATGTAACATAACTGGAATGCGAGGCTTAAAAAGCAGCCATCCATTTTTGTGTAAGAGTACTGAATCTCACTGTTTGCTTCATTGTTTTCTGATTTTTTTTTTTTTTTTCCCCCCTGCTTCTTGCTGCTCTAGGATTTTGGCATCATGTTTACACATCACATTGTAACAATCACTCTGATAACCTTCTCATATGTAACCAATTTGACACGAGTGGGAACCTTGACCTTATGTCTCCATGATGCGGCTGATGTCGTCCTAGAGGTGAGATAATACATATGTCATCTGTGTCTACACAGTATTCACTATTTGGAGAACTAGCATGTCAGCAGGTAGAATTTATTTGCTATGCAGAACAAGTATTTCCAAAGCAGAGAGTCCAGTTCAAGATGGTAATGGTGATTAATATAGTGTGCTTTCTTACTGAAATACATTACACTTGTAGCAGTGCATGTTTGTGACTTCAAGCTGGTTTATCCATGAGTTGCTTGTACAGAGCAGAGACTGGTAATGCATTGCATGCCAGGGAGGGTTACACACAGATTCTAAATATAACATGGTAAAGTCAAAAGCTTGAAGTTGCAAACTCGGGAAAGGGGGGACTGTGGGATGGAAGCTTCTGGTTCTTGACCCCTCTGATGTGGTGTGTGGCTAAGAACCACCGTTTCTCTGGAAGAGTCAAGGTGTTACAGTTTGTTTCTGCTGTGCTCTGCTCTGCTGTGCAGAGGGTGCTGGAAAATTTAGTGGCTCTTTGTGCACAGGCAGTGAGCTGACCTCTGGTCCCCAGGATTTTCCAGGCTCCCTGCCTCACCATCCAGCTGCCAGTATTAAGCAGCTGCTGTTGAGAAGAAGAGATGAATTAAATTCTTTGAAGTCAGGATGGTCTATAACTTCTGTAGCAGCACTTCAGAGATGTTGTAATCCTGTATCTGCATCAGCTTTTAGACAGCTCTGGGTGATGCTGGTACTAGGCTGTCTGTGAACTCTCCATCAGGATCAAACCAATTTTAATAACTATTTTGTCTGAAATTGTTTTTTATTAAAGTAATTGCAAGGATCCTGTTATGAAAGAATATAGTCTTATTGTGTGAGTCGCCTATCACAGAGTCAAAATCCTGCCATTCCGATTCTATAGTGTCATAAATCTGGTTTTATTTTTTAATCTTCTTTTAATCTAGAAGGTACATGACTGCCTGAGATAGAAAGCACCAAGAGTATCTTGATTTCTCCTGTTATAAATAATTACATCTTTACAAGTTTATTTTTCTGTTTTAGCAATGTGTGTAGATAGCTTCTGCTGGCTGTGGGCTCACTCAAACTTTCTTCATTCCTTGTTTCTCGCCGCCAGAAGGACGTGCTTGAAGGTGTTCATTCAAGATCAGACCAGTGTCTGTGGAACTATAAAAATACTGGAGAGCAGCTGTAACAGGCTAACCAAAACCTTGAACACAGCAAGATACATATTTTTGCTCAGTTCCTCTGTTCTTTCACTAAGACAGAGAAATTTCCAGTATTCTCACATGATTTGCAAACATTCAGCAAATACACTTCCCCATGAGGCACATACTTTAGTGGTCTTTCTAGTTAATTCATTCAGTCTGTTCTGACTGGAAATACTAGGGCTACTCTAAAGCGTAAGAAAGAGAATCACAAGCCCTGAGCAGCATTTATTAGGAGGGCCATTATGACTGACTCAACAAACTTTCTTCTGCTAGGGCAGTGGGTCACAGCCCCAGTGCTGTATGAGAGCGTATGGACTCTTACACACTGCTGACATGACTGAGGGGAAAGCCAGTGCAGAGGAAGAAAATTATCAAACTGCAAAAGAAGTAGGTAAAATATCTTACCATGATACGTCAGTTGTGTACCTGACCTGTTTTACATATCATGTACTTGAAAAAATGGAAAGCTATTTCAGTCCACTAGGCTCTTTCCCCACCACCATTTCATAAAGAAACATGCAGTGGAAAGCTGCAATGCAACATTTTTGCTTTTCTCATTGCAGAAAGGTAATATAAATTGGTAGGAATACTGGAGGTAAGGTTTTTTCCATAGGTCTTAAGGCTTGTGCAGGTATAGAAGAGTCACAGTAGGATTTTCATGAATACGTTGCTGTTCTCTTAGGTCTGAGTACCTTGGGTACTCCAAGCAGCCTAGCCATGGCAGGACAAACCAAACGTAGAGCAACTTGCTTGCTTAGGAAGCCAGTACATTAGCTTAAACTGCAATCTAGACTACTGACAGGCACTTTCAGAATCCCAGCTAAGTTGTTTATGGGGTCTTGGGTATCTGCACTGCAGTACAGCTTGTGGGTTGGAAATGCTGTGATCTTAATTGCTGAAGCACTTAAAATCCCACCTGTTTGGGGACCTTGAGACTTTTCAGCTTCCATTAATGAACACTGTGATAGTTTTGATGCTGGTGTATGGATGTAAGTTGTCTATTTGGTATGCCTCTGGTGTATGAGCCTCACATAGCTGGCAGTTCAACCTGAATCCTTTCTGTTAGGTTCCAGCTGTCTCCCAATACACTTTTCTAAAAGGGAATGGACACTTCAGACCAAAGCAAATAGGTGCACTGTAAAATAAATGGATTTACATAGACTAGCAAGAGTATCTGGAAGAGCTGTGTTATTCAGTTGTAGTCATGGTTTTTAAGCATTGAAAATGATGTTGTATTGTCTTAGGTGGCCAAATTCCATCCAGCAACAACATACTTGTTCCCCTTTTTTTGTAGTCCTTCCTTATCAACATCATCTCTAGATTTGTTATTTGAAGACTGATGACCCAACAACTGTACTGTTTTTGAGAAATGGCATAATACTACAAGTTGCTATAGCAATATCAACCCACACATTATGAAACCAACTTTTTTAAACGGCCACCATGGACCTGTTCAGAAGACTGATTGACAAAGTCCCTTGGGAGGCTGCCCTGAAGGATACAGGAGTCCAGGAAGGCTGGACATACTTCAAGAGAGAGGTCTTAAAGCCACAGGAGCAGGCTGTGTCCCTGTGTGCCAAAAAACAA